>OY288283.1:56317039-56703101 GCA_958450335.1 Hibiscus tridactylites | reverse complement strand
CTGGCCCATTGAAAGGCCCATTTAGACCTGCTCGTCCGAAACCCTCTACAAAAGGTCCGCAAAAATGTTTTATTCAAATATTAGGAGTTCAAATAATTTATTAGGAGCTTTTCAACACAATTATATTGCAAAACTTCAATTTCTGTACTTTTTACTCAGTTAAAATTCCAACGGGTCCATTGAAAGGCCCATTTAGACCTGCTCGTCCGAAACCTCTAGAAAAAGGACCGCAAAAATATTTTATTCAAATATTAGGAGTTCAAATAATTGATTAGGAGCTTTTCAACACAATTATATTGTGAAACCTCAATTTCTGTACTTTTTACTCAGTTAAAATACCAACGGGTCCATTGAAAGGCCCATTTCGACCCGCTCGTCTGAAACCTCTACAAAAAGGACTGCAAAATAAGTTTTAATCAAATTTTAGGAGTTCATGTAATTGATTAGGAGCTTTTCAACACAATTATATTGCAAAACCTCAATTTTTGTACTTTTTACTCAATTTAATTCCAACGGGTCCATTGAAAAGCCCATTTAGAACTGCTCGTCCGAAACCTCTACAAAAAAGGACCTCTACAAAAAAGGCCCATTTAGACCCGCTCGTCCGAAACCTCTACAAAAAGGACCGCAAAAATGTTTTATTCAAATATTAGGAGTTCAAATAATTGATTAGGAGCTTTTCAACACATTTATACTGCAAAACCTCAATTTATGTACTTTTTACTCAGTTAAAATTCTAACGGGTCCATTGAAAGGCCCATTTAGACCTGCTCGTCCGAAACCTCAACAAAAAGGACTGCAAAATAGTTTTAATCAAAATTTAGGAGTTCAAATAATTTATTAGGAGCTTTTCAACACAATTATATTGCAGAACCTCAATTTTATACTTTTTACTCAGTTAAAATTCAAACGGGCCCATTGAAAGGCCCATTTAGACCTTCTCGTCCGAAACCTCTACAAAAAGGTTCGCAAAAATGTTTTATTTAAATATTAGGAGTTAAAATAATTGATTAGGAGCTTTTCAACACAATTATATTGCAAAACCTCAATTGCTGTACTTTTTACTCAGTTAAAATTCCAACGCGTCCATTGAAAGGCCCATTTAGACCTGCTCGTCCGAAACCTCTACAAAAAGGACCGCAAAAATGTTTTATTCAAATATTAGGGTTTCAAATAATTGATTAGGAGCTTTTCAACACAATTATATTGCGAAACTTCAATTTCTGTACTTTTTACTCAGTTAAAATACCAACGGGTCCATTGAAAGGCCCATTTCGACCCGCTCGTCCGAAACCTCTACAAAAAGGACTGCAAAATAAGTTTTAATCAAATTTTATGGGTTCATGTGATTGATTAGGAGCTTTACAACACAATTATATTGCAAAGCCTCAATTTTTGTACTTTTTACTCAATTTAATTCCAACGGGTCCATTGAAAGGCCCATTTAGACCTGCTCGTCCGAAACCTCTACAAAAAAGGACCGCAAAACAAGTTTTAATCAAATTTTAGGAGTTCAAATAATTGATTAGGAGCTTTTTAACACAATTATATTGCAAAAGCTCAATTTCTGTACTTTTTACTCAGTTAAAATTCCAACGGGTCCATTGTAAGGCCCATTTAGACCTGATCGTCCGAAACGTATCAAAAAGGACTGCAAAAAAAGTTTTAATCAAATTTTAGAAGTTTATGTAATTGATTAGGAGCTTTTCAACACAATTATATTGCAAAACCTCAATTTTATACTTTTTACTCAGTTAAAATTTCAACGTGTCCATTGAAAGGCCCATTTAGACCCGCTCGTCCGAAGCCTCTACAAAAAGGACCGCAAAAATGTTTTATTCAAATATTAGGAGTTCAAATAATTGATTAGGAGCTTTTCAACACATTTATACTGCAAAACCTCAATTTTTGTACTTTTTACTCAGTTAAAATTCTAACGGGACCATTGAGAGGCCCATTTAGACCTGCTCGTTCGAAAGCTCGACAAAAAGGATTGCAAATAGTTTTAATCAAATTTTAGGAGTTCAAGTAATTTATTAGGAAGTTTTCAACACAATTATATTGAAAAACCTCAATTTTAAACTTTTTACTCAGTTAAAATTCAAACGGGCCCATTGAAAGGCCCATTTAGACCTGCTCGTCCCAAACCTCTACAAAAAGGTTCGCAAAAATGCTTTATTCAAATATTAGGAGTTAGATTAGGAGCTTTTCAACACAATTATATTCCAAAACCTCAATTACTGTACTTTTTACTCAGTTAAAATTCCAACGGGTCCATTGAAAGGCCCATTTAGACCTGCTCGTCCGAAACCTCTACAAAAAGGACCGCAAAAAATGTATTATTCAAATATTAGGAGTTCAACTAATTGATTAGGAGCTTTTAAACACAATTATTATGCGAAACCTCAATTTCTGTACTTTTTACTCAGTTAAAATACCAACGGGTCTATTGAAAGGCCCATTTCGACCCGCTCATCCGAAACCTCTACAAAAGGACTGCAAAATAAGTTTTAATCAAATTTTAGGAGTTCATGTAATTGATTAGGAGCTTTTCAACACAATTATATTGCAAAACTCAATTTTTGTACTTTTTACTCAATTTAATTCCAACGGGTCCATTGAAAGGCCCATTTAGACCTGCTCATCCGAAACCTCTACAAAAAGGGACCGCAAAACAAGTTTTAATCAAATTTTAGGAGTTCAAATAATTGATTAGGAGCTTTTACACACAATTATATTGCAAAAGCTAAATTTTTGTACTTTTTACTCAACTTTCGGTGTTCTCTCAAGGGTTTCAGCAGGGTTTTGGTTTCCCACCTTTTTCACGCTCTTCTCTCTCTTTTTCCTCAGCCGCCTCCTTTCTCTCACTCTTTCTTTCTCTTTGTTTGTCACTACGCCGCCCGCCTCCTCTCTCCCGCAACCAACCGGCGAATCCTCTACTTATAAGGAACAAGCGCGTCTCATCAGAGGTAAATCGAGAGCCCCATGCCCCGATCTGCAAGGTTTGACTCTATCATTTTTTAGCCTTTGTTATCAGTCTTTTTCCGTTTTTATTAAATCAAATTATTTATTCTTGTTTTTTCTATTATTTTCTTCTCCACCACCCGCTTCTCTTCTTCCCCCGCCGTTGGCGTTGGTGGCTGGGTATGGATCTGATTGTTGCCGCCGTTGGTTCCGCGAGTGGATCTGTATTGTTCCCCATCAACCTTTGGGCGTTTTCTCTGCTCCATCTTTTTTCAGAGGAAAATCGCAAATCCATTGCCCCGATCTGCATGTTCCTCAACCCTCGGTGTCGGATTTCATGTTTGGACATGGATCTGGCCGCTGCCTCGGTGTCCGATCTGCTTCTTTTTGTTACCGGGAGTGCCTCTTCTCTCTTCCTATTTATTTTATATTAGTTCTATTTTTTGCTATTTACCTTTTCTTGATTTATTTAGATTCGATCTCATTTCTGTTATTATTTTTTCGTTTTTCTGCGAGATTCTTTCCTCTTATGAATTGCTCCATTGCAATCCCTGTTGGAAAGCTTGGATTTCCATCAATCAATGGTCCATTTTGTTGGTTGACGCCATTCGGTCTCTGCTCCAGATCTTGTTTTGCTTCC
This sequence comes from Hibiscus tridactylites, assembly GCA_958450335.1. Taxonomy (NCBI): domain Eukaryota; kingdom Viridiplantae; phylum Streptophyta; class Magnoliopsida; order Malvales; family Malvaceae; genus Hibiscus; species Hibiscus tridactylites. Next base: position 56,699,497 of record OY288283.1, on the reverse strand, counting down.
TACCGATCTTTGGGGTCCCATCGCCGGCAGAGTGGCTCTCCTTCTATGTTTTTTTTCATTGTTCCTTTTATTAGATCTTTCGCTTTACTTCCTTTTTGCAATTTTTCTGTTTTCTGGTTAATCGTTTCTTTATTTCTTTTCCAGATTTTGTACCATGGTGTTCAACGCTCGATTTCGCTTTTCCGGCAGTTTTACCGGCATCATTTTTCGCTGCTTAAAGGTGTAGTCCCTTCTTATGTCTTTACAAGATATTTTCCTTCGGTTCTTCATCTGGTTAAGAGTCATCTTTTATTATGGGTTTTTTGGTTATCTCCTTTGCCATGGCTATCTATTCCTATCTTATTTCTTCATTTTGTATGTTTATACCTACCATCTTTTTCCTATAGTTTTGCTACCTCTGTTCATTACCTTCTTTATCATATATATGTTTTCTTCTTTTTTTCAATTATGCTAGTTTATTCGCTGGACTGTTTTAGTTTTCAATTTACATTTATGACTTTTCTATGTAATTTAAATTCTTCTCTAGTTTGCTTCTCTCTTTCCACCATCCTCCTCTTGAGGAAATTTCGATCCCTATTAAGGGAATTATTATCGAACCACACTGTGGTATATTCTTCTAATCTGAACAATTTGGCCATTTGGATATTCAGTGATTCTGTTTTTCTGAATTTTTTTCATAACTCTCTTGAGTATCATACTTACCCCCATGTTATAATAATAGTAATAATGATGTATCTTCTGTTCCTGATTTATGCTTATAATATATTTTGTATTAATATTTTATTCTTATCCATCTATGCTCTTTCCTTTTTGGGCTCATTCCATCTTAATTTTTTGTATGTGTTTTTACCCTTTTTCCCATTATTGACTCTTCTTTTTTCTGTTTTGCATGTGTTCTCCTCATCATGTAATCTCCGTTTCCATCGACGGCGTCAGCATCCCTTCTTATGCCGATCTTCCAATTCTCAAAGCTTCCTATTCTTTACCTTAATAGTATTTTCCTTGTATTTTTCCTTTGTTCCCTCTTTTTTGCTCTGTTGGTATGTATTTTTTTTCTTTGCTTTCCCTTTTCTGTTTATCCTGTTCTGTTGGTATGTATTATTATTCTTCTTTATCCCTGCTTGCCTTATCTGTCTCCTTTCGCAATTTAGGTTTATTTCTGCTAGTGTTCATCTCTTTATATGCATGATTCTTAGCTTGTTTCAAATCATCTCTTTTGGTTTTTCTTTTTTTCTTATTTGTTCCTTTCTTTCGTTTCTCTCTATATTTTCTGATTGTCCTTCTATGTACTATTTTTTAATCAGGTTCTATGTCTTTTTTTCCCTTTTATTCTCTTCTACAGCTTTTTTGTTTTCTATTATGGTTTTATCTTTATTTTTTACTGCTTCTTACTACACCTATTTAGGTGCTTTACTTCCATCCCCGTTGGGGGAATTGAATCCAATCACCTTTATGGTGAACAAACTTATTCCAAAACAATATTGGCAGATAACTGTTTCAAAAGACTTCACCTATAATTTACTCTATAATTCCAGAACTTATTTTAAATTTTCTACTCGATTATCCTATATTTTTCAATATTACCATTACTATATTAAGTTCAATTATAATATCTTTGCATATTTCATCTACCATTTAAGTAATTTTACTAAGAATCGAGACATACCCCTAAACCATTTTAATTTTTCTAATTACTTCAATTACGATATTAATCTATGTCACCTATTTTACTCTCTATGGTTATACAGTTATTATTTTTTCTTTTGGGCCTTCCTTTATAGAAATGTTCTAATCATAATTCCTATTTACCATCCAATTATTGAATATCACTACACCTCGTTAGGTGCTTTTCTACCATTCCCTCTTTGGAAAAAATATTCGATCATCATTATGGTGAATAAAATTCAACGCTTAAATTCCTATTTGACAAAAGTTATATTTACGATGTTTACTTACCTATATAAAATCATTTACTCTTTATTCTCTATTAATCAACTCCGTCACCCTAATCAAAGAAAACAATACTATATCTTTATAAATTTAATTTTCACAATTTTATATCCTAATCATTTTAACTTATTTCTATCAATTCTATACCCTTTGGCTTTTAGGTCCAAATTATTCCCAGCCCACCTTACCCATTTATTATTTTTCACATATTACCAATATCAATCTCACGTTATTCTATCTTTTTTCTCTATCAACATCTATTTCATATATCTTTATTTAAACTTAAATATTACCATATCTGTTATTCAATTTTTGTTTTCTATTGCAAATTTATGCCTAATTCATATCTTTCCCCCATTTACTCAGCCTATTAAATTCAGTTCCCATATTCAAAGCTATTTCTATCCTTTTCCCATACAACATCAATCTCAAATTATTCTCTCTTTATTCCATATAAGAATTTGCTTTATATTTCCCTCCTTAACTCCATATATTCCCATAACTACTATACAATTCTTGCCTTTCTTTTTTAACATATTGCTAAATTACCTCTGTCCCTTAATTATTTTCTCTTGTCAATTAAGTCAAAATAATCACAGCTTACTCTTTCCTTTTTACTATCAACACTATCCTGAATCTAAATTAATACCAAGTATTTATTACACAATCATCTTTATTATATTCCTTTTCCTAATTCAACATATTACCATATCGCTTTTCTTTTTCCTGCATTTAATTATATTTCATCTCCTTCCTTTAATTCCTCCATTCAATCAATTGAGATACCATATTCAAAGTTCTCTCTTTCCTTTTTCCGATCCACATTATCTTCAATATTATATTTTTCTAAGCTCCCATTTAATTCTTATAATATTTTCTTCACTTTCTAAAATTACCCAGTATAATGCGATTCCAATACTTAGAATATTTCTTATTCTACATTCCCTTTTTAATTCTTACCCTTATTTATTTCCCATTTATTACTTTACTTATATCAACTCTTTTATTTTTATAATTACAGACCACTTTGATTCCATCCCTCCCATTTGCAACTTTTCTCCTTGTTCTATTCAAAATCACTACATCCTTTACCAAATGGCATTCTCTTCTTCTCTACCCCAATTCTCTGATTTGGACCTAACTTTAGAGGAAGCCAACACCATTTACACCCCTGATTTTGACTTCTTTGAAGAAGATCCCAGAACAATTCTGATAGGGAAATTTATATCATCAAAGCCAATAGATGATTGGACCATCCTCCTAGTCTTTGAAGGTATATGGAAGAAAAATCATCTGAAATCAATCTCTATTATCAGAGACTCCTTCTTTCGTATTGAGTTTGCCACTATTAGCGACAAATGTGAAGTATTTGAGAGAGGCCCTTGGCTACACAAAGACGAATGGATGGCCCTAGCGGAATATATTCCTGGCAAAAGTATGGAAGAGTATTCCTTTAATCCTATGAGGATATGGCTTCGCATTCATTCCTTGCCCAAACCTTTCTTAGAGGATCACGACAGAGCCCACCTTGTCGGACAGTCACTTGGGGCCATGGTCGGCACCGTATTACGTACCGATACTCGTAAAGAGCGTGGGAACATGACTGAATTTCTGCGAGTGGAAATACTTCTGGACATATCCAAACCGATCCGTCGATTCCTTCTTGTTGGGAAAGGTCCACGTACCACTTCATGCCGTCTTGAATATGAACGTCTTCCCCTTCTCTGCCAGGGATGTGGTATCATTAGTCACTCATTTGACCACTGCCCTTCAAAGGATAAGATTGATCCAGCTAAACTCCAATACGGTGATTGGCTCCGTTGGCTTCCTCCACGTCGCCGTGATCAGGGACCACGTGGCCGTATTCGTGTTGTTGACCAATCACCTTCTAATGAAAGTAAACCCACGCCAGGTACTTTACATCTTTTCAAATGTATTCATTACATTTCATATCCCTTATCGCTTCTCAATCATAATCTGTTATTACATACAGCTCCTTTGGACAAGGGCAAAACTGCTGAATCATCTGTCAATGCTAAACCAAACCCACCGCTAGGTAATATAAAAATCTTATTTTGGTTTCCATTTATCTATCACCCCTACCTATACTGGTTTAAGATCTCTTTTTCCTTATCAGACCCTAGGGATAAAGGGAAAGATCCTGTCACTTCTACCCAAGATTCAGGTCCAAAATACGTCACTTGCTATTATGTCCCTTTCTTTCATACTTTCATACAACTAATTCTTATCTCCTCTTTTCTTTATCTTATAGAAAATCTCAACGATGGGGATGCTGCTTCATTTGCAGATCTCCCTATAGAGGACACCAATAACAACGAGGTGATGGTGGGGGAGGAATCCTCGGATTTGCCTCCCATTAAAGCTGATCCCAAGCAGTCCCAAAGAGTTCCATTGCATTCAAAAGTCATCTCGCCTCAACCTCTGAACACCATATACCCTGTTCAAATTGATCTGGATGCTCAAGATGATGGAAAGTCGAATTCTACTGCTCAGCAAATTCAGAAACTTGATGAACAACTCAGTAAGCCACTCCTTCAAACCGGTTTATCATTCTTTGATGATTTTGATTCGTGGCTACTTAAGCATTACCCAAATATTGCAGCTTCTGCTCCTGTCCCTATTCCCATTCCCCCGAACCGAGGTACTAAGAGGCGCTCCCCAATCCATGTTGTACTGCAGCCCAAAAAAGCCAGACCTACACCATCACCTACTTCGAAAGCTGGGATGAGCAGCGGAAAAAACTCTCCGGCGGCGGCTGACGTTCAGCCCCGCCGAGGGAAATGATAATTTTATGCTGGAACTGCCAAGGCTTAGGTAAGGTCGAGGCAGTTCAACATCTCAAGCATTATGTTTCTCTTCATAAACCAGATTTACTTTTTTTATGCGAAACTAAACTCAAAAATACGGCTTATAGCCGTCTTGGTGATTTGCTAGGGATGGCCCTAGCTTTTTCTGTTGATTTTTCCGTTAATTGTTCTGGACTTGCCTTATTTACTATTAATAATAATAATGTTGATTTGCTTGCTTACTCGGATCGTTTTATCCACACGTATATTAAATGCAACTCTTCTTCGTTTTATTTCACTGGAATCCATGGTTTTTCTGAAACTTGCAACAAACCTAAAACATGGGAACTTATTGATTCACTTAATACTAATGATAGTCAACCTTGGCTCATCGGTGGTGACTTTAACGAAATTCTATCTGATAATGAAAAACAAGGAGGCTCCCGTCGGCCTAGATCTCAAATTAACAACTTCCGTAATTGTCTTTCTCATAATAATCTTTATGATTGCAAACCTACTAAGGGATGGTTTACTTGGTCTAAATCGGGGCCCAAAACCCCTACTTTATTTGAACGTTTAGATCGTTTTGTTGGGAATTTGGCATGGAAAGCTTCTTTTCCTAATTACAACATCACCTCTGATTTCAATGCGAAATCAGATCATTGTTTTCTACTACTAAATACGGAGCCTCCTCCCCCAACAACTCCCCGTCCCCCACCAACTAAGTTCAGATTCGAAAATTGTTGGGCATCCAATGAAGAAGGCATTGCTGTTGTAAAGCAAACTTGGTCATCCACCAAAGGTAATACTTTGGAAAAAATTAAAGCAATTGGATCATGCCTAGGAGATTGGCAATCCCAACAAAGATTTAAGTCTAATGGACGTATCAATTTTCTAACTAAGAAAATTAATAATCTTTTACAACGACCTCTATCAACTACCGCAGAAAAAAGATATATCTCCGCCAAAACCGAGCTCCATAGACTTTTAGAGGAAAAAGAAGTATATTGGGCACAACGCTCCCGTAATCTATGGCTTTCTCAGGGGGACAAAAATACCCGTTTTTTTCATGCCCGAGCTTCCAATAGGAAGAATAAAAATACTATCTCAGGCCTTGTAGATTCCAATAATGTTTGGCGTACGAATGATTCTGACCTTATGGAAATCGCATCCTCCTATTTCCATACTCTTTTCTCTTCATCAAACCCTCAATTTTCTGACCAAATTCTTTCAAAAATCACTCCTACCATCACGAACACTATGAATGAGTCCCTTTCAAAGGAATTCACTTCCGAAGAAATCATTACTGCTTTTCGTGATATTGATCCTAGGAAAGCCCCGAGTATTGATGGCCTACCAAGTGGATTTTATCGTCAACACTGGGATATTGTAGGACCTGATGTCATAACTCTGTGCCTTAACCTTCTTAAAGGATCAGCTGATATGGCTTCAGTTAACCAAACCATTTTGGTTCTTATACCTAAAATTAAGGATCCCACTTCTATGAGGCATCTTCGGCCTATCAGCCTCTGCACGGTAATTTACAAAATCATTGCTAAAGTTTTGGTTAATCGAATGAAACATACCATCCCTTTCTGCATCAGCTCAAATCAAGCTGCTTTTGTTCAAGGACGTAATATTACAGATAATATCCTTATTGCCCATGAAATTATTCATTCTATTAATACTAGCACCTCTAAATCTTCTCGTGGTGCTGCTCTCAAACTCGACATGGAAAAGGCCTTTGACAGGGTTGAGTGGTCCTTTCTCGAAAATGTTATGAACCGTATGGGGTTTGCATCATCTTGGGTCTCTATTATCATGAGATGCATTACTTCAGTCTCCTTTACGGTTAAGGTCAACAATTCCTTTTCCCCTCTTTTTCGACCTCAAAGAGGCCTCCGTCAAGGGGATCCTTTATCCCCCTTTCTTTTTCTGTTCTGTACCCAAGGCCTTTCAGCTTTCTTGGCTGATGCTAAACAACAAGGACTACTCCCAGGTTTAGGGGCTAGTAAGCATGGGCCCAAGGTTAATCACCTACTATTTGCGGATGATTGTATTGTTTTCCTTAATTCAAACACCGATGAAGCCGCACATCTTAAATTGGCCCTCCATACTTATGCCTCTGCTTCTGGGCAAGCTGTCAACTTTGACAAGTCTACTATATTTTACAATCCACGTACGCCTACATCCACTCGTCAAGCTATTAATTCCTATCTTCAAGTTAGAGAGGTTACCAATCCTGGAGTCTATCTGGGGATACCTCTTCTTATTGGTAAAAATAAAACCCTTGCTTTAGGTTTTATACGTGACAAAGTTTACGAAAGGTTATCCAGCTGGGACAAACAGCTTCTTTCCTTCAGTGGAAGGGAAATCTTTATTAAAGCCGTTTTACAATCTTTACCTCAATATGTTATGTCCTGTTATTTATTACCTCAAAATATTATTGACGATATGACATCTGCCATCCGTCGTTATTGGTGGTCTGGAAAATCAAACAAGAAAGGTTGGCACATGCTCCCATGGGACCAAGTCTGCCTACCTAAATCTGTTGGCGGAATGGGTTTTCGTGATCTTAACAATTTTAACATTGCTCTTCTTGGCAAACAGATCTGGCGCCTTATTTGCGAACCTGATTCCCTCTTGGGACAAATTTATAAATACAAGTACTTCCCATCGGGTAATATTCTTCATGCCTCTCGGCCTTTGCGAGGTTCTTTTGCATGGCAAGGTCTTTATAACGCTATGCAACATCTATTGGGTGGTTTCCTCTATCGTCCGGGTATCAACAGTAACATACGTATCCATTATGATAATTGGGGAAGCTCCTCGACTGTTCACCTCTATGGGGACTATGAGCTAACGGAGGAAGTCCATATTCGTTGTAGAGATTTTATGCTGAGAAACCAAGCTGCCTGGGACCCTGTCAAAGTTCGTGCTTACTTTACTATCGATGATGCCAATGCCATTCTTTCTGTTCCTATTATTAATGACTGTCGAGATACCATCCTTTGGAAGCCCAATGACTCGGGCATCTATTCTGTCCGATCTGGTTACCTTTTCCTTCAACGTCCACCGGAGCCTAGACTCCGTCCCCCTCGCTTTTGGAAATATCTGGCCAAGCTTAAAGTTCTACCTAAGGTTAAAACTTTCGGTTGGCGTCTTGGGTCTGAAGCCCTGCCTGTTGGGGCTCGCCTTCAAACTTTTGCTCCAGAATCTGGACCATGCCCCATTTGTAACTCAGGTTTTGAGTCGCTTCTTCATGCCCTTCGAGACTGCCCTGGTGCCTCGGAAACTCTTAAACTGATTGGTCTCCCCTCCTCCTTTATTAGCAGTTCAGCCTCTTCGGGCCTCCAATGGCTTGAGGAAGGAGCTTCCTTTCTTTCTTCTGATGATTTCGGTCTTTTCTTGACTACCCTCTGGAATATTTGGAACAGACGCAACGATTGGATCCATAATAAACATCTTCAACCCCCTTGGCTGATTGCTGTCAACTCGTTTAGTCTCCATAAGGATTACTCTAACTCTATATTTTCATCTTCTTCTTCTATTCCTGGGACACTCCATCCTCGTTGGAGACCCCCACCTCGTGGTTTTATTAAAGTTAATGTGGATGGGGCCTTTGATCCATCCACTCGTGCAGCGGCGGTTGGGGTGATCGCTCGAGATGAATCTGGAATGGTTGTTGGTGGCCTGGCTTTTCCTCTGGGAAGTTGTTCTGACGCTACTACATCCGAAGGGAAAGGTCTTCTGGCCGGTATCACTTTTGCCCTTTCTCAGGGCTGGAGACAACTGATCTTCGAGACAGACTGTGCATCCTTAGCTAACAGGATCAACTCTCTTGGGCCAGATCTTTCTCCTTTGGGGCCGATGATTCTGGAGGCTCATACTGCTTTGGAAGACTTTCTTGTGGCACATGTTCAGTACATTCGCCGAGAGGCTAATCTTGTAGCTCATACTTTGGCTACCCATGCACTTAGATCCATGTCTTCTTTATCTTTTGGATCTAGTTATCCTGATTGTATTAAAAACTTTGTACCTTGCGAGGTTTATCTCGGTTAATAATACATTTTGGGTACTCTTTTCCCCTTTTTAGGTTTCTCCAAGCCTTGTGCTTGGGGTTTTAGTAGGGGTTTTTAATGAGGCCCGCTTTCTTCAAAAAAAATTCCAACGGGTCCATTGTAAGGCCCATTTAGACCTGCTCGTCCGAAACGTATAAAAAAGGACTGCAAAAAAGGTTTTAATCAAATTTTAGGAGTTTATGTAATTGATTAGGAGCTTTTCAACACAATTATATTGCAAAACCTCAATTTTATACTTTTTACTCGGTTAAAATTCAAACAGGCCCATTGAAAGTCCCATTTAGACCTGCTCGTCCGAAACCTCTACAAAAAGGTTCGCAAAAATGTTTTATTCAAATATTAGGAGTTAAAATAATTGATTAGGAGCTTTTCAACACAATTATATTGCAAAACCTCAATTGCTGTACTTTTTACCCAGTTAAAATTTCTACGGGTCCATTGAAAGGCCCATTTAGATCCGCTCGTCCGAAACCTCTACAAAAAGGACCGCAAAAATGTTTTATTCAAATATTAGGAGTTCAAACAATTGATTAGGAGCTTTTCAACACATTTATACTGCAAATCCTCAATTTCTATACTTTTTACTCAGTCAAAATTCTAACGGGTCCATTGAAAGGACCATTTAGACCTGCTCGTCCGAAACCTCGACAAAAAGGACTGCAAAATAGTTTTAATCAAATTTTAAGAGTTCAAATAATTTATTAGGAACTTTTCAACACAATTATATTGAAAAACCTCAATTTTATACTTTTTACTCGGTTAAAATTCAAACGGGCCCATTGAAAGGCCCATTTAGACCTGCTCGTTCGAAACCTCTACAAAAAGGTTCGCAAAAATGTTTTATTCAAATATTAGGAGTTCAAATAATTGATTAGGAGCTTTTCAACACAATTATATTGCAAAACCTCAATTTCTGTACTTTTTACTCAGTTAAAATTCCAACGGGTCCATTGAAAGGCCCATTTAGACCTGCTCGTCCGAAACCTCTACAAAAAGGACCGCAAAAAATGTATCATTCAAATATTAGGAGTTAAAATAATTGATTAGGAGCTTTTCAACACAATTATAATGTGAAACCTCAATTTCTGTACTTTTTACTCAGTTAAAATACCAACGGGTCCATTGAAAGGCCCATTTCGACCCGCTCGTCCGAAACCTCCACAAAAAGGACTGCAAAATAAATTTTAATCAAATTTTAGGAGTTCATGTGATTGATTAGGAGCTTTTCAACACAATTATATTGCAAAACCTCAATTTTTGTACTTTTTACTCAATTTAATTCCAATGGGTCCATTGAAAGGCCCATTTGGACCTGCTCGTCCGAAACCTCTACAAAAAAGGACCGTAAAACAAGTTTTAATCAAATTTTAGGGGTTCAAATAATTGATTAGGAGCTTTTTAACACAATTATATTGCAAAAGCTCAATTTCTGTACTTTTTACTCAGTTAAAATTCGAACGGGTCCATTGTAAGGCCCATTTAGACCTGCTCGTCCGAAACGTATCAAAAAGGACTGCAAAAATAGTTTTAATCAAATTTTAGAAGTTTATGTAATTGATTAGGAGCTTTTCAACACAATTATATTGCAAAACCTCAATTTTATACTTTTTACTCAGTTAAAATTTCAACGTGTCCATTGAAAGGCCCATTTAGACCCGCTCGTCCGAAGCCTCTACAAAAATGACCGCAAAAATGTTTTATTCAAATTTTAGGAGTTCAAATAATATATTAGGAGCTTTTCAACACAATTATATTGCAAAACCTCAATTGATGTACTTTTTACAAGTTAAAATTTCAACGGGTCCATTGAAAGGCCCATTTAGACCCGCTCGTCCGAAACCTCTACAAAAAGGACCGCAAAAATGTTTATTCAAATATTAGGAGTTCAAATAATTGATTAGGAGCTTTTCAACACATTTATACTGCAAAACCTCAATTTCTGTACTTTTTACTCAGTTAAAATTCTAATGGGACCATTGAAAGGCCCATTTAGACCTGCTCGTCCGAAACCTCGACAAAAAGGACTACAAATAGTTTTAATCAAATTTTAGGAATTCAAATAATTTATTAGGAACTTTTCAACACAATTGTATTGAAAAACCTCAATTTTATACTTTTTACTCAGTTAAAATTTAAACGGGCCCATTGAAAGGCCCATTTAGACCTGCTCGTCCGAAACCTCTACAAAAAGGTTCGCAAAAATGTTTTATTCAAATATTAGGAGTTCAAATAATTGATTAGGAGCTTTTCAACACAATTATATTGCAAAACCTTAATTTCTGTACTTTTTACTCAGTTAAAATTCCAACGGGTCCATTGAAAAGCCCATTTAGACCTGCTCGTCTGAAACCTCTACAAAAAGGACCGCAAAAATGTTTTATTCAAATATTAGGAGTTCAAATAATTGATTAGGAGCTTTATCAACACAATTATATTATGAAACCTTAATTTTTGTACTTTTTACTCAGTTAAAATTCTAACGGGTCCATTGAAAGGCCCATTTAGACCTGCTCGTCCGAAACCTCGACAAAAAGGACTGCAAAATAGTTTTAATCAAATTTTAGGAGTTCAAATAATTTATTAGGAACTTTTCAACACAATTATATTGCAAAACCTCAATTTTATACTTTTTACTCAGTTAAAATTCCAACGGGTCCATTCAAAGGCCCATTTAGATCCGCTCGTCCGAACCTCTACAAAAAGGACCGCAAAAATGTTTTATTCAAATATTAGGAGTTCAAATAATTGATTAGGAGCTTTTCAACACATTTATATTGCAAAACCTCAATTTCTGTACTTTTTACTCAGTTAAAATTCTAACGGGTCCATTGAAAGGTCCATTTAGACCTGCTCGTCCGAAACCTCGACAAAAAGGACTGCAAAATAGTTTTAATCAAATTTTAGGAGTTCAAATAATTTATTAGGAACTTTTCAACACAATTATATTGCAAAACCTCAGTTTTATACTTTTTACTCAGTTAAAATTCAAACGGGCCCATTGAAAGGCCCATTTAGACCTGCTCGTCCGAAACCTCTACAAAAAGGTTCGCAAAAATGTTTTATTCAAATATTAGAAGTTCAAACAATTGATTAGGAGCTTTTCAACACAATTATATTGCAAAACCTCAATTGCTGTACTTTTTACACAGTTAAAATTTCAACGGGTCCATTGAAAGGCCCATTTAGACCCGCTCGTCCGAAACCTCTACAAAAAGGACCGCAAAAATGTTTTATTCAAATATTAGGAGTTCAAATAATTGATTTGGAGATTTTCAACACAATTATAATGCGAAACCTCAATTTCTGTACTTTTTACTCAGTTAAAATACCAATGGGTCCATCGAAAGGCCTATTTCGACCCGCTCGTCCGAAACCTCTACAAAAAGGACTGCAAAATAAGTTTTAGTCAAATTTTAGGAGTTCATGTGATTGATTAGGAGCTTTTCAACACAATTATATTGCAAAACCTCAATTTTTGTACTTTTTACTCAATTTAATTCCAATGGGTCCATTGAAAGGCCCATTTAGACCTGCTCGTCCGAAACCTCTACAAAAAAGGACCGTAAAACAAGTTTTAATCAAATTTTAGGAGTTCAAATAATTGATTAGGAGCTTTTTAACACAATTATATTGCAAAAGCTCAATTTCTGTACTTTTACTCAGTTAAAATTCCAACGGGTCCATTGTAAGGCCCATTTAGACCTGCTCATCCGAAACGTATCAAAAAGGACTACCAAAAAGGTTTTAATCAAATTTTAGGAGTTTATGTAATTAATTAGGAGCTTTTCAACACAATTATATTGCAAAACCTCAATTTTATACTTTTTACTCGGTTAAAATTCAAACAGGCCCATTGAAAGGCCCATTTAGACCTGCTCGTCCGAAACCTCTGCAAAAAGGTTCGCAAAAATGTTTTATTCAAATATTAGGAGTTAAAATAATTGATTAGGAGCTTTTCAACACAATTATATTGCAAAACCTCAATTGCTGTACTTTTTACACAGTTAAAATTTCAACGGGTCCATTGAAAGGCCCATTTAGACCCGCTCGTCCGAAACCTCTACAAAAAGGACTGCAAAAATGTTTTATTCAAATATTAGGAGTTCAAACAATTGATTAGGAGCTTTTCAACACATTTATACTGCAAAACCTCAATTTCTGTACTTTTTACTCAGTTAAAATTCTAACGGGTCCATTGAAAGGCCCATTTAGACCTGCTCGTCCGAAACCTCGACAAAAAGGACTGCAAAAAAGTTTTAATCAAATTTTAGGAGTTCAAATAATTTATTAGGAACTTTTCAACACAATTATATTGAAAAACCTCAATTTTATACTTTTTATTCGGTTAAAATTCAAACGGGCCAATTGAAAGGCCCATTTAGACCTGCTCGTCCGAAACCTCTACAAAAAGGTTCGCAAAAATGTTTTATTCAAATATTAGGAGATCAAATAATTGATTAGGAGCTTTTCAACACAATTATATTGCAAAACCTCAATTTCTGTACTTTTTACTAAGTTAAAATTCCAACGGGTCCATTGAAAGGCCCATTTAGACCTGCTCGTCCGAAACCTCTACAAAAAGGACCGCAAAAAATGTATTGTTCAAATATTAGGAGTTCAAATAATTGATTAGGAGCTTTTCAACACAATTATAATGCGAAACCTCAATTTCTGTACTTTTTACTCAGTTAAAATACCAACGGGTCCATCGAAAGGCCTATTTCGACCCGCTCGTCCGAAACCTCTACAAAAGGACTGCAAAATAAGTTTTAGTCAAATTTTAGGAGTTCATGTGATTGATTAGGAGCTTTTCAACACAATTATATTGCAAAACCTCAATTTTTGTACTTTTTACTCAATTTAATTCCAATGGGTCCATTGAAAGGCCCATTTAGACCTGCTCGTCCGAAACCTCTACAAAAAAGGACCGTAAAACAAGTTTTAATCAAATTTTAGGAGTTCAAATAATTGATTAGGAGCTTTTTAACACAATTATATTGCAAAAGCTCAATTTCTGTACTTTTTACTCAGTTAAAATTCCAACGGGTCCATTGTAAGGCCCATTTAGACCCGCTCGTCCGAAACCTCTACAAAAAGGACCGCAAAAATGTTTTATTCAAATATTAGGAGTTCAAATAATTGATTAGGAGCTTTTCAACACAATTATATTGCAAAAGCTCAATTTCTGTACTTTTACCCAGTTAAAATTCCAACGGGTCCATTGTAAGGCCAATTTAGACCTGCTCGTCCGAAACGTATCATAGAGGACTACAAAAAAGGTTTTAATCAAAATTTAGGAGTTTATGTAATTTAAAAGGAGCTTTTCAACACTATTATATTGCAAAACCTCAATTTTATACTTTTTACTCGGTTAAAATTCAAACGGTCCCATTGAAAGGCCCATTTAGACCTGCTCGTCCGAAACCTCTACAAAAAGGTTCGCAAAAATGTTTTATTCAAATATTAGGAGTTAAAATAATTTATTAGGAGCTTTTCAACACAATTATATTGCAAAACCTCAATTGCTGTACTTTTTACACAGTTAAAATTTCAACGGGTCCATTGAAAGGCCCATTTAGACCCGCTCGTCTGAAACCTCTACAAAAAGGACCGCAAAAATGTTTTATTCAAATATTAGGAGTTCAAACAATTGATTAGGAGCTTTTCAACACATTTATACTGCAAAACCTCAATTTCTGTTCTTTTTACTCAGTTAAAATTCTAACGGGTCCATTGAAAGGCCTATTTAGACCTGCTCGTCTGAAACCTCGACAAAAAGGACTGCAAGATAGTTTTAATCAAATTTTAGGAGTTCAAATAATTTTTTAGGAACTTTTCAACACAATTATATTGAAAAACCTCAATTTTATACTTTTTACTCAGTTAAAATTCCAACGGGTCCATTGAAAGGCCCATTTAGACCCGCTCGTCCGAAACCTCTACAAAAAGGACCTCAAAAATGTATTATTCAAATATTAGGAGTTCAAATAATTGATTAGGAGCTTTTCAACACAATTATAATGCGAAACCTCAATTTCTGTACTTTTTACTCAGTTAAAATACCAACGGGTCCATTGAAAGGCCCATTTCGACCCGCTCGTCCGAAACCTCTACAAAAAGGACTGCAAAATAAGTTTTAATCAAATTTTAGGAGTTCATGTGATTGATTAGAAGCTTTTCAACACAATTATATTGCAAAACCTCAATTTTTGTACTTTTTACTCAATTTAATTCCAATGGGTCCATTGAAAGTGTAACACCCGTGTCTTGGGCCTACGAGTTAGCCGGGTTGTTGTTCGAGTCAAATAAAATCTAATTAAAATAAACCAACTTTGAATAATGACCTATTTGATTTTAAATAAAGAGGGAGGGACCAAAGTTGTGATTTACCCCCATTTTAAATAAAGGAAGACAACTTTTATGGAAAAGTTGTCATCTTCCTCCTCATTTCCTTTTTCCCAATTTCAAAACCCCCTCCCCCATTTTCAAACTCTCCTAAAACCCTAGTCACTATTCCATTGGTTTGGCTAATCAATTTCAACATCAAATCAAGAGGTAAACATATTTTCTTAACCTCCTCTCTATTCTCTACTTATCCATTGTTTTAGAATTCAAAAATAATGGGTTTTGGGAATTAGGGTTCATATGAAAATTTGGGGTTTTGATGTGGTTTTTCAATTTATTTTGAGAAATTGTTTTGGGGTTATGTTTAATCACAATGAAATATGCAACATATATTAATTTGGTTAATTTTGGATGAATTTTCGTAGTGGGTCCTTAGGGCAAACTTTAAAGTATGAAAATTTGGGTTTTGAGAGGTTTGGTGTTAGAATTGAAGGGCTGATGGTCTACCTATGTTAGGAGGGTGATTTGGGATGTTTTGGAAGTCATTTGGGTGCTTGGAAATGGGTATTTCAGCCTATGGTTGTTGGAGTCCGAAAATTGGGTTTTTGAGATGTTATGTGGTTTGAGAATTTGAGGAAATTGGGTTGTGATTTGCAAAGTAGATTGATGGTTGAATTAGCATTGGGTTGAGAAGTAATGTATGTGTTTTGTTTGATTAGAATCAAGTTTGGGCATCGGTGAAGCATCGGAAGTGAACCCGGAAGGTTGAAGGTTGTTGCTTGCTTGGTCTTGTGCTTGGGAGCTTAGGTGAGTGGTTAATTGTTTTAAACGGTTTTAAATTGGTTGGTTCGAGTATTTGAGACTAGGTTGGGCTTGGTAGACCCACCTAGAGTTAGGATTAGGGTGGTAGCCTAATCCTAAACTTGATCTAGAGCCGTTGGTTGAACTCATTTTATGGTTGTGTATGTCTCGTATGAATTGTGGTATGAACGTCTATGTATATTGCTTTATACATGTGAAATGAGATTGAACTTATGATGCTTGAGACATGCATGATGATGGTTGTTGGTGAGTTTGTGCTAAGCACAAGGTTAATGAAATGAGTAATGTGAAGTGAGTAAATATTGGCACTAGTAAACTTGGATACAAATGATCGATCATTAGGATGTTAGTGTGTGCACATGAGTCAAAAGTCGCGCGTGGCCTTGGTGGCATTGAGTCACCAAGGAGGAGTACGGGTTCGCCCGGAATTGTATTTAAATATAGTCGGTGATGAGTGGAATCCCATCGACGGGGCGTGAGGATGAGTGGAATCCCCTCCGCGAGACCGGTGATGAGTGAAATCCCACCGTGATGTAATGTGGTTGTTGGATATGAGTTTCCAACATGTCTATCCGCGTATTCGGGTCTTAACTAGGTGCCAATGTTGTTTGATGTGTATATCAATATGTTGAGGTTTATGATTCTTATTGGAATACTTGTTTATGATTACATGTGTCATGGAAAAAGAGCTTATGATCATGGCATTAATATTGTCTATTGCTCATGCATTTTATCTTGTGGACTTTTGGTATGATTGTGTTTTACCTTGGCTAGATCGTGCTCGGACCCTGCAATGTTGAGGTTTGTTTTTAGAGCTTACCCTCACTAAGCATCATTGCTTACGCTCTCTTTGTTCAACATTGCAGATTCTTAGTTCGTGGGTTGCTCGAGCAAGTGGAGGGCCTCCAAGTGTGGTTTTTGGACTTGAGTTCATCAAGTATGGATTTTAATGCTAGACATGTAATAGTTGAGCAATGGGACGTGTAATGTTTTGTTGGTTGTTGTTGGTTGCTAGGAGCATGTTTAGACTCCTTAGTATCTTGCTTTTGCATGGTTGTGTTGCCATGTTGAACGTTACTCATGCCTAATTGCTTACTTTGATTGTTAGCTTTATGCCTTAAGAGTTTATGTATGTGTTTAAATGATGTTGAATGAGTGTATGTTTGTGGGTTGTTGCCATAGTGTTAGACATGTCTAAATAATGTTGAAGCATGCTAGTATGGTTGATATACCTTAAATTGAATTGTTTTGGTGTTGTATGGTGTTTTGGTGGTGTTTTGGGGCACCCTTGTGCCTCAAAACAGCCCAGACGAGTCTGCAGACAGGGGTGTTTCAGAACGAGTCCCCCTGTTCCGGAACGGTCCCTTTGTAAATGGCCTGCCGTTTCGAAACGGATGAGGGTCGTTTCGGAACATTTTAGCTACTGGAATTTTGAGAAATTGGCGATATGAAGGCGTTCTGAAACGGGCCTTTGATGTTTCGAAACGATCAAATCTCGTTGACCACGAGATATTGACCGTCAAGGTCATTCCGATACGGGTCTCCCCTGTTTCGGAACGGTCACCTTATGGTTGACCCAGGGCCGTTGACTAAGTCAAGGCGTTTCGGAACACCCTGAGGGCGTTTCGAAACGGCCTGCTGCAGAATATTAAAATGAGCTTTTAATTGTAGGGTTGGTCGATGTTTGATGCTATGATTGTATCTTCCGCTGCTGTGCTACACATAGGTCCTAATCACGCATGTAGACAAGATAAGAAAAAAAAAGAAATTTTCGGGTCGTTAACCGAGGGGAAGCCTTAACGGGTTTCGCTTCGGTTTTCTCCGTGTGACCCACTCGGACCGGTCATCCGACCAGACCGGGACGAGGGGGTTACACTTGTTGGTATCAGAGCCTAAGGTTACCGAGACCTTGGGCAGGTAAGTGAGGTAAGTTTAAGTTTTTAAATTGAATTGCACGGTGTTTGCTTGTTTTGCAAGAATGACTGCTTGTGTGACGAGTATGTTGATTGTTTTATTTTAAAGCATGTGTGTGGGTCCCATTGCTACTATTACATCAAAAAAATGATTTTTAAGTGAGGGAACGTACTTGAACACTTGGAAGCCTTGCCTTGCTAACCCAGTTGTATGTTTTGTTGTTGTGGTTGTAGTTAATATCTGTGAGAGCGATGTCTAGACCGAGAGGTAGACCGAGGTTGGTTCGTCAGGAACCACGAGTTGCGGCTCCTGTTGAGCCGGCAGTTGGTGCGGAGGCTCACCTAGAAGGACCGGTGGCCGCAGGAGCTGGCGCTCCTCCACCACCACCACCTCCTCCACCTGGAGCTGGGGGCGAGGATGGAGCCGGAGGAGAGGGACCTCAAGGTGGCCAAGGTCCAGCTGGAATTGATATGACTCCGCTAGTGCAAGCGATAGCGGGAGCATTCCAGGCCGCAGTTGCGGGAGCTCAGGCTGTAGCTCAGCCTAGGTGTGATGATGCTAGTTTACCTTTGGAGAGGCTCCGTAGCTTGGGAGCCGAGGAGTTTAGAGGATCTACTCCGGAGAGGTCAGAATTATGGTTAGAGAAGACGGTTCGTATCTTGGCTCAGATGGGTTGTGCGGGCGCACGTAGATTGGGTTGTGTGATCTCGTTGCTTCAGGGTGATGCCTACACCTGGTGGGTCACCATTACTGCCGGGGTTCCAGAGGCCGAGATAGATTGGGATTTCTTTGAGTTTGCTTTCAGGAAGAGGTACTTGGGACCGAGGTACTTGGATGAGAAGAAGCGGGAGTTTATGGCTCTTACTCAGGGAGATGCTTCTGTGACTGATTATGAGATCCGCTTTGTTCGCTTGAGTCAGTATGCCCCAGAGTTGGTTCCTACTGAAGTGGAACACTGTAACCGATTCCGATACGGATTGAATGAAGAAGTTAAGAGGTACACGTTGGCTTCTGACTACTCAGACTTTGATGTGTTGGTCGCGAGGGCCAAGGATTTGGAGCATAGTTTGGGTTCAGCCAAACGAGCTGGTGGTTCTAGTTCTGGAAAGAGGCATAACCACTTTGATGGTAGAGATGCTAAGAGGCACAGAGGTGGCGGACATCAGTTTGACCAGAGACGTGGCGGTGGCCACCATGGTATGGGCCATCAGGGCCATAGAGGAGGAGGGCGTTTGCCCGAGTGTGCACAGTGTGGGAGATAGCACACTGGAGAGTGCTGGGGTAACTTCCATGCTTGTTGGAACTATGGTTCGAGGGACCACTTTAGGAGGGACTGTCCGCGTCAGGCAGCTCAGGCACCGAACATAGCTCAGGCTCCTGTGAGAGGTAATGATTTTCAGAGAGGCCGTGGGCGCGGCCGTGGCTACTTCCAGCCGAGGGCCGATGCACCTAGGGTAGATGCACAGAGGAACCTTGCTCATGTTGTGGCTGTGCAGCCAGAGGCGGGAGGACCAGCGAGGGTCTATGCTCAGAGAGAGGCCGGGAACGACACCGATGTGATAGCAGGTAATTTCGAGTTACAGTCTATGTCCTTGCTTTCTTTGGTTGATTTGGGTTCTACGCATTCCTACATTTTGAGTAAGCATGCACAGAAGCTAGATATTCCTGTTGAGATCTTAGATGTAGGTATGCATGTTACTAGTTCTTTTGGTGAGACAGTTGTGGTTAGACGTATGTATAGGAGGTGTCCACTGAAGATTCAGGGTCATGTGTTCTCAGTTGATATGATGGAACTTCCCTTCTATGGTTTTGATATTATTTTGGGTATGGACTGGTTGGTTGAGCATCGGGCTAGTGTGGATTTTGAGACAAAGAGAATTTCCTTGAAGCTTTCTGATGACTACGAGGTAGTGGTAGTGGGCGAGAACATTAAGTTCTTGTCTAATGTGGTGTCAGCTTTAGAGGCTCATAGGTTGATGGACTCTGGATATGGGGCTTATTTAGCTTATGTTATGAATCCGTATATGAGTGAAGCTAGACCGAAGGATATCAGAACAGTGTGCGACTTTCCAGATGTGTTCCCTAAAGAGTTGCCTGGTTTGCCTCCTGACAGAGATGTTGAGTTTGTGATTGAGACAGTTTCAGGGTCTAATCCAGTTTCGATAGCTCCGTACCGTATGGCTCCGAAAGAGTTGAAAGAACTGAAGAGTCAGTTGCAAGAATTATTAGACCGTGGTTTCATTAGGCCTAGTAGTTCTCCGTGGGGTGCTCCAGTGTTGTTTGTGAAAAAGAAGGATGGCAGCATGCGCATGTGTATTGACTATAGACAGCTGAATCAGTTGACTGTGAAGAACAAGTATCCGTTGCCTCGCATAGATGATTTGTTTGATCAGTTGAGAGGTGCTTCAGTGTTCTCGAAGATAGATTTGAGATCCGGGTACTATCAGTTGAAGGTGAAAGAGTGTGATGTTCCGAAGATAGCTTTTAGGACTAGGTATGGCCACTATGAGTTTCTTGTGATGCCATTTGGGCTCACGAATGCACCAGCAGCATTCATGGACATGATGAACAGAATTTTCAGAGACTACCTAGACCGTTTTGTAGTTGTCTTCATTGATGATATACTTGTGTATTCGAAGACAGAAGAAGAGCATGATGAGCACTTAAGATTTGTTTTACAGAGATTGTTGAGCAATCAGTTGTACGCGAAGCTTAGTAAATGTGAGTTCTAGATTCGAGAGGTTGTATTTCTTGGCCATGTTGTTTCGGCCGAACGTATTCGAGTTGATCCGTCGAAGATTGAGGCTATTGTTGAGTGGAAACAACCTAAGTCCGTGACTGAGATTAGGAGTTTCCTAGGATTAGCCGGTTACTATAGGAGGTTTGTGGATGGCTTCTCTAGAGTAGCTGCTCCCTTGACTAAGTTGTTGCAAAAGGGAGTCAAGTTTGAATGGTCAGATGCGAGACAAAAGGCCTTTGAGAAATTGAAAGAAGCGTTGACGAATGCTCCAGTGTTAGTGCAGCCTGTTTCAGGTAAGGAGTTTGTGATTTACAGTGACGCTTCCTACGTAGGCTTAGGATGTGTTTTGATGCAAGAGAAGAGAGTTGTTGCTTATGCTTCTAGACAGTTGAAGGTTCATGAGAAGAACTATCCTACTCATGACATAGAGCTAGCCGCAGTTGTATTTGCATTGAAAATTTGGCGTCACTATTTGTATGGTGAGAAGTGTATAGTTTACACCAATCACAAGAGCTTGAAGTACTTGATGACACAGAAAGAGCTGAACTTGAGACAGAGGAGATGGCTAGAGTTGTTAAAAGATTATGATTTGACCATTGAGTACCATCCGGGTAAAGCAAACGTAGTAGTCGATGCTTTGAGTAGAAAAGTGGCCGTTGAGCTGAGAGCTATGTTTGCTAGATTGAGTGTGTCCGATGATGGTGGTTTGATCACCGAGTTGCAAGTGAAGCCTTCTTTGATTCAGTTGATTAGAGAGAATCAGTTGCAAGATGCAAGCTTAGTTCCTCATGTTCAAGACATAGCCGAAGGAAGACTGACCGAGTATGGTTTCAGTGGTGAGAGCTTGTTGTGCTTTAGAGATAGAATTGTTGTACCGGAAGATGTTGAGCTGAGACGTCAGATTTTGAGTGAAGCACATTCGAGTCCCTTTTCTATGCATCCGGGTAGTACCAAGATGTACCGAGATTTGAAGAATGATTACTACTGGGTTGGTTTAAAGAGAGATGTAGCCGAGTATGTGAGCCGTTGTATGGTTTGTCAGAGAGTGAAGGCAGAACATCAGGTTCCTTCAGGTTTGCTACAGCCTTTGAAGATTCCGGAATGGAAATGGGAGAGGATCACCATGGATTTTGTATCGGGGTTGCCTTTGTCTCCTTCGAAGAAGAATTCAGTTTGGGTGATTGTTGATAGGTTCACCAAGTGTGCTCACTTCTTAGCAGTGAACACTACGGATTCCTTAGACAAGTTAGCAAACTTGTACATTCGTGAGATTGTGAGACTTCACGGAGTTCCGAAGTCTATAGTTTCAGATAGGGATCCTAGATTTACTTCGAGGTTCTGGAGTTGTTTGCATAGTGCTTTGGGTAGTCGTCTGCATTTCAGCACATCTTATCATCCGCAGTCCGATGGGCAGTCAGAGCGAGTGATACAGATTCTAGAGGATATGCTTCGTTGTTGTGTGATTGATTTTCAGGGTTCTTGGGAGAAGCACTTACCGTTGGTTGAGTTTGCTTACAACAACAGTTATCAGTCTAGTATTCAGATGGCACCCTATGAGGCTTTGTATGGTAGGCGATGTAGGACTCCGATTTGTTGGGCTGAGACAGGTCAGAGGTTGTTACCTATGCCAGACTTGCTTAAAGGAACCACAGAAAAAGTGAAGTTGATTTGTGACCGTTTGAAAGCAGCTTCCGATCGTCAGAAGTCTTATGAAGATTTGAAGAGGAAAGAGATTGAGTACTCAGTGGGTGAGAAAGTGTTTCTGAAAGTATCTCCGTGGAAGAAGGTAATGAGATTTGGCCGAAAGGGCAAGTTGAGCCCGAGATTCATTGGTCCGTATGAGATAGTTGAGCGGATTGGGCCTGTAGCATATCGCTTGAGGTTACCTTATGAGTTAGAAAAGATCCATGATGTCTTTCATGCGTCTATGCTTAGGAGATATAGATCGGATCCTTCTCATGTGATGCCTGTTGAGGAGATAGAGCTAAATCCGGATTTGTCTTATAATGAAGAGCCCGTTGAGATACTTGCTTCGGATAGCAAGGTGTTGCGTGGCAAGACCATAGAGTTGGTCAAGGTATTGTGGAGACATAGAGGTGTGGAAGAGGCCACGTGGGAGAGGAAAGCGGATATGGTTGAGCAGTTTCCGTATCTGTTTCCACCAGGTAATTTCGGGGACGAAATTCCTTAAGTGGGAGAGAGTTGTAACACCCGTGTCTTGGGCCTAGGAGTTAGCCGGGTTGTTGTTCGAGTCAAATAAAATCTAATTAAAATAAACCAACTTTGAATAATGACCTATTTGATTTTAAATAAAGAGGGAGGGACCAAAGTTGTGATTTACCCCCATTTTAAATAAAGGAAGACAACTTTTATGGAAAAGTTGTCATCTTCCTCCTCATTTCCTTTTTCCCAAATTCAAAACCCCCTCCCCCATTTTCAAACTCTCCTAAAACCCTAGTCACTATTCCATTGGTTTGGCTAATCAATTTCAACATCAAATCAAGAGGTAAACATATTTTCTTAACCTCCTCTCTATTCTCTACTTATCTATTGTTTTAGAATTCAAAAATAATGGGTTTTGGGAATTAGGGTTCATATGGAAATTTGGGGTTTTGATGGGGTTTTTCAATTTATTTTGAGAAATTGTTTTGGGGTTATGTTTAATCACAATGAAATATGCAACATATATTAATTTGGTTAATTTTGGATGAATTTTCGTAGTGGGTCCTTAGGGCAAACTTTAAAGTATGAAAATTTGGGTTTTTGAGAGGTTTGGTGTTAGAATTGAAGGGCTGATGGTCTACCTATGTTAGGAGGGTGATTTGGGATGTTTTGGAAGTCATTTGGGTGCTTGGAAATGGGTATTTCAGCCTATGGTTGTTGGAGTCCGAAAATTGGGTTTTTGAGATGTTATGTGGTTTGAGAATTTGAGGAAATTGGGTTGTGATTTGCAAAGTAGATTGATGGTTGAATTAGCATTGGGTTGAGAAGTAATGTATGTGTTTTGTTTGATTAGAATCAAGTTTGGGCATCGGTGAAGCATCGGAAGTGAACCCGGAAGGTTGAAGGTTGTTGCTTGCTTGGTCTTGTGCTTGGGAGCTTAGGTGAGTGGTTAATTGTTTTAAACGGTTTTAAATTGGTTGGTTCGAGTATTTGAGACTAGGTTGGGCTTGGTAGACCCACCTAGAGTTAGGATTAGGGTGGTAGCCTAATCCTAAACTTGATCTAGAGCCGTTGGTTGAACTCATTTTATGGTTGTGTATGTCTCGTATGAATTGTGGTATGAACGTCTATGTATATTGCTTTATACATGTGAAATGAGATTGAACTTATGATGCTTGAGACATGCATGATGATGGTTGTTGGTGAGTTTGTGCTAAGCACAAGGTTAATGAAATGAGTAATGTGAAGTGAGTAAATATTGGCACTAGTAAACTTGGATACAAATGATCGATCATTAGGATGTTAGTGTGTACACATGAGTCAAAAGTCGTGCGTGGCCTTGGTGGCGTTGAGTCACCAAGGAGGAGTACGGGTTCGCCCGGAATTGTATTTAAATATAGTCGGTGATGAGTGGAATCCCATCGACGGGGCGTGAGGATGAGTGGAATCCCCTCCGCGAGACCGGTGATGAGTGAAATCCCACCGTGAGGTAATGTGGTTGTTGGATATGAGTTTCCAACATGTCTATCCGCGTATTCGGGTCTTAACTAGGTGCCAATGTTGTTTGATGTGTATATCAATATGTTGAGGTTTATGATTCTTATTGGAATACTTGTTTATGATTACATGTGTCATGGAAAAAGAGCTTATGATCATGGCATTAATATTGTCTATTGCTCATGCATTTTATCTTGTGGACTTTTGGTATGATTGTGTTTTACCTTGGCTAGATCGTGCTCGGACCCTGCAATGTTGAGGTTTGTTTTTAGAGCTTACCCTCACTAAGCATCATTGCTTACGCTCTCTTTGTTCAACATTGCAGATCCTTAGTTCGTGGGTTGCTCGAGCAAGTGGAGGGCCTCCAAGTGTGGTTTTTAGACTTGAGTTCATCAAGTATGGATTTTAATGCTAGACATGTAATAGTTGAGCAATGGGACGTGTAATGTTTTGTTGGTTGTTGTTGGTTGCTAAGAGCATGTTTAGACTCCTTAGTATCTTGCTTTTGCATGGTTGTGTTGCCATGTTGAACGTTACTCATGCCTAATTGCTTACTTTGATTGTTAGCTTTATGCCTTAAGAGTTTATGTATGTGTTTAAATGATGTTGAATGAGTGTATGTTTGTGGGTTGTTGCCATAGTGTTAGACATGTCTAAATAATGTTGAAGCATGCTAGTATGGTTGATATACCTTAAATTGAATTGTTTTGGTGTTGTATGGTGTTTTGGTGGTGTTTTGGGGCACCCTTGTGCCTCAAAACAGCCCAGACGAGTCTGCAGACAGGGGGTGTTTCGGAACGGGTCCCCCTGTTCCGGAACGGTCCCTTTGTAAATGGCCCGCCGTTTCGAAACGGATGAGGGTCGTTTCGGAACATTTTAGCTACTGGAATTTTGAGAAATTGGCGATATGAAGGCGTTCCGAAACGGGCCTTTGATTTTTCGAAACGGTCAAATCTCGTTGACCACGAGATATTGACCGTCAAGGTCGTTCCGATACGGGTCTCCCCTGTTTCGGAACGGTCACCTTATGGTTGACCCAGGGCTGTTGACTAAGTCAAGGCGTTTCGGAACACCCTGAGGGCGTTTCGAAACGGCCTGCTGCAGAATATTAAAATGAGCTGTTAATTGTAGGGTTGGTCGATGTTTGATGCTATGATTGTATCTTCCGCTGTTGTGCTACACATAGGTCCTAATCACGCATGTAGACAAGATAAGAAAAAAAAGAAATTTTCGGGTCGTTAACCGAGGGGAAGCCTTAACGGGTTTCGCTTCGGTTTTCCCCGTGTGACCCACTCGGACCGGTCATCCGACCAGACCAGGACGAGGGGGTTACAGAAAGACCCATTTAGACCTGCTCGTCCGAAACCTCTACAAAAAAGGACCGTAAAACAAGTTTTAATCAAATTTTAGGAGTTCAAATAATTGATTAGGAGCTTTTTAATACAATTATATTGCAAAAGCTCAATTTCTGTACTTTTTACTCAGTTAAAATTCCAACGGGTCCATTGTAAGGCCCATTTAGACCCGCTCGTCTGAAACCTCTACAAAAAGGACCGCAAAAATGTTTTATTCAAATATTAGGAGTTCAAATAATTGATTAGGAGCTTTTCAACACAATTATATTGCAAAAGCTCAATTTCTGTACTTTTACCCAGTTAAAATTCCAACGGGTCCATTGTAAGGCCAATTTAGACCGGCTCGTCCGAAACGTATCAAAAAGGACTACAAAAAAGGTTTTAATCAAATTTTAGGAGTTTATGTAATTGATTAGGAGCTTTTCAACACTATTATATTGCAAAACCTCAATTTTATACTTTTTACTCGGTTAAAATTCAAACGGGCCCATTGAAAGGCCCATTTAGACCTGCTCGTCCGAAACCTCTACAAAAAGGTTCGCAAAAATGTTTTATTCAAATATTAGGAGTTAAAATAATTGATTAGGAGCTTTTCAACACAATTATATTGCAAAACCTCAATTGCTGTACTTTTTACACAGTTAAAATTTCAACGGGTCCATTGAAAGGCCCATTTAAACCCGCTCGTCCGAAACCTCTACAAAAAGGACCGCAAAAATGTTTTATTCAAATATTAGGAGTTCAAACAATTGATTAGGAGCTTTTCAACACATTTATACTGCAAAACCTCAATTTCTGTACTTTTTACTCAGTTAAAATTCTAACGGGTCCATTGAAAGGCCTATTTAGACCTGCTCGTCCGAAACCTCGACAAAAAGGACTGCAAAATAGTTTTAATCAAATTTTAGGAGTTCAAATAATTTATTAGGAACTTTTCAACACAATTATATTGAAAAACCTCAATTTTATACTTTTTATTCGGTTAAAATTCAAACGGGCCAATTGAAAGGCCCATTTAGACCCATTTCGACACAATTATATTGCAAAAGCTCAATTTCTGTACTTTTTACTCAGTTAGAATACCAACGGGTCCATTGAAAGACCCATTTCGACCCGCTCGTCCGAAACCTCTAAAAAAGTACTGCAAAATAAGTTTTAATCAAATTTTAGGAGTTCATGTAATTGATTAGGAGCTTTTCAACACATTTATATTGCAAAACCTCAATTTTTGTACTTTTTACTCAATTTAATTCCAACGGGTCCATTGAAAGGCTCATTTAGACCTTCTTGACCGAAACCTCTACAAAAAAGGACCGCAAAACAAGTTTTAATCAAATTTTTGGAGTTGAAATAATTGATTAGGAGCTTTTTAACACAATTATATTGCAAAAGCTAAATTTCTGTACTTTTTACTCAGTTAAAATTCCAACGGGTCCATTGTAAGGCCCATTTAGACCTGCTCGTCCGAAACTTATAAAAAAGGACTGCAAAAAAAGTTTTAATCAAATTTTAGGAGTTTATGTAATTGATTAGGAGCTTTTCAACACAATTATATTGCCAAACCTCAATTTTATACTTTTTACTCAGTTAAAATGTAACGCCCTGGTTTTGGGCTTAGAAGTCTTGGGCGTTGACCGGTTGGTCAAAGTGTTGTTCGAATCGTAAGAGGTTAAATTAGGAAAGCCTAGTTCGGGTTGCATTAAAAATATGGAAAAATGTTCTAAAATCATCTTTTAATATAATTAAGTGAACTGTGAAATCAATTTTGGAAAATGAGTTTTGGAAGGGTGATATTTTGGCTAGTGACCAAAATGTAATTTTTGAAAGTTTGGTGGCTGTTTTATAAAGGGTTGAAACTTTGAATCTTTAAGGAGCTATTTACCCAAAGGGAGTTTCTCCAGATTTTTCTAAGATATTTTGAGTTATAATTCTGATTTTAAAGATTTCATAAAGGAGGGAAATCTCATTTTGCATTTTTCTCAACTAACTTCTCAATTTTCTTTCTCTCTTTTTTCTCTCAACCCAAACACTCCATTTCCAGAGTTTTGTTTCTGATTTTCTCACCTAAATTCCTCCTTTCAACTCTCATTTAATCCTTAATCATTGAATCTTCAAAACCTCTTCAATTTCTACAAGTTTCATCAAGGATTTTCATTCCAAAAAGAGGAGAAACTCAAGTTTGGAGGTAAGAACGTCCTTCTCCTCTGAACTTCAAGTTCTTTACTGAAATTCCTAAGTTTTCAATCCTAAATTGATGTTTAATTAAAGGCTTTTGAGTTGATTTATAGATCTTGGCTAATTATGCAAGATTTTGATGATTTCACATGATTTTCGTTTGATCTGTTAAATCTGTGATTTGAGAGGTGTTTTTGATGTTAAATGATCTCTAAATTGATAAGGAAATGAGTTTTGATTGATGCAATCCCGGATAGGTTGAGTTTCCTAAGTTTAGCTTGTGTTTTAAGGTAGTTTTTGGGGTGATCTTGGTGATCTGTTGTTGCTGGAGGTATAAGGTTGTTAATAGGTTGTTTTTAGATGTTATATGATGTTAATGGAAGTGAGGTTTTGCTGGTTTATGGCTGGGCTTTGTTTGGAAGTGTTTTGGATGCATTTTCGGTTGTGTTTGGTGGCCGAAAATGGAGGTTATGTGAGAGCAGCAAGTTTAGATGCTTTCATTGAAGCAATTAATGCATGATGATGCATTAATCCTCTGCTTTAATGTGTTGAAACAGGGGAGGCATCCTTGGATCCGAGAGTTGTTGATCCGGAGGCTTGATTTGGTGCTTTGGTTGAAGCAAAGTGGAATTTGGTGAGTGCATTTGTGAAAATGGATTTTCAGCTTTAAAACCAAGGTTTGAAGGTTTTGGGAGCTTAGTTTAAGTCTAAACAACTTTGCTAAGCTCAAGTGTAAGTTTTCGGATTTCTCTCTAAGTGGTGGCCATGTTTTGGTGTGTTGCAAAATGATGATTTGCATGTTTAAATTACTGTTTTGTAAGCATGATATAGCATGATATTTGCTGATGTTTTAAGCCATGTGTTGAAGGTAACTCTAGGTAGGAGTTCCTTGATTTTATACATTGTTTAAATGTGGATTTGATGCTTTGAAATGCATGGTGAAATGGCTTGGTTTAATGCTTTAAAACAGTGGATTATATGATGTGAAATATGTATATTGGCAAGTGATGTTTTGTAAAAGTGAAGGTCACTAAGGTGGTTAAAAGTCCTTGAGTGAGCCTTGTTATTTAAGAACATCAAGGTGGTTAAAAGTCCTTGGATGGTTCTTGTTGCGGACACTAAGGTGGTTAAAAGTCCTTAGGTGCTCCTTTCCATGGTGGTTAAAAGTCCATGGGGCCAAGGTGTTTAAAAGTCCTTGGGGCCAAGGTGTTTAAAAGTCCTTGGGGTGATTCAAGCATTGGACACAAAGGTGGTTAAAAGTCCTTGTGTGGTCCTCATTCATGGTGTTTAAAAGTCCATGGCCAAGGTGTTTAAAAGTCCTTGGGGAAAGTTGTTGAACTTGTTTTTAATAAATGAAATGTATCACTTGAGCCAATAAGACATGTTAAGAATTTTATGAAGCATGAGATGCTTGTTTAAAGATTATGTTGAAGCATGTGATGCTTGTTTAAATGTATTTTGAAGCATGGAATTGCTTGTCTTAAAGTATGCTTTTGAGCATGTACAAAGGTTGATTATAAGCATGTTTTATAAATGGTTTAATTGCATTATTGAATGGTTTTTAAAGAGCACACCTCACTAAGCTTTTGCTTACGCTCTCTTGTTTTCTTAATTCAATAATGCAGAGCAATAGAGTATCTTGAGGGGTAGCAAGGAAGGGCTAGCAATCAAGTTCAAGTAAAGCTCAATGTATGAAGGTTTTATAAGTACTTTTAGCTTTTGTTTGATTTGGCAATGGGGGACCTATGTGTATGTTTTGGGAGGTGTTTGAGACTCCCTAAGTATGTTGAATGTTGTGTGAGATCGTTGGTTTTTGGTTTGGAACCTTATATGCTTGTTTTGCAAGTTTGGAGTTTGAATGGATAGCTTAAATAGGAAGCATGCCACTTAAATTGGGGTTTTTCTTATGTGATGGTTTTATATTGAATTGGTGATGCAATTAAGGTCCTTGCATGTTGGTTGATTATGTGATATGGCTTGGTGTTGTTAATTTGAAGTTTGAAGCATGTTTGATGTTGTTTACGAGTCAATTCCAGGCAGGGGTATCGGTACTCGGGCTTGCGTATCGATACGCCTGAGCCAAATATGCACATTTCTGCCCAGGCGTATCGGTACGATTGTTAGGGTATCGATGCCGTATGAATGCCGTATCGAAACGATGTAACTAGTATCGATACCGTATGAATGCCGTATCGAAACGGGGAGACTCGTATCGATACCGTGTTGAGAGTTTGGTTACTGCCTTCCCCGCGTATCGATACGACACCAGGCGTATCGATACCTG
This sequence comes from Hibiscus tridactylites, assembly GCA_958450335.1. NCBI lineage: Eukaryota > Viridiplantae > Streptophyta > Magnoliopsida > Malvales > Malvaceae > Hibiscus > Hibiscus tridactylites. Next base: position 56,669,363 of record OY288283.1, on the reverse strand, counting down.
TCTGTTAATTCGGTTAAAAGTATCTTTTATGTTTTGTTTTGTTTACGTTTTGGTCCTGAATCTTGTTTATGCAATTAAATGAGTTTGAGAAGTCCTTTTGAGCTGAAATTTCGCAGGGAAGCATGGAACCTGACTAATTTCAAGATGGTAACTTTAATTTGTACTAAGTCCTCATATTTATCAGAATTTACAATTTGGTCCCTAAAGTTGTAATTTGTTCAATTGGGTCCCTGTTTGATCTCTGATGTTTGTGATCTTTGAGTATGATGTTGTGTGACCACAATTAGGGCTAATGTGCATCTAGATAAGATTAAAAAGAAAAAAAAAAGGGTCGTTAATCAAGGTTGACTTTCGGGTTGACTTTGGTTTTCCCCGTGTGACTTTCTTAATTCGGGTCAACCGTCTAGATTGGGTTAAGGGGGTTACATAAAATTTCAACGGGTCCATTGAAAGGCCCATTTAGATCCGCTCGTCCGAAACCTCTACAAAAAGGACCACAAAAATGTTTTATTCAAATATTAGGAGTTCAAATAATTTATTAGGAGCTTTTCAACACATTTATATTGCAAAACCTCAATTTCTATACTTTTTACTCAGTTAAAATTCTAACAGGTCTATTGAAAGGCCCATTTAGACCTGCTCGTCCGAAACCTCGACAAAAAGGACTGCAAAATAGTTTTAATCAAATTTTAGCAGTTCAAATAATTTATTAGGAACTTTTCAACACAATTATATTGCAAACCTCAATTTTATACTTTTTACTCAGTTAAAATTCAAACGGGCCCATTGAAAGGCCCATTTAGACCTGCTCGTCCGAAACCTCTACAAAAAGGTTCGCAAAAATGTTTTATTCAAATATTAGGAGTTCAAATAATTGATTCGGAGTTTTTCAACAAAAATATATTGCAAAACCTCAATTTCTGTACTTTTTACTTAGTTAAAATTCCAACGGGTCCATGGAAAGGCCATTTAGACCTGCTCGTCCGAAACCTCTACAAAAAGGACCGCAAAAAATGTATTATTCAAATATTAGGAGTTCAAATAATTGATTAGGAGCTTTTCAACACAATTATAATGCAAAACCTCAATTTCTGTACTTTTTACTCAGTTAAAATACCAACGGGTCCATTGAAAGGTCCATTTCGACCCGCTCGTCCGAAACCTCTACAAAAAGGACTACAAAATAAGTTTTAATCAAATATTAGGAGTTCATGTAATTGATTAGGAGCTTTTCAACACAATTATATTGAAAAACCTCAATTTTTGTACTTTTTACTCAATTTAATTCCAACGGGTCCATTGAAAGGCCCATTTAGACCTGCTCGTCCGAAACCTCCACAAAAAGGACCGCAAAACAAGTTTTAATCAAATTTTAGGAGTTCAAATAATTGATTAGGAGCTTTTTAACACAATTATATTGCAAAAGCTCAATTTCTGTACTTTTTACTCAGTTAAAATTCCAAAGAGTCCATTGTAAGGCGCATTTAGACCTGCTCGTCCGAAACGTATCAAAAAGGACTGCAAATAAAGTTTTAATCAAATTTTAGGAGTTCAAATTGATGATTAGGAACTTTTAAACACAATTATATTGAAAAACCTCAATTTTATACTTTTTACTCAGTTAAAATTCAAACGGGCCCATTGAAAGACCCATTTAGACCTGCTCGTCCGAAACCTCTACAAAAAGGTTCGCAAAAATGTTTTATTCAAATATTAGGAGTTCAAATAATTGATTTGGAGCTTTTCAACACAATTATATTGCAAAACCTCAATTTCTGTACTTTTCACTCAGTTAAAATTCCAACGGGTCCATTGAAAGGCCCATTTAGACCTGCTCGTCCGAAACCTCTACAAAAAGCACCGCAAAAAATGTTTTATTCAAATATTAGGAGTTCCAATAATTGATTAGGAGCTTTTCAACACAATCATATTGCGAAACCTCAATTTATGTACTTTTTACTCAGTTAAAATTCCAACGGGCCCATTGAAAGGCCCATTTCTAGCAGCTCATCCGAAACCTGTAAAAAAAGGACTGCAAAATAAGTTTTAGTCAAATTTTAGGAGTTCATGTAACTGATTAGGAGCTTTTCAACACAATTATATTGCAAAACCTCAATTTCTATACTTTTTACTCAGTTAAAATTCCAACGGGTCGGCAAGGCCGGTAATGCGGCCTACACGTCTTTGGAATGTAATATCCAAAGCTCCGACTTTACCAAAAATTCGCTCCTTCAGCTGGCGAGCGGGCCGCGATGCCTTGCCCACTTGGGAAAAGCTCCGAGCGATACATCTTACGGATGGACTCTGTCCATTTTGCCCAACGATATTGGAATCCGCTATACATGCCCTGCGTGACTGCCCATCTGCTCAGGATGTCCTTCGCCTTGTGGGGCTTCCAGCGTGTGTCCATAATAGCCCCACTACCTCCATGGAGGCTTGGTTGTCAGAAGGAACCTACCGCTTGGACGCTTCAGGGTTTGCTCTGCTTCTCACAACAATTTGGAATATCTGGAACCGTCGTAATGACTGGGTCCACTCCCAAAGACTCCAGCCAACATGGCTGACGGCTATGAATGCTACAGGTCTTCTACAGGAATACGCAGCAGCTAACGCACTCCCCGCCGTGTCAGCCGCCATGCCAGCAGCAGCCCCCCCGCGATGGTCGCCGCCTAGACCGGGCTGTATCAAGATCAACGTCGACGGAGCATTCATCCCAGGGACCGGTGCTGCAGCTATCGGAGTCATTGCTAGGGATGCCCATGGCTCGATTGTTGGAGGATGTGCTGTCCATGAGGCAGGCTGTCATGATGCCTCCATGGTTGAGCTACATGCCATCGTTGCGGGTATCATGTTGACCCGTGACAAAGGGTGGGGTGAGGTGCTCATTGAATCCGACTCGGCTACGGTGATCAACAAGCTCGCACGCTCCACCGTGGACAACTCTCTACTGGGGCCCCAGATTGCTGATACACAGTCTTTGCTTAGGTCTTTTCCTTTCATCACTTTATCTTTTGTACCTAGATCGGCCAATTTTGTGGCCCATAACTTAGCTGCTTGGGCTTTACGCTTTACTTCTTCTGTGTATTTTGACTCAGTCATTCCTGACTGTATTGACGTTGATGTAATGGCTGACTCTCAGCCTCTTTATTGTCATAATAATAACAACGCTCAGGGTACTCTTTTCCCCTTAGGTTCACTTTGTGCTTCGGCACAAGGTGGTTAGAGGGGTTTTTAATGAGGCCCTTTTCTTCAAAAAAAAAAAAATTCCAACGGGTCCGTTGAAAGGCCCATTTAGACCTGCTCGTCTGAAACCTTTACAAAAAGGACCGCAAAACAAGTTTTAATCAAATTTTAGGAGTTCAAATAATTGATTAGGAGCTTTTCAACACAAATATATTGAAAAATCTCAATTTTTGTACTTTTTACTCAGTTAAAATTCCAACGGGTCCATTGTAAGGCCAATTTCGACCCGCTCGTCCGAAACCTTTACATTAAGGACTGCAAAAAAAGTTTAATCAAATTTTAGGAGTTTATGTAATAGATTAGGAGCTTTTCAACACAATTATATTGCAAAACCTCAATTTCTATACTTTTTACTCAGTTAAAATTCTAACGGGTGCATTGAAAGGCCCATTTAGACCTGCTCGTCCGAAACCTCGACAAAAAGGACTGCAAAATAGTTTTAATCAAATTTTAGGAGTTCAAATAATTGATTAGGAACTTTTCAACACAATTATATTGAAAAACCTCAATTTTATACTTTTTACTCAGTTAAAATTCCAACGGGCCCATTGAAAGGCCCATTTAGACCTACTCATCCGAAACCTCTACAAAAAGGACCGCAAAAATGTTTTATTCAAATATTAGGAGTTCAAATAATTGATTAGGAGCTTTTCAACACAATTATATTGCAAAACCTAAATTTCTATACTTTTTACTCAGTTAAAATTCTAACGGGTCCATTGAAAGGCCTATTTCGACACGCACGTCCGAAACCTCTACAAAAAGGACCTCAAAACAAGTTTTTATCAAATTTTACGAGTTTATGTAGTTGATTAGGAGCTTTTCAACACAATTATATTGCAAAACCTAAATTTTATACTTTTTACTCAGTTAAAATTCCAACGGGCCCATTGAAAGGCCCGTTTAGACCAGTTCCTCTGAAACCTCTACAAAAAGGACCACAAAAATGTTTTATTCAAATATTATGAGTTCAAATAACAGATTAAGAGCTTTTCAACACAATTATATTGCAAAATCTCAATTTCTATACTTTTTACTCAGTTAAAATTTCAACGGGTCCATTGAAAGGCCCATTTAGACCTGCTCGTCCGAAACCTCTACAAAAAGGACCACAAAACAAGTTTTAATCAAATTTTAGGAGTTCAAATAATTAATTAGGAGCTTTTCAACACAAATATATTGCAAAAACTCGATTTCTGTACTTTTTACTCAGTTAAAATACCAACGGGTCCATTGTAAGGCCCATTTCGACCCGCTCGTCCGAAACCTCTACATTAAGGACTGCAAAAAAAGTTTTAATCAAATTTTAGGAGTTTATGTAATAGATTAGGAGCTTTTCAACACAAGTATATTGCAAAACCTCAATTTCTATACTTTTTACTCAGTTAAAATTTCAACGGGTCCATTGAAAGGCCCATTTAGATCCGCTCGTCTGAAACCTCTACAAAAAGGACCGCAAAAATGTTTTATTCAAATATTAGGAGTTCAAATAATTGATTAGGAGCTTTTCAACACATTTATATTGCAAAACCTCAATTTCTATACTTTTTACTCAGTTAATATTCTAACGGGTCCATTGAAAGGCCCATTTAGACCTGCTCATCCGAAACCTCGACAAAAAGGACTGCAAAATAGTTTTAATCAAATTTTAGGAGTTCAAATAATTTATTAGGAACTTTTTAACACAATTATATTGAAAAACCTCAATTTTATACTTTTTACTCAGTTAAAATTCCAACGGGCCCATGGAAAGGTCCGTTTAGACCTGCTCGTCCGAAACCTCTATAAAAAGGTTCGCAAAAATGTTTTATTCAAATATTAGGAGTTCAAATAACTGATTAGGAGCTTTTCAACACAATTATATTGCAAAACCTCAATTGCTGTACTTTTTACTCAATTAAAATTCCAACGAGTCCATTGAAAGGCCCATTTAGACCTGATCGTCCGATACCTCTACAAAAGAGACCGCAAAATTGTTTTATTCAATTATTAGGAGTTCAAATAATTGATTAGGAGCTTTTAAACACAATTATAATGCGAAACCTCAATTTCTGTACTTTTTACTTAGTTAAAATACCAACAGGTCCATTGAAAGGCCCATTTCGACCCGCTCGTCCGAAACCACTACAAAAAGGACTGCAAAATAAGTTTTAATCAAATTTTAGGAGTTCATGTAATTGATTAGGAGCTTTTCAACACAATTATATTGCAAAACCTCAATTTTTGTACTTTTTACTCAATTTAATTCCAACAGGCCCATTGAAAGGCCCATTTAGACCTGCTCGTCCGAAACCTCTACAAAAAAGGTCCGCAAAACAAGTTTTAATCAAATTTTAGGAGTTCAAATAATTGATTAGGAGCTTTTCAACACAATTATATTGCAAAAGCTAAATTTATGTACTTTTTACTCAGTTAAAATTCCAACGGGTCCATTGTAAGGCCCATTTAGACCTGCTCGTCTGAAACGTGTCAAAAAGGACTGCAAAAAAGGTTTTAATCAAATTTTAGGAGTTTATGTAATTGATTAGGATCTTTTCAACACAATTATATTGCAAAACCTCAATTTTATACTTTTTACTCAGTTAAAATTTCAACGGGTCCATTGAAAAGCCCATTTAGACCCGCTCGTCTGAAACCTCTACAAAAAGGACCGCAAAAATGTTTTATTCAAATATTAGGAGTTCAAATAATTGATTAGGAGCTTTTCAACACATTTATACTGCAAAACCTCAATTTATGTACTTTTTACTCAGTTAAAATTCTAATGGGTCCATTGAAAGGCCCACTTAGACCTGCTCGTCCGAAACCTCGACAAAAAGGACTGCAAAATAGTTTCAATCAAATTTTAGGAGTTCAAATAATTTATTATGAGCTTTTCAACACAATTATATTGTAAAACCTCAATTTTATACTTTTTACTCAGTTAAAATTCAAACGGGCCCATTGAAAGGCCCATTTAGACCAGCTTGTCCGAAACCTCTACAAAAAGGTTCGCAAAAATTTTTTATTCAAATATTAGGAGTTAAAATAATTGATTAGGAGCATTTCAACACAATTATATTGCAAAACCTCAATTGCTGTACTTTTTACTCAGTTAAAATTACAACAGGTCCATTGAAAGGCCCATTTAGACCTGCTCGTCCGAAACCTCTACAAAAAGGACTGCAAAATAAGTTTTAATCAAATTTTAGGAGTTCATGTAATTGATTAGGTGCTTTTCAACACAATTATATTGCAAAACCTCAATTTTTGTACTTTTTACTCAATTTAATTCCAACTGGTCCATTGAAAGGCCCATTTAGACCTGCTCGTCCGAAACCTCTACAAAAAAGGACCGCAAAACAAGTTTTAATCAAATCTTAGGAGTTCAAATAATTGATTAGGAGCTTTTCAACACAATTATATTGCAAAAGCTCAATTTCTGTACTTTTTACTCAGTTAAAATTCCAACGGGTCCATTGTAAGGCCCATTTAGACCTGCTCGTCCGAAACGTATCAAAAAGGACTGCAAAAAGGTTTTAATCAAATTTTAGGAGTTTATGTAATTGATTAGGAGCTTTTCAACACAATTATATTGCAAAACCTCAATTTTATACTTTTTACTCAGTTAAAATTTCAATGGGTCCATTGAAAGGCCTATTTAGACCCGCTCGTCCGAAACCTCTACAAAAAGGACCGCAAAAATGTTTTATTCAAATATTAGGAGTTCAAATAATTGATTAGGAGCTTTTCAACACATTTATACTGCAAAACCTCAATTTCTGTACTTTTTACTTAGTTAAAATTCTAACGGGTCCATTGAAAGGCCCATTTAGACCTGCTTGTCCGAAACCTCGACAAAAAGGACTGCAAAATAGTTTTAATCAAATTTTAGGAGTTCAAATAATTTATTAGGAGATTTTAAACACAATTATATTGCAAAACCTCAATTTTATACTTTTTACTCAGTTAAAATTCAAACGGGCCCATTGAAAGGCCCTTTTAGACCTGCTCGTCCGAAACCTCTACAAAAAGGTTCGCAAAAATGTTTTATTCAAATATTAGGAGTTAAAATAATTGATTAGGAGCTTTTCAACACAATTATATTGCAAAACCTCAATTGATGTACTTTTTACTCAGTTAAAATTCCAATGGGTCCATTGAAAGGCCCATTTAGACCTGCTCGTCCGAAACCTCTACAAAAAGGACCACAAAAATGTTTTATTCAAATATTAGGAGTTCAAATAATTGATTAGGAGCTTTTCAACACAATTATATTGCGAAACCTCATTTTCTGTAATTTTTACTCAGTTAAACACTCCACAGGTTTTTTCCTTTTTTTTATGATTTTTAGAGAATATGTATGTGGACTGTAGGTTTATTTTCCTATTTTATGCATGGTTTTTACGCTACATGTATTTGGATTATAGGGTTAAACTCCTATTTTTTTCGCGATTGCTACAGTACATGTATATGGCTTATAAGGTTCTTTTCATGTTCCTTTTACCGGTTTTGCAGTGCATGCTTATGGGATGTAATATTACTTTGTATGGTTGCATCATTTACTGCTATATACTTACAAAAACCTGCACCCTCCACTGTTTCCATTTCAGCGAACAATGGAAAGGACAAGGCTACTACCACTCCAGTGGTCGCCCCGGACGTGGTGAAGGGAACACCCACGGTGCAACCGGACGGTGTTACGATGAATCTTGAGGAGGATGATCTGCTGGGCGAGGAGCTTCCCACCTCACCTACTGATGCAGCATCGCCACTGTCGGTAGAAGGGACAGTCGCTAAAGCTACTGTTGATGCAGCTGCTAACCAGCTGGAGCCCCTGGATGTTGCACCACTGGACATGATCCCAGCGGATGAAGAGTCCGTGGTTAACGGCTCGAAGGAGGCTGAAGTGGATGACGACCGCGCTGTGCAGCCATACAAGTCTGACACACCGCCGGACAAACGTTTCATCTTGATTGATGAGGATGCTATTCCAGTGCCTATCGTGGATGACACGGCCACGGGGGAAAGCTCGAACAAAGGTAAAGGACCGAGGGACAAAGGCAAGGAACCGGTTAATCCGGAATTCGAAGTTTGGTTGGCTGCCACGACGGATAAGGGGCCGGATGCTGCTGTCCTTAAAAAATCTAAACGCACGTCACCTATTATTACCGGAGGGATGGCCAAACGGCCACGGACATCACCTTTGTTTTCTGGTAAAGCAGGAAAACAGCTCGAAAAAAATCCAAAGAAAGCTGGGATGAGCAGCAAAAACTCTTCGGCGGTGGTTGACGGTCAACCCCGCCGAGAGAAATGAGGGCCATATGTTGGAACTGTCAGGGACTTGGTATGCCCTCGGCAGTTCACGAGCTTCGTTCTATTATTTTTCGTTTATGTCCAGATTTCATTTTCTTGTCAGAAACTCGTTTAAACCCGTCTAAGTTTGATTCTCTTAAACTTTATCTTGAAATGGAGGGTTTTTTTGCTGTGGATAGCAGCCCTTCTTGTGTAGGTTTATGCATGCTTTATAATAAAAACATTACATTAGATTTTCTCTCGTCATCGACGAGATATATTGATGTTATTGTGAATGGTTTAAATTGTCGTTTTCGTTTTATTGGTATTTACGGTTACGCGGCCACGAATATGAAAAAACACAATTGGGAGCTCATTGACTCCCTTAAAACAAACTCAACTCTTCCATGGCTCATCAGAGGTGACTTAAATGACATCTTGGATGACTTGGAAAAACAAGGAGGTAATCGTAGGCCTCGTTCACAAATCCTCAACTTTCGTGAATGTCTCACACGTAATAATTTGTTTGATTGTAAACCCAACACCGGTTGGTTCACTTGGACCCGCACGGGGCCTAATGTTAACCCGGTATGCGAAAGACTCGACCGTTTTGTGGCATGTTCCCAATGGTTGCACGATTTTCCCAATTTCGGTCATTTTCATTCGTTTTCCCTCGAATCGGACCATAGCATTATCGTTTTGGACACGGACAATGCCACCATAACGAACCAACATACTGCACAGTCCATGGATCATTTTCGATTTGAGGCTTGTTGGGCCCACGACCCAGCAGGCATTCAAGTTTGTAAACAAACATGGGCTGCCACGCACGGGTCCCTTCTGGATAAAATATCTGCATTGGGCCATAACCTCCAAGAGTGGCAGCATGCTCAACGTAAACTTTCCACTCTCCGTATGCAAACGCTGCAACGTTCTATAAATGCTCTTCTGCGTCGTCGCCATCTTTCCCGGAAAGCCCTTTCCACGCTTCACAGCGCTAAATTGGAACTCCGGAAGTTGGCAGCGGCTAAGGAGGCGTACTGGGCTCAACGCTCTATGATAAAGGGGTACGTTGCTTCAGAAACAACGGTCCTTTGTTTGTAACGGATCTAGGATTGTAGCAAGCATGTTTCTGCAATAACACAATGTTATGGATGTTAGAATGATGTTAAAACAACAAGAACAAAAAAAAACGAAAATAAAGAAAGAAATGAGAGAAAGGAATTTTCTGGCAGTTTCGGAATTCAAATGTTGATGAATGCTTCAAAGGGCTTTCATAGCAGCAAATGAACGACTAAAATGGCAGAAAATGGTGTTGAAGTTGCTGGAAATTAACAAGACGTTGAACTCGAAAGAACCCGAACAATATACTGAGCGGACCCGAATCGAATACGTTCTTTGCCAACGGACTTGGACCCTCTAGATAGCGATCTAGGAACCCGAAGTATCAAGGAGGATGACACAATCAAACAAAGTCTGAAAATGCCAAAGAAGTTTAATGAAGTACTGAAATTGAGAGAAAAACTCACAATAATTTTGTTTCATAAAAAGTCTAACCTTGTTCATACAAATTTAACAAATATATATAGGGGAAAACAAGGGAGAGGGCGCCCAAATTAGTGGCTGAGTTTGAATTGAAAATAAACACATGTTAAATGTGTTTAAAAATGCAAAAGAAATCTGCCAATAACCTCCCCCAAATTGCAGCACATGTGATGATAATTTGTGGCTGAGTTTGAACGAAATTAACACATGTTAAATGTGTTCAAATTTCAAAAAAAAGGTGGCTGATAACTTCTCTCCAAAATGGCGCCCAAATTGCTTCAAATCTGCCACATGCTTGCACACACATGCACATTCTGTCCACACATGCCGTGCACATGCTTGAAGAGATGTAGGACGCCCCACATGCTGCTCACATGCTTGTAGGACACTCTCCCACATGTAGGACACCTTTGAGCTGCTTCTGGACTTGTTAGCTGGAGTTGAGCTAGTGGAGCTAAAGTTGAGCTGACTGGAACTGAAACGAGCTGAATTCAGCTAGCTGGGAGTGAAGTGAGCTGAGTTGAGCTGCCTATACTCCTTTGAGCTGAAGATGAGCTACGTACACTCCCGTGAGCTTCATCCGAGCTAAGTTTAAGCCTTTGAGCTGCTGCCCTTTTATTGTAACTATATGAAAACAAAAGAAACACACTCAGAGCATTGTAAACTTATTGAAAACATTCAAGCAAGCTACAAAACAATGCACCCTTATTGTTTTAACACACAACAAGCTAACATAGCTTAACATAAAATATTATAAGCTGGCAAACTTATCTAAAACACACTTAACATAATATATACATAGCAAACACACCTATATAAGTAGTATAGTATATGTATGTCACATATCAGCATGCAACACATTATAAAGCCTATGTTCTAAGGCATGAACATGCTCGAATGAATCAGGAATTGTAGCACAAGTAAGAAAAAGGGCTTCCCTAAATTTCTTTGCCTTAGAACGAGTGATGGGTCCTGTTGGTAAGACCTCCGGATCAGCTTGTTTGTTCTGAACTGATGTGCTCACATCATCCCCCCTTCTTGAAAAGGATTTGACCTCAAATCTGTAGAGTCATCAAAAGGGGTTAAGTCACAAACATTAAAAGTGGCACTCACATTATAATCTCCCGGTAAGTCTATCTTGTAGGCATTGTCGTTCACTTTCGCCAACACCTGGAAAGGACCATCTCCGCGCGGTAACAGTTTGGACCGCCTTTGGGCTGGAAATCTTTCCTTTCGGAAATGAACCCAAACCCAGTCTCCAACTTCAAAGGTGACTCGCTTTCTTCCCTTGTTTGCTTGCTTTTCATATTGCTGAGTCCTTCGCTCAAGATTCTCCTTCACTTGCTGATGCAACTTCTTGACATATTCTGCTTTCGCTTGACCGTCCCTGTTCGTCACCTGTTCCTGTGGCAGAGGTAACAAATCTAGAGGCGTAATGGGGTTAAAACCATAAACAACCTCAAATGGTGACATCTTAGTAGCAGAATGAATGGCATGATTATATGCAAATTCAACATGTGGCAAACAATCCTCCCAAGTCCTAATGTTCTTTTTAATGATGGAACGAAGTAAAGTAGATAAAACACGATTAACAACCTCAGTTTGTCCATCAGTTTGGGGATGGCAAGTAGTAGAAAACATAAGTTTCGTACCTAGTTTGCTCCAAAGAGTCCTCAAGAAGTGACTCAAAAACTTTACATCCCTGTCAGAAACAATCGACCTAGGAATACCATGTAAACGAACAATCTCTCTAAAGAACAAGTTAGCCACATTAACAGCATCATCAGTCTTATGGCATGCAATGAAATGTGCCATCTTAGAGAATCTATCAACCACAACAAACACACTATCTCTACCAGTCCTAGTTCGAGGCAATCCCAAAACAAAATCCATAGAAATGTCAGTCCAAGGGGATTCAGGAATAGGTAAAGGTAAGTACATACCGTGTGGTGAAACCTTCGACTTTGCTTTCTTGCAAGTCACACAACGATCACAGTACCTTTCAACATCGCGACGCATCTTGGGCCAAAATAGATGCTCCTTTAAGGTATGTAATGTCTTGGTGACTCCAAAGTGACCCATCAAACCACCTTCATGTGCCTCGCATATCAGAATATCACGCATCGAACCCTGTGGAATGCATATCCTGTTTTCTTTGAAAAGATAACCATCATGCCTGTAAAATTTTCCATCTGCACCTTTTTCACAAGCAACATACTTATCACGAAAATCAGGATCATCAGAATACAACTCTCTAATATATGCAAACCCAATCAGATGTGAATCTAAATAACTCAACAGGGCATACCTACGTGATAACGCATCAGCAACAACATTTTCTTTCCCTTTCTTGTAACGAATGACATAAGGAAAAGATTCTAAAAATTCAATCCATTTTGCATGTCTTTTGTTCAATTTTTGCTGACTCGTTATGTATCTCAAAGCCTCATGATCGGTGTGAATGACAAACTCCTTAGGCAACAAGTAATGCTGCCACGTCTCTAAAGACCTAATCAATGCATACATCTCTTTGTCATAAATAGGATAATTCAATGTAGCTCCACTTAGTTTCTCACTAAAGTATGCTATAGGTCTCTTTTCCTGCATTAAAACAGCACCTATACCTATGCCAGATGCATCACATTCAATCTCAAAAGTTTTATCAAAATTAGGCAAGGCTAACACTGGTGCTCTAGTCAAACAATCCTTAATTTTCAGAAACGCATCTTCTTGTTCTTTACCCCACAAGAAGCTCGAATTCTTCTTAATGATCCCGGTTAAGGGGGCGGTAATAGAACTGAAGTTAGGGACAAACCGACGGTAAAAACTCGCTAAACCATGAAAAGATCTAACCTGAGTAATCGATGTCGGTCGTGGCCATTCCTGAATTGCTCGGATTTTCTCAGGATCGACTTCCACACCCTGTTCACTAACAATGTAACCAAGAAATGTAAGTTTGTTAGTGCAAAACACACACTTCTCTAGGTTACCAAACAAACGTTCTTCTCGTAAAACCTGCAAAACAGCTTTCAAATGCTCTGCATGATCTGGTAAAGTTTTACTGTAAATCAAAATGTCATCGAAGTAAACAACACAAAACCTACCAATGAAAGGTCGTAGAACATGATTCATCAAACGCATGAAAGTACTAGGTGCATTAGTTAACCCAAAAGGCATTACTAACCATTCGTACAAACCTAGCTTTGTTTTGAAGGCTGTCTTCCACTCATCGCCTTCTCGCATGCGAATCTGATGATAGCCGCTCCTTAAGTCAATTTTGGAGAAGATGACGGCTCCGCAAAGCTCGTCCAACATATCATCAAGTCTTGGAATGGGATGCCGATACTTAATTGTGATCTGATTCACAGCTCGACAATCTACGCACATCCTCCAAGAACCATCTTTCTTTGGCACCAACAGTACCGGAACAGCACACGGACTCAAGCTCTCTCGAATGTAACCCTTGTCCATCAACTCTGTAATCTGTCTTTGAAGTTCTTTCGTCTCTTCGGGGTTGGTTCGATAAGCTGGCCGGTTCGGAATAGTAGCACCTGGAATGAAATCAATCTGGTGCTCAATGCCACGAAGGGGTGGCAATCCTTTCGGTGTTTCATCCGGAAACACATCCTTAAATTCCTGCAAAAGAGATGACACAGAAGCAGGCAAATCACTCGGAAACTCAGACAGTAAACAATAATCCTTAAACAATAAAATATAAACAAACTGCTGAGAGGAAAGACATTTCCTGATTTCTTTGCTGCTTGCATACACGTTCATCTTCTTTTTCCCACGAACTTCTTCAGCATTCTTTCGCAATCTCGCTTGATCCTCCTGAACTTGACTCGGTGTCAAAGGAGCCAAAGTTATCTTTTTACCTGCATGCATAAAAGAATACCTGTTCGTGAAACCATCATGAGTCGTCTTTTTATCAAACTGCCACGGACGACCCAACAGCAAATGACTCGCATCCATTGCAACTACGTCGCAAAGTGCTTCGTCCTTGTACTTCCCAATGGCAAATGGCACCAAAACCTGTTTGGTCACTCGAATCTCTCCACCGTCATTCAGCCACTGAAGCTTGTAAGGATTGGGATGCTTCGTCGTCGGTAAACCTAGCTTTTCAACCATCACAGTACTAGCAACATTAGTGCAACTACCACCATCGATAATTACAACACATACCTTATTATTCACAAGACATCTCGTGTGAAAGATGTTCTCTCGCTGCTGCTCGTTCTGGATCGGTTGTGTCTGCAGACTTCTCTTGACAACAAGTGCTTCTCCGGTGGCAAACAACTGCACCTCCTCGTCATCATCATCTGCAACCTCCATAGGGGGGTCCTGGGTGTCTTCCTCAGACTCAGACTCGATCTCGCCATTCTCTAACATCAACATGGTCCTCCGGTTGGGGCACTGACTGGCAATGTGTCCTCGTCCTAAACACTTGAAGCACAGGATGTCTCTCGAACGCTCCTGTGACACCACCTGCTTGTCACGCCTACCCTCAGTAGTAGGTGCCTTCGGTTTGCTAGATTCGGCTTTATCTCGATTCTGAAATGGTGGTGGTGGTGGTGGTGGTGCTTGTTTCCTGAAATTGTTAGGAGCATTTAAATTATTTGAAAATGACTTAAAAGGAGTATTACCTCGGTTTGAAGACATCCTTCGTTGTTGTCTTTCAACTTTAATTGCCATGTGTACCATGTCATCCAAATCAACATAATGCTGTAATTCAACAACGTTAGAAATTTCAGAATTCAAACCTGCAAGGAAACGTGCCATTGTCGCCTCACGATCCTCGACGATGTTGGCTCGCATCATGGCCATCTCCATCTCCTTGTAGTAATCTTCAACACTCCGATTCCCCTGTTTCAAAGTTTGCAATTTCTGAAACAAATCACGATGATAATGGGAAGGAACAAACCTCTTACGCATGATACGCTTCATTTCAGTCCATGAAGCCACGGGACCCTCGTCGGCACGTCTCCGACTGATCAACAATTGATCCCACCATATCAAGGCATAATCAGTGAATTCCATCGCAGCCAAACGGACCTTCTTTTGTTCGGAATAATTGTAACACTCGAACACATGTTCAACCTTGCTTTCCCAAGCAAGATATGCATCCGGATCTGTCCGTCCCTGAAAAGAAGGGATAGCAACCTTAATGTTAGTCAAATTGTCATCAATAACTTGTCTTGCACGATGGTTCACTCTAGGTGAATATTCAACGTCATTCTCATCATTATTCTCATTTTGGACAGATTGGGAACCACCCCCATCTATTCTATCCAAACGAGACTGAATAGGCTCCAATGCTCGATCTAACAATTGTTGCAAAGTTCTAGTAAGAGCTTGCATTTGCAAATCTGGTGGATTACCTCCACCGGGACTACGATCATCACTTCCTGTCATTATAACACAAAACACAAGAAAACAAATCAATAGGTTAGTAAAAACGAAAATTAAAGTCCCTCACTGCACACACAATCAAATTCTCACGGATCACTCAAAAGAACAGTGCACTCAAAAGATAACACTCAGCGCTCGTGTTTCACTCGGGAGAATGCTCTTGAATGGCTTTTTTTTGTCTCCCCTTCTGTTCTCACAACGCTCAAATGCCTTTTCCACTCGTTCTCTCGCAAACAGTTCTTTAAGAAACTAATCTGACCCTTCAAACTTGTTATCTGTGTCAACTCCAAGATATAAATGCACAAATGATAGAACAAAGGTTAAACGGAGTTTAGGGCTGTTTAATTGAACAAAAACAAAGGCTGGAAACAAAATAAGAACATGGCTGGAATTAAAGCTTAAAATGAAGTGAAAGAAAGGAAAAACAAAGTACTTACTGCAAAAGAAATGCTTACCACAACCCTATCACCGAACAAACAAGAACAGGTTGTTTCGGGTGATTTTGAAGCATTCCACGGTAAACAAAGAAATTTTTCATCATTTTTTTGATCCAAACAACAGTATAAGATGTAAACAACACTAATTTGTCGAATCTGATTTTTTTTGAATTTTTTTTGAATTTTTTTTTTCGATTTTTTTTACTTTGACTTTTTTGGTCAAACTTTGACTTTGACTTTTTTTTCAGAATTTCAATTTTTTTTACTTTTGTATTTTTTTTTGATTTCTTGTAGGGCAGAAAGTGCTATAATCCGACCAAAGCTCTGATTACCATATGATAAAGGGGTACGTTGCTTCAGAAACAACGGTCCTTTGTTTGTAACGGATCTAGGATTGTAGCAAGCATGTTTCTGCAATAACACAATGTTATGGATGTTAGAATGATGTTAAAACAACAAGAACAAAAAAAAACGAAAATAAAGAAAGAAATGAGAGAAAGGAATTTTCTGGCAGTTTCGGAATTCAAATGTTGATGAATGCTTCAAAGGGCTTTCATAGCAGCAAATGAACGACTAAAATGGCAGAAAATGGTGTTGAAGTTGCTGGAAATTAACAAGACGTTGAACTCGAAAGAACCCGAACAATATACTGAGCGGACCCGAATCGAATACGTTCTTCGCCAACGGACTTGGACCCTCTAGATAGCGATCTAGGAACCCGAAGTATCAAGGAGGATGACACAATCAAACAAAGTCTGAAAATGCCAAAGAAGTTCAATGAAGTACTGAAATTGAGAGAAAAACTCACAATAATTTTGTTTCATAAAAAGTCTAACCTTGTTCATACAAATTTAACAAATATATATAGGGGAAAACAAGGGAGAGGGCGCCCAAATTAGTGGCTGAGTTTGAATTGAAAATAAACACATGTTAAATGTGTTTAAAAATGCAAAAGAAATCTGCCAATAACCTCCCCCAAATTGCAGCACATGTGATGATAATTTGTGGCTGAGTTTGAACGAAATTAACACATGTTAAATGTGTTCAAATTTCAAAAAAAAGGTGGCTGATAACTTCTCTCCAAAATGGCGCCCAAATTGCTTCAAATCTGCCACATGCTTGCACACACATGCACATTCTGTCCACACATGCCGTGCACATGCTTGAAGAGATGTAGGACGCCCCACATGCTGCTCACATGCTTGTAGGACACTCTCCCACATGTAGGACACCTTTGAGCTGCTTCTGGACTTGTTAGCTGGAGTTGAGCTAGTGGAGCTAAAGTTGAGCTGACTGGAGCTGAAACGAGCTGAATTCAGCTAGCTGGGAGTGAAGTGAGCTGAGTTGAGCTGCCTATACTCCTTTGAGCTGAAGATGAGCTACGTACACTCCCGTGAGCTTCATCCGAGCTAAGTTTAAGCCTTTGAGCTGCTGCCCTTTTATTGTAACTATATGAAAACAAAAGAAACACACTCAGAGCATTGTAAACTTATTGAAAACATTCAAGCAAGCTACAAAACAATGCACCCTTATTGTTTTAACACACAACAAGCTAACATAGCTTAACATAAAATATTATAAGCTGGCAAACTTATCTAAAACACACTTAACATAATATATACATAGCAAACACACCTATATAAGTAGTATAGTATATGTATGTCACATATCAGCATGCAACACATTATAAAGCCTATGTTCTAAGGCATGAACATGCTCGAATGAATCAGGAATTGTAGCACAAGTAAGAAAAAGGGCTTCCCTGAATTTCTTTGCCTTAGAACGAGTGATGGGTCCTGTTGGTAAGACCTCCGGATCAGCTTGTTTGTTCTGAACTGATGTGCTCACATCACTCTGGCATTTCCTGGTTAACCAACGGTGACAAGAATACCACCTACTTCCATGCGAGGGCCACAAAGCGGCGAAGGAAAAACGCAATCCGAGGGCTAATGGATGCGAACGGGGTCTGGCAGACTTCTACTGCCGACACGTTACAAATTGCGTCTTCCTACTTTCAAGAAATTTTTTCATCATCTTGTCCGGTGTCTTCACCGGAATTGCTGAACAATATTCGCCCTACAGTGACTACGGATATGAACGCTACTCTTCTACGCCCTTTCACTGTAGATGAAATCCACGCCGCTTTTCTGGATATCAGTCCTACAAAAGCGCCGGGGATTGATGGTTTCCCCAGTAGTTTCTACCACCAGCACTAGGATATGATTGGTCCTAATTTCCTATCTCTTTGCATGGATCTTCTACATGGGAAAGCCGATATGGCATGTAACGCCCCGGTTTTGGGCTTAGGAGTTTTGGGCGTTGACCGGTTGGTCAAAGTGTTGTTCGAATCTTAAGAGGTGAAATTAGGAAAGCCTAGTTCGGGTTGCATTAAAAATATGGAAAAATGTTCTAAAATCATCTTTTAATATAATTAAGTGAACTGTGAAATCAATTTTGGAAAATGAGTTTTGGAAGTGTGACATTTTGGATAGTGACCAAAATGTAATTTTCGCAAGTTTGGTGGCTGTTTTATAAAGGGTTGAAACTTTGAATCTTTAAGGAGCTATTTACCCAAAGGGAGTTTCTCCAGATTTTTCTAAGATATTTTAAGTCTAAAATCTGATTTTAAAGGTTATTAAAATTGGAGGGAAGCCATTTGGCTATTTTTGGATTTTGTAACCAACTTTGCTAAATTTTCTTTCTCTCATTTTCTCTCAACCCAAACACTACTTTTCCAGAGAGTTGGATATGATTTCTTCACCTAAATCCCTCCTTTCAACTCTCATTTGATTCCTAATCATTGTATCTTCAAAACCTCTTCAATTGCTAATTGTTTCAACAAGGATTTTGATTGCAAAAAGAGGAGAAACTCAAGTTTGGAGGTAAGAACGTCCTTCTCCTCTAAACTATCAGTTCTTTACTGAAATTCCTAAGTTTTCAATCCTTAATTGAAGTTTAATTAAAGGTTTTTAAGTGGTGAAATGGATCTTGGCTTATTATGCAAGATTTTTGATGATTTTCGTTAGATCTGATTAATCTGTGTTTTGAGAGGTGTTTTTGATGTTAAATGATCTCTAAATTGATAAGGAATTGAGTTTTGATTGATGCAATCCCGGATAGGTTGAGTTTCCTAAGTTTAGCTTGTGTTTCAAGGTTGTTTTTGTGGTGATCTTGGTGATCTGTTGTTGCTGGAGGTATAAGGATGTTAATAGGTTGTTTTTAGATGTGTTATGATGTTTATGGAAGTGAGGTTTTGCTGGTTTATGGCTGGGCTTTGTTTAGAAGTGGTTTGGATGCATTTTCGGTTGTGTTTGGTGGCCGAAAATGGAGGTTGGATGAGAGCAGCGAGTTTAGGTGCTTTCATTGAAGCAATTAATGCATGATGATGCATTAATCCTCTGCTTTGATGTGTTGAAACAGGGGAGGCATCTTTGGATCCAAGAGTTGTTGATCCGGAAGCTTGATTTGGTGCTTTGGCTTGAAGCAAAGTGGAAATCGGCGAGTGCATTTGTGGAAATTGGATTTTCAGCTTTAAAACCAAGGTTTGAAGGTTTTGGGAGCTTAGTTTAAGTCTAAACAACTTTGCTAAGCTCAAGTGTAAGTTTTCGGATTTTCTCTCTAGTGGTGGCCATGATTTTGATGTGATGCAAAATGATGATTTGCATGTTTTAATTACTGTTTTGAAAGCATGTTTTAGCATGGATTTTGCTGATGATGTAAGCCATATGTTGAGGGTAACTCTAGGTAGGAGTACCTTGATTTTGTACATTGAAATAATGTGGTTTGATGCTTTGAAATGCATGATGAAAATGGCTTGGTTTAATGCTTTAAAACAGTGGATTAAATGATGAAAATGATGTATATTGGCAAGTGATGTTTTGAAAATGTTAAGGTCACTAAGGTGGTTAAAAGTCCTTGAGTGAGCCTTGTTACTTAAGAACATCAAGGTGGTTAAAAGTCCTTGGATGATTCTTGTTACGGACACTAAGGTGGTTAAAAGTCCTTAGGTGATCCTTTCCATGGTGTTTAAAAGTCCATGGGGCCATGGTGTTTAAAAGTCCATGGGGCCAAGGTGTTTAAAAGTCCTTGGGGCCAAGGTGTTTAAAAGTCCTTGGGGTGATTCAAGCTTTGGACACAAAGGTGGTTAAAAGTCCTTGTGTGGTCCTCATTCATGGTGTTTAAAAGTCCATGGCCAAGGTGTTTAAAAGTCCTTGGGGCCAAGGTGTTTAAAAGTCCTTGGGAAGTTGATGAACTTGTTTTAAGAAATGAAATGAATCACTTGAGCCAATATGACATGTTATGTTTATGTTGAAGCATGAGATTGCTTGTTTAAAGTATGCTTTTGAGCATGTGGAAAGGTTGATTTAAAGCATGTTTTGTAAATGTTTTGAATTGCATTATTGAATGGTTTTTAAGAGCATTCCTCACTAAGCTTTTGCTTACGCTCTCTACGTTTTCTTAATTCAATAATGCAGAGCATTAAAGAACCTTGAGGGGCAGCAAGAAGGGCAAGAATTCAAGTACAAGTAAAGCTCAATGTATGGAAGGTTTTTGTTAAACATTTTAGCTTTTGGGTGATTTGGCAATGGGGGACCAATGTGTATGTTTTGGGAGGTGTTTGGGACTCCCTAAGTATGTTGAATGATGATTTGAATGCTGGTTTTTGAATTGGATCATTACATGCTTGTTTTGGAAGTTTTGTGTTTGAATAGCTAGCTTGTGTAGGAAGCATGCCTATAGAATTGGGGCTTTTTGCATATGATGTTAGTTTGTTGATTTGATGATGCCTTTAAGTTATTTATATGTTGAATTGCATGCTGGTAAAGTTTGGTGACATTTGGAGCATGTTTGAATGATCTATTGCATGTTTTGGAATGCCATTTTGCTGCAATCTGTGCAGGCGTTTCGGAACAGTGTGCACCGTTTCGGAACGGGGTCTACCTGTTTCGGAACGGTCGACCGTTGGGGGCTGACATTGGCAGTTATATGTTTTGAATTGTTTGCGTTTTGGTCCTGAAACTTGTTTGTCCAATTGTATGAGCTTGGGAAGTCCTTTTGAGCTGAAATTTCACAGAGAAGCATGAAACCTGATTAATTTCAAGTTGGTAACTTTAATTTGGGTTAAGTCCTTTAATTATCAGAAATTACAATTTGGTCCCTAAAGTTGTAATTTGTTCAATTGGGTCCCTGTTTGATCTCTGATGTTTGTGATCTTTGAGCATGATGTCTGTGTGATCACAATTAGGACTAATGTTCATCTAGACAAGATTAAAAAGAAAAAAAAAGGGTCGTTAATCAAGGTTGACTTTCGGGTTGACTTTGGTTTTCCCCGTGTGACTTTCTTAATTCGGGTCAACCGTCTAGGCCGGGTTAAGGGGGTT
Organism: Hibiscus tridactylites; assembly: GCA_958450335.1. Lineage (NCBI taxonomy): Eukaryota > Viridiplantae > Streptophyta > Magnoliopsida > Malvales > Malvaceae > Hibiscus > Hibiscus tridactylites. The sequence continues at coordinate 56,648,074 of OY288283.1, read as the reverse complement.
ACATTTGGTGGTATCAGAGCTGAGTTCTCGAGTAATTGGGGATGAGTGTATGCTTGATTGAAGTATGTTTGGCTTGTATGCTTGTTGTTTGAAAGCATGTTTAGTGGCTTGTGATTTGGATGCAATTGAGATGTATGTTGTGATGTTGCATGTTGAGGGTACCCATTGCCAAACAAAAGCTAATGAAATGATGTTGATTTTGAATGAAATTGAGCTTGAATACTTGGATTGCTTACCTTGCTGGGCCTGACTTGTTTTATTTTGCATTGTGATTGCATGGTAAAAGTATGGCACCACGTAGAGAGTTAAGAGGTAGTGTGCGAGCTACGGCTCCCAATGAGAACGAGAATGAAGAGAATACGGGTAGTGCAGTGTTACCCCCTCCTCCGCCTGGTGGTGGTGCTGGAGGTGAGAGAGCTGAAGCTGCAGCTGGTGTTGGAGCTGCTGGACCAGAGGTTGGTCAGGGGCAAGCTATGCCTGATATGTCTATGCTGGTACAAGCTATTGCGGGTGCTTTTCGAGCAGCAGTAGCTGGAGCTCAAGGAGCTGGGCATCAGGGAGATGCTGGAGTTAGACTACCTTTGGAGCGTCTGCGCAGTCTTGGTGGGACTGAGTTCAGGGGTATGTCTGCTGAGAGTTCAGAAGCTTGGCTAGAGAGTACCAAGCGTATCTTGGGACAGATGAGCTGCACGGATGTGCAAAAGTTGGGATGTGTTGTGTCCTTGCTGCAGGACGATGCGTATACGTGGTGGACGACCACCATAGCTGGGATGGCTGAAGCTGATGTTACTTGGACATTCTTTCAGAATGCGTTCAAGAGGAGATATCTAGGAGTGAGATATCTGGATGAGAAAAAGCGTGAATTCATGTCTCTTACCCAAGGGAGCATGAGTGTGGCTGAGTATGAAGTACAGTTTGTACGGCTCAGTCAGTATGCACCGGAGCTGATACCTGATGAGCGGGAGAGGTGCGAAAGGTTCTGTTATGGTTTGGTGACGGAAGTAAAGACATATATGTTGGCTGCTGAGTATAATGATTTTGATGTGTTGGTGAGCCGATCCAAGGACATTGAGATGAACTTGGGTTTAGCTGCGAAAAGTGCTGGAGCAAGTTCTGGTAAGAGAGCTACTGAGTATAGTTCCGGAGGTGGACGGAACAAGAGGGGACGTGATCAGAAGTATCAGTCCTCAGCCAAGAGAGGTGGTGGTGCACCTGCTAGAGGTGGTTTTGCTAGAGCTGAACCTAGTGCTTGCTGGATCTGTGGTTCCCGTGGTCACATGAAGCGTGACTGTCCTCGTGCTGTGAGGGAGGTGCAAGCTCCTGTTGCGGCAGCTGGTAATAGCTGTTGGAATTGTGGTTTTGTTGACCATCTGAGGCGTGATTGTCCGAGGTTGGCTGGTGGCCAAGAACGTGCTCCTGTTGTTGCACCGCAGAGAGGTCGTGGGCGCGGCCGTGGTAATTTCCAGAGGAGAGAGGAAGGTGGTCGTGGAGTAGCCCATGTTGTGGCTATTCAGCCTGAGGGTGGAGGCCAAGCTAGGGTGTATGCTCAGCGCGAGGGAAGGAATGATGCAGATGTGATTGCAGGTACCTTTACTTTGCAATCCTTGTCATTGCTTTCTTTGATTGATTCTGGATCTACGCATTCATACATTTTGCGTGAGCATGCTGAATTGCTTGGTTTGCCTGTTGAGTCTTTGGATGTTGGTGTTCGTGTCACTAGTTCTTTTGGTGAAACTGTTGTGACTCGAAAGCTTTATAGAAGGTGTCCCTTGGTTGTTCAAGAACATGTCTTTCATGTTGATCTTATGGAGTTGCCCTTTTATGGTTTTGATGTGATCCTTGGTATGGATTGGCTTGCTGAGCATCGTGCTATGGTAGATTGTGAAAATAAGCGGGTTTCGCTTAAGCTTGCGGATGATTATGAAGTTGTTGTGGTTGGCGAGAATGTGAAGTTTCTTGCTAATGTGGTGTCTACCTTGGAGGCGAGTAGGATGCTGAGGCAGGGTTGCGAAGCTTATCTAGCTTTTGTTATGAATCCTAGCTCTAAGGAGTTGAGAGTGCAAGATATCAAGGTTGTGAAGGAGTTTCCTGGTGTTTTTCCTGAGGAGTTGCCTGGTTTACCTCCTAATCGCGAGGTGGAGTTTGGAATTGAGCTGTATGAGAATACAACTCCTGTGTCCATTACTCCCTATAGAATGGCACCTAAGGAGCTGAAGGAGCTGAAGACGCAGTTGCAAGAGCTGCTAGATCGTGGTTTTATCCGGCCGAGTGTGTCACCTTGGGGAGCACCAGTCTTGTTTGTGAAGAAGAAAGATGGCACTATGAGGATGTGCATTGATTACCGTCAGCTGAACAAGTTGACTATCAAGAATCGGTATCCTTTGCCGAGGATTGATGATCTCTTTGATCAATTTCGGGGAGCTGCTGTGTTCTCTAAGATTGACTTGAGGTCAGGGTATTATCAGTTGAAGGTGAAGGATGTGGATGTGCCTAAGACAGCTTTCAGGACAAGGTATGGGCATTATGAGTTCCTCGTGATGCCGTTTGGGTTGACAAATGCTCCTGCTGCTTTCATGGACATGATGAATCGTGTGTTTCATGAATACCTAGACAAGTTCGTTGTGGTGTTCATTGATGATATCCTCGTGTACTCGCGTACTGAGGAGGAGCACGAAGAGCATTTGAGGATTGTGCTGCAAGCTTTGTTGGAGAATCAGCTTTATGCTAAGCTGAGCAAGTGTGAGTTCTGGCTTAAGGAGGTGGTGTTTCTTGGGTATGTGGTCTCAGCTGAAGGGATTCGTGTTGATCCTCAGAAGATTGAGGCGGTGATGAATTGGAAAATTCCTAAGTCTGTTCATGAGGTCCGTAGTTTCCTTGGTTTGGCGGGATACTACCGGAGGTTTGTGGATGGTTTTTCCAAAATTGCTGCTCCTTTGACGAAGCTGTTGCAGAAGGATGTTAAGTATGAGTGTACGGAAGCAAGACAGCAGGTTTTTGAGAAGCTTAAGGCGGCTTTGACGCAAGCTCCTATCTTGATTCAGCCTGAATCAGGGAAAGAGTTTGTGGTCTATAGTGATGCATCCTATGTTGGTTTGGGGTGTGTGCTGATGCAAGAGGGTAAGGTTGTGGCTTATGCGTCGCGGCAGTTGAAGGTGCATGAGCGCAACTATCCTACGCATGACATTGAGCTGGCTGCAGTGGTGTTTGCTCTGAAGATCTGGAGACATTATCTGTATGGTGAGAAGTGTACTGTGTACACGGATCACAAGAGTTTGAGGTATCTGATGTCTCAGAAGGAGTTGAATCTTAGACAGCGGCGTTGGTTGGAGTTGCTCAAGGATTATGATCTGACGATTGAGTATCATCCTGGTAAAGCTAATGTTGTTGCGGATGCCTTGAGTAGGAAGGTAGCTGTTGAGCTGAGAGCTATGTTTGCTAGCTTGAGCATATCGCGAGATGGTGGTCTTGTTGCTGAGTTGCAAGTGAAACCATCGTTGGTTCAGTTGATCAAGGAAAAGCAGTTGCTGGATTATTCTTTGGTGTCTCATGTTCAGGATATCGCGGAGGGTAGACCTTCGGATTTCTGCTTTAATGAGGATGGTGTGTTGTGTTTTGGTAGTCGGATAGTAGTGCCTGCTGATGTTGAGTTGAGGCGTGCTATTCTGACTGAAGGTCATAGTAGTCCTTTTGCTATGCACCCTGGTAGTACTAAGATGTATCGTGATCTTCGTGATGAGTACTATTGGGTGGGTTTGAAGAAGGATGTTGTAGAGTTTGTGAGCAAGTGTTTGGTGTGTCAGCGAGTTAAGGCTGAACATCAGGTTCCTTCTGGTTTGTTGCAACCGTTGAAAATCCCTGAATGGAAGTGGGAGAGGGTTACCATGGATTTTGTATCTGGTTTACCTTTGTCTCCATCGAAGAAGAATTCTGTTTGGCTGATTGTGGATCGCTTGACGAAGTGTGCGCATTTCTTGCCTGTGCATACTACGTTTTCTTTGGATAAGCTGGCAGAGCTGTACATTGCTGAGATTGTGAGGCTGCATGGTGTGCCTAAGTCGATTGTGTCGGATAGGGATCCGAGGTTCACATCGCGTTTCTGGCAGTGTTTGCATCAAGCCCTGGGAACAAGGTTGCATTTCAGTACATCCTATCATCCTCAGTCGGATGGTCAGTCTGAGGGGGTTATCCAGATTTTGGAGGATATGTTGAGATGCTGCGTGATTGAGTTCCAAGGTTCTTGGGAGAAGCATCTGCCTTTGGTGGAGTTCGCTTATAACAATAGTTATCAGGCGAGTATACAGATGGCACCTTATGAGGCTCTGTATGGGAGGAAGTGTAGGACTCCTCTTTGTTGGGCTGAAACTGGTCAAAAGTTGGTTTCGATGCCGGCTTTGTTGAAAGGGACCACCGAGAAGGTGAAGCTCATTTGTGAGAGGTTGAAGGCTGCCTCTGATCGGCAAAAGTCTTACGCGGATTTGAAGCGTAAGGAGATAGAGTATGCGGTGGGTGACCGTGTGTTCTTGAAGGTTTCGCCTTGGAAGAAGGTGATGAGGTTTGGTCTGAAGGGTAAGTTGAGCCCTCGGTACATTGGACCATATGAGGTGGTTGAGCGTGTGGGTCCTGTTGCGTATCGGTTGAGGTTACCTCAGGAGTTGGAGAAGATTCATGATGTGTTCCATGTTTCTATGCTCCGGAAGTATAGATCTGATCCTTCGCATGTGATGCCTGTGGAGGAAGTGGTTTTGAATCCGGATTTGACCTATGATGAGGAACCGGTGAAGGTTCTGGATTCGGATAGAAAAGCTCGTCCAACATATCATCAAGTCTTGGAATGGGATGCCGATACTTAATTGTGATCTGATTCACAGCTCGACAATCTACGCACATCCTCCAAGAACCATCTTTCTTTGGCACCAACAGTACCGGAACAGCACACGGACTCAAGCTCTCTCGAATGTAACCCTTGTCCATCAACTCTGTAATCTGTCTTTGAAGTTCTTTCGTCTCTTCGGGGTTGGTTCGATAAGCTGGCCGGTTCGGAATAGTAGCACCTGGAATGAAATCAATCTGGTGCTCAATGCCACGAAGGGGTGGCAATCCTTTCGGTGTTTCATCCGGAAACACATCCTTAAATTCCTGCAAAAGAGATGACACAGAAGCAGGCAAATCACTCGGAAACTCAGACAGTAAACAATAATCCTTAAACAATAAAATATAAACAAACTGCTGAGAGGAAAGACATTTCCTGATTTCTTTGCTGCTTGCATACACGTTCATCTTCTTTTTCCCACGAACTTCTTCAGCATTCTTTCGCAATCTCGCTTGATCCTCCTGAACTTGACTCGGTGTCAAAGGAGCCAAAGTTATCTTTTTACCTGCATGCATAAAAGAATACCTGTTCGTGAAACCATCATGAGTCGTCTTTTTATCAAACTGCCACGGACGACCCAACAGCAAATGACTCGCATCCATTGCAACTACGTCGCAAAGTGCTTCGTCCTTGTACTTCCCAATGGCAAATGGCACCAAAACCTGTTTGGTCACTCGAATCTCTCCACCGTCATTCAGCCACTGAAGCTTGTAAGGATTGGGATGCTTCGTCGTCGGTAAACCTAGCTTTTCAACCATCACAGTACTAGCAACATTAGTGCAACTACCACCATCGATAATTACAACACATACCTTATTATTCACAAGACATCTCGTGTGAAAGATGTTCTCTCGCTGCTGCTCGTTCTGGATCGGTTGTGTCTGCAGACTTCTCTTGACAACAAGTGCTTCTCCGGTGGCAAACAACTGCACCTCCTCGTCATCATCATCTGCAACCTCCATAGGGGGGTCCTGGGTGTCTTCCTCAGACTCAGACTCGATCTCGCCATTCTCTAACATCAACATGGTCCTCCGGTTGGGGCACTGACTGGCAATGTGTCCTCGTCCTAAACACTTGAAGCACAGGATGTCTCTCGAACGCTCCTGTGACACCACCTGCTTGTCACGCCTACCCTCAGTAGTAGGTGCCTTCGGTTTGCTAGATTCGGCTTTATCTCGATTCTGAAATGGTGGTGGTGGTGGTGGTGGTGCTTGTTTCCTGAAATTGTTAGGAGCATTTAAATTATTTGAAAATGACTTAAAAGGAGTATTACCTCGGTTTGAAGACATCCTTCGTTGTTGTCTTTCAACTTTAATTGCCATGTGTACCATGTCATCCAAATCAACATAATGCTGTAATTCAACAACGTTAGAAATTTCAGAATTCAAACCTGCAAGGAAACGTGCCATTGTCGCCTCACGATCCTCGACGATGTTGGCTCGCATCATGGCCATCTCCATCTCCTTGTAGTAATCTTCAACACTCCGATTCCCCTGTTTCAAAGTTTGCAATTTCTGAAACAAATCACGATGATAATGGGAAGGAACAAACCTCTTACGCATGATACGCTTCATTTCAGTCCATGAAGCCACGGGACCCTCGTCGGCACGTCTCCGACTGATCAACAATTGATCCCACCATATCAAGGCATAATCAGTGAATTCCATCGCAGCCAAACGGACCTTCTTTTGTTCGGAATAATTGTAACACTCGAACACATGTTCAACCTTGCTTTCCCAAGCAAGATATGCATCCGGATCTGTCCGTCCCTGAAAAGAAGGGATAGCAACCTTAATGTTAGTCAAATTGTCATCAATAACTTGTCTTGCACGATGGTTCACTCTAGGTGAATATTCAACGTCATTCTCATCATTATTCTCATTTTGGACAGATTGGGAACCACCCCCATCTATTCTATCCAAACGAGACTGAATAGGCTCCAATGCTCGATCTAACAATTGTTGCAAAGTTCTAGTAAGAGCTTGCATTTGCAAATCTGGTGGATTACCTCCACCGGGACTACGATCATCACTTCCTGTCATTATAACACAAAACACAAGAAAACAAATCAATAGGTTAGTAAAAACGAAAATTAAAGTCCCTCACTGCACACACAATCAAATTCTCACGGATCACTCAAAAGAACAGTGCACTCAAAAGATAACACTCAGCGCTCGTGTTTCACTCGGGAGAATGCTCTTGAATGGCTTTTTTTTGTCTCCCCTTCTGTTCTCACAACGCTCAAATGCCTTTTCCACTCGTTCTCTCGCAAACAGTTCTTTAAGAAACTAATCTGACCCTTCAAACTTGTTATCTGTGTCAACTCCAAGATATAAATGCACAAATGATAGAACAAAGGTTAAACGGAGTTTAGGGCTGTTTAATTGAACAAAAACAAAGGCTGGAAACAAAATAAGAACATGGCTGGAATTAAAGCTTAAAATGAAGTGAAAGAAAGGAAAAACAAAGTACTTACTGCAAAAGAAATGCTTACCACAACCCTATCACCGAACAAACAAGAACAGGTTGTTTCGGGTGATTTTGAAGCATTCCACGGTAAACAAAGAAATTTTTCATCATTTTTTTGATCCAAACAACAGTATAAGATGTAAACAACACTAATTTGTCGAATCTGATTTTTTTTGAATTTTTTTTGAATTTTTTTTTTCGATTTTTTTTACTTTGACTTTTTTGGTCAAACTTTGACTTTGACTTTTTTTTCAGAATTTCAATTTTTTTTACTTTTGTATTTTTTTTTGATTTCTTGTAGGGCAGAAAGTGCTATAATCCGACCAAAGCTCTGATTACCATATGATAAAGGGGTACGTTGCTTCAGAAACAACGGTCCTTTGTTTGTAACGGATCTAGGATTGTAGCAAGCATGTTTCTGCAATAACACAATGTTATGGATGTTAGAATGATGTTAAAACAACAAGAACAAAAAAAAACGAAAATAAAGAAAGAAATGAGAGAAAGGAATTTTCTGGCAGTTTCGGAATTCAAATGTTGATGAATGCTTCAAAGGGCTTTCATAGCAGCAAATGAACGACTAAAATGGCAGAAAATGGTGTTGAAGTTGCTGGAAATTAACAAGACGTTGAACTCGAAAGAACCCGAACAATATACTGAGCGGACCCGAATCGAATACGTTCTTCGCCAACGGACTTGGACCCTCTAGATAGCGATCTAGGAACCCGAAGTATCAAGGAGGATGACACAATCAAACAAAGTCTGAAAATGCCAAAGAAGTTCAATGAAGTACTGAAATTGAGAGAAAAACTCACAATAATTTTGTTTCATAAAAAGTCTAACCTTGTTCATACAAATTTAACAAATATATATAGGGGAAAACAAGGGAGAGGGCGCCCAAATTAGTGGCTGAGTTTGAATTGAAAATAAACACATGTTAAATGTGTTTAAAAATGCAAAAGAAATCTGCCAATAACCTCCCCCAAATTGCAGCACATGTGATGATAATTTGTGGCTGAGTTTGAACGAAATTAACACATGTTAAATGTGTTCAAATTTCAAAAAAAAGGTGGCTGATAACTTCTCTCCAAAATGGCGCCCAAATTGCTTCAAATCTGCCACATGCTTGCACACACATGCACATTCTGTCCACACATGCCGTGCACATGCTTGAAGAGATGTAGGACGCCCCACATGCTGCTCACATGCTTGTAGGACACTCTCCCACATGTAGGACACCTTTGAGCTGCTTCTGGACTTGTTAGCTGGAGTTGAGCTAGTGGAGCTAAAGTTGAGCTGACTGGAGCTGAAACGAGCTGAATTCAGCTAGCTGGGAGTGAAGTGAGCTGAGTTGAGCTGCCTATACTCCTTTGAGCTGAAGATGAGCTACGTACACTCCCGTGAGCTTCATCCGAGCTAAGTTTAAGCCTTTGAGCTGCTGCCCTTTTATTGTAACTATATGAAAACAAAAGAAACACACTCAGAGCATTGTAAACTTATTGAAAACATTCAAGCAAGCTACAAAACAATGCACCCTTATTGTTTTAACACACAACAAGCTAACATAGCTTAACATAAAATATTATAAGCTGGCAAACTTATCTAAAACACACTTAACATAATATATACATAGCAAACACACCTATATAAGTAGTATAGTATATGTATGTCACATATCAGCATGCAACACATTATAAAGCCTATGTTCTAAGGCATGAACATGCTCGAATGAATCAGGAATTGTAGCACAAGTAAGAAAAAGGGCTTCCCTGAATTTCTTTGCCTTAGAACGAGTGATGGGTCCTGTTGGTAAGACCTCCGGATCAGCTTGTTTGTTCTGAACTGATGTGCTCACATCACTCTGGCATTTCCTGGTTAACCAACGGTGACAAGAATACCACCTACTTCCATGCGAGGGCCACAAAGCGGCGAAGGAAAAACGCAATCCGAGGGCTAATGGATGCGAACGGGGTCTGGCAGACTTCTACTGCCGACACGTTACAAATTGCGTCTTCCTACTTTCAAGAAATTTTTTCATCATCTTGTCCGGTGTCTTCACCGGAATTGCTGAACAATATTCGCCCTACAGTGACTACGGATATGAACGCTACTCTTCTACGCCCTTTCACTGTAGATGAAATCCACGCCGCTTTTCTGGATATCAGTCCTACAAAAGCGCCGGGGATTGATGGTTTCCCCAGTAGTTTCTACCACCAGCACTAGGATATGATTGGTCCTAATTTCCTATCTCTTTGCATGGATCTTCTACATGGGAAAGCCGATATGGCATGTAACGCCCCGGTTTTGGGCTTAGGAGTTTTGGGCGTTGACCGGTTGGTCAAAGTGTTGTTCGAATCTTAAGAGGTGAAATTAGGAAAGCCTAGTTCGGGTTGCATTAAAAATATGGAAAAATGTTCTAAAATCATCTTTTAATATAATTAAGTGAACTGTGAAATCAATTTTGGAAAATGAGTTTTGGAAGTGTGACATTTTGGATAGTGACCAAAATGTAATTTTCGCAAGTTTGGTGGCTGTTTTATAAAGGGTTGAAACTTTGAATCTTTAAGGAGCTATTTACCCAAAGGGAGTTTCTCCAGATTTTTCTAAGATATTTTAAGTCTAAAATCTGATTTTAAAGGTTATTAAAATTGGAGGGAAGCCATTTGGCTATTTTTGGATTTTGTAACCAACTTTGCTAAATTTTCTTTCTCTCATTTTCTCTCAACCCAAACACTACTTTTCCAGAGAGTTGGATATGATTTCTTCACCTAAATCCCTCCTTTCAACTCTCATTTGATTCCTAATCATTGTATCTTCAAAACCTCTTCAATTGCTAATTGTTTCAACAAGGATTTTGATTGCAAAAAGAGGAGAAACTCAAGTTTGGAGGTAAGAACGTCCTTCTCCTCTAAACTATCAGTTCTTTACTGAAATTCCTAAGTTTTCAATCCTTAATTGAAGTTTAATTAAAGGTTTTTAAGTGGTGAAATGGATCTTGGCTTATTATGCAAGATTTTTGATGATTTTCGTTAGATCTGATTAATCTGTGTTTTGAGAGGTGTTTTTTATGTTAAATGATCTCTAAATTGATAAGGAATTGAGTTTTGATTGATGCAATCCCGGATAGGTTGAGTTTCCTAAGTTTAGCTTGTGTTTCAAGGTTGTTTTTGTGGTGATCTTGGTGATCTGTTGTTGCTGGAGGTATAAGGATGTTAATAGGTTGTTTTTAGATGTGTTATGATGTTTATGGAAGTGAGGTTTTGCTGGTTTATGGCTGGGCTTTGTTTAGAAGTGGTTTGGATGCATTTTCGGTTGTGTTTGGTGGCCGAAAATGGAGGTTGGATGAGAGCAGCGAGTTTAGGTGCTTTCATTGAAGCAATTAATGCATGATGATGCATTAATCCTCTGCTTTGATGTGTTGAAACAGGGGAGGCATCTTTGGATCCAAGAGTTGTTGATCCGGAAGCTTGATTTGGTGCTTTGGCTTGAAGCAAAGTGGAAATCGGCGAGTGCATTTGTGGAAATTGGATTTTCAGCTTTAAAACCAAGGTTTGAAGGTTTTGGGAGCTTAGTTTAAGTCTAAACAACTTTGCTAAGCTCAAGTGTAAGTTTTCGGATTTTCTCTCTAGTGGTGGCCATGATTTTGATGTGATGCAAAATGATGATTTGCATGTTTTAATTACTGTTTTGAAAGCATGTTTTAGCATGGATTTTGCTGATGATGTAAGCCATATGTTGAGGGTAACTCTAGGTAGGAGTACCTTGATTTTGTACATTGAAATAATGTGGTTTGATGCTTTGAAATGCATGATGAAAATGGCTTGGTTTAATGCTTTAAAACAGTGGATTAAATGATGAAAATGATGTATATTGGCAAGTGATGTTTTGAAAATGTTAAGGTCACTAAGGTGGTTAAAAGTCCTTGAGTGAGCCTTGTTACTTAAGAACATCAAGGTGGTTAAAAGTCCTTGGATGATTCTTGTTACGGACACTAAGGTGGTTAAAAGTCCTTAGGTGATCCTTTCCATGGTGTTTAAAAGTCCATGGGGCCATGGTGTTTAAAAGTCCATGGGGCCAAGGTGTTTAAAAGTCCTTGGGGCCAAGGTGTTTAAAAGTCCTTGGGGTGATTCAAGCTTTGGACACAAAGGTGGTTAAAAGTCCTTGTGTGGTCCTCATTCATGGTGTTTAAAAGTCCATGGCCAAGGTGTTTAAAAGTCCTTGGGGCCAAGGTGTTTAAAAGTCCTTGGGAAGTTGATGAACTTGTTTTAAGAAATGAAATGAATCACTTGAGCCAATATGACATGTTATGTTTATGTTGAAGCATGAGATTGCTTGTTTAAAGTATGCTTTTGAGCATGTGGAAAGGTTGATTTAAAGCATGTTTTGTAAATGTTTTGAATTGCATTATTGAATGGTTTTTAAGAGCATTCCTCACTAAGCTTTTGCTTACGCTCTCTACGTTTTCTTAATTCAATAATGCAGAGCATTAAAGAACCTTGAGGGGCAGCAAGAAGGGCAAGAATTCAAGTACAAGTAAAGCTCAATGTATGGAAGGTTTTTGTTAAACATTTTAGCTTTTGGGTGATTTGGCAATGGGGGACCAATGTGTATGTTTTGGGAGGTGTTTGGGACTCCCTAAGTATGTTGAATGATGATTTGAATGCTGGTTTTTGAATTGGATCATTACATGCTTGTTTTGGAAGTTTTGTGTTTGAATAGCTAGCTTGTGTAGGAAGCATGCCTATAGAATTGGGGCTTTTTGCATATGATGTTAGTTTGTTGATTTGATGATGCCTTTAAGTTATTTATATGTTGAATTGCATGCTGGTAAAGTTTGGTGACATTTGGAGCATGTTTGAATGATCTATTGCATGTTTTGGAATGCCATTTTGCTGCAATCTGTGCAGGCGTTTCGGAACAGTGTGCACCGTTTCGGAACGGGTGCCTTACATGAACCCAGGCGTCCGAAACGGTATGCACCGTTTCGAAACGGTTTGGTCTCTGCCAAGGCCATGTTTCGAAACCCGTTGCGGAACGGCCCGTGTTTCGGAACGGGGTCTACCTGTTTCGGAACGGTCGACCGTTGGGGGCTGACATTGGCAATTATATGTTTTGAATTGTTTGCGTTTTGGTCCTGAAACTTGTTTGTCCAATTGTATGAGCTTGGGAAGTCCTTTTGAGCTGAAATTTCACAGAGAAGCATGAAACCTGATTAATTTCAAGTTGGTAACTTTAATTTGGGTTAAGTCCTTTAATTATCAGTAATTACAATTTGGTCCCTAAAGTTGTAATTTGTTCAATTGGGTCCCTGTTTGATCTCTGATGTTTGTGATCTTTGAGCATGATGTCTGTGTGATCACAATTAGGACTAATGTGCATCTAGACAAGATTAAAAAGAAAAAAAAAGGGTCGTTAATCAAGGTTGACTTTCGGGTTGACTTTGGTTTTCCCCGTGTGACTTTCTTAATTCGGGTCAACCGTCTAGGCCGGGTTAAGGGGGTTACATGGCATCGGTTAATCGATCGGTCATTGTGCTTATTCCTAAGATTTCTGACCCCACCACTATGAAGCACTTCAGACCAATCAGTTTGTGTACTGTCATATACAAGACGGTTTCAAAGGTTATGGTTAATCGCCTTAAATCTACTTTATCTTCTTGTATCAGCGATTCTCAGGCCGCGTTCATCAGCGGACGCAATATCACTGACAACATTCTAATTGCACATGAGCTGGTGCACACCCTTCACTCTAGTGGCACAATGTCCTCCCAAGGGGTTGCTGTCAAGCTCAATATGGAGAAGGCCTTTGATAGGGTCGAATGGTCCTTCTTAAGGGATGTCATGCTCCGTATGGGGTTTGCCAGGGAATGGGTAAACCTCATCCTACGATGTGTCTCTTCGGTCTCCTTTTCAGTACGAGTTAATGGCACACTATCTGAGGAATTCTTCCCTACCAAGGGTATCCGTCAAGGAGACCCTCTATCACCTTTCCTTTTCCTCATTTGCTCCCAGGGGCTCTCTGCGGCTTTGGAAACGGAGCAAAGGGAAGGACGACTATCGGGTCTTAGCGCTAGCCGCCATGGGCCCAGGGTTACCCATATGCTCTTTGCGGATGACAACATGGTGTTCCTACGCAATGAGCCAGCGCAGGTGGATAGATTACGCTACGTCCTCTCCCAGTATGCCTCCTCCTCAGGACAAACGGTAAATTTTGATAAGTCCAACGCCTACTGCAGTCAAAGGTGTTCCACTGACTTTCTCCGTGCCATGCGCTCAACCTTGGGTGTACGCTTAGTGGATGACCCAGACATATATTTGGGGGTCCCCTTTTAATTAAAAGGAATAGGACCGCCTCATTAGGATTTGTGAGGGATAAAGTCCAATCCCGGATGAGTAAATGGGACAACAGCTTCCTTTCCTATAGTGGGAGTGAAATTCTCATTAAGTCGGTTGCACAAGCAATGCCACAATATGTAATGTCATGCTACCTATTACCAAAAAACATCATCGATGACATTACTATGTCTATACGGTGTTACTGGTGGTCAGGGCGCAGTAATAAGCGACGATGACCGCTTTTATCGTGGGACTCTCTTTGCACACCTAAAAATGTGGGAGGCCTAGGTTTCCGCGATCTGCACACATTTAATATCGCCCTTTTGGGGAAGCAGATTTGGCATCTGCTATCACACCCGGACTTTCTCTTGGCACGAGTCCTTCGTACGAAATACTACGCTTCAGGTGACCTACTGAATGCCTCTGCGGACAAACGGGCATCGTTTGCATGGAAAGGTATAAACCAAGCAATTCACTCCCTTGGGCCTGGTTATTTTTGGCGGCCAGGAGTCAAGAGTTCGATACGTCTGCTCAGCGATACCTAGGGAGGGGATAAACCGCTTACGCTTTTTGGGCAATATATGGACAATGATGAGCTACCGTTGCGGTGTCGGGATTACATGTCACGTGACTATACGTCCTGGGATGAGTCCAAACTTAGAAGAGACCTTGACAAGGATGACGTCGAATGCATCCTTCGGGTTCCGATTTATCGAAATAGGCCGGATAAGCTTGTTTGGGGACAACATGACTCTGGCAACTATACCATTAGATCGGGGTACTTTTTTCTACATCAGCCTACGAGACTGGTGACGCGACCTAACCGTCTTTGGAAAGTAATATCTAAAGCTCTGACTCTACCAAAGATCCATTCTTTCAGCTGGCGAGCGGGCCGTGATGCTTTACCCACTGGGGACAAACTACGAGCGATACATCACACGGATGGGCAATGCCCTTTTTGCCCAGCAGTGCTGGAATCCGCTATACATGCCCTTCGTGATTGCCCAAGTGCCCAGGATGTTCTTCGCCTAGTTGGGCTTCCATTGGGTGTCTATGCCAGCCATACCAGCACAATGGCGGCATGGTTATCGGAAGGAACTTACTGTTTGGACAGTACAGGGTTTGCTCTGCTACTAACTTCAATTTGGAATGTCTGGAACCGTCGTAATGACTGGGTTCACTCGCAAAGACTTCATCCAACTTGGCTCACGGCCATGAACGCTACAGGTCTTCTACAGGAATACGCCGCCGCAAACGCTCTCCCCGCCGTGTCAGCAGCCATACCAGCAGCCATACCAGTAGCAGCCCCGCCACGATGGACACCGCCAAGACCGGGGTATATAAAGATAAATGTTGACGGAGCCTTCCATCCAGGATCCGGTGCTGCAGCTATCGGAGTCATTGCTAGGGATGCTCATGGTTCGATTGTTGGAGGATGTGCTGTCCATGAGGCAGGTTGTCGTGATGCCACCATGGTCGAGCTACATGCCATCGTTGCGGGTATCATGTTGACCTGAGATAGAGGATGGGGCGAGGTGCTCATCGAGTCCGACTCGGCTACGGTGATCAACAAGCTCTCGCGCACTACTGACGATAACTCCCTACTGGGCCCACAAATTGCAGATACGAAGGCCTTGCTTAGGTCTTTTCCTTTGATCACTTTATCTTTTGTACCTAGATCAGCCAATTTTGTGGCTCATAATTTAGCCGCTTGGGCTTTACATTCTACTTCTTCTGTGTATTTTGATTCAGTTGTTCCTGACTGTATTAACGATGATGTACTGGCTGCCTCTCAGCCTTTTTATTGTTATAATAATAACATAGCTCAGGGCACTCTTTTCCCCTTAGGTTCACCTTGTGCCTCGGCGCAAGGTGGTTAGAGGGGTTTTTAATGAGGCCCATTTTCTTCAAAAAAAAAATACCAACGGGTCCATTGAAAGGCCCATTTCGACCCGCTCGTCCGAAACCTCTACAAAAAGGACTGCAAAATAAGTTTTAATCAAATTTTAGGAGTTCATGTAATTGATTAGGAGCTTTTCAACACAATTATATTGCAAAACCTCAATTTTGTACTTTTTACTCAATTTAATTCCAACGGGTCCATTGAAAGGCCCATTTAGACCTGCTCGTCCGAAACCTCTACAAAAAAGGACCGCAAAACAAGTTTTAATCAAATTTTAGGAGTTCAAATAATTGATAAGGAGCTTTTCAACACAATTATATTGCAAAAGCTAAATTTCTGTACTTTTTACTCAGTTAAAATTCCAACGGGTCCATTGTAAGGCCCATTTAGACCTGCTCGTCCGAAACGTATCAAAAAGGACTGGAAAAAAGGTTTTAATCAAATTTTAGGAGTTTATGTAATTGATTAGGAGCTTTTCAACACAATTATATTCCAAAACCTCAATTTTATACTTTTTACTCAGTTAAAATTTCAACGGGTCCATTGAAAGGCCCATTTAGACCCGCTCGTCCGAAACCTCTACAAAAAGGACCGCAAAAATGTTTTATTCAAATATTAGGAGTTCAAATAATTGATTAGGAGCTTTTCAACACATTTATACTGCAAAACCTCAATTTCTGTACTTTTTACTCAGTTAAAATTCTAACGGGTCCATTGAAAGGCCCATTTAGACCTGCTCGTCCGAAACCTCGACAAAAAGGACTGCAAAATAGTTTTAATCAAATTTTAGGAGTTCAAATAATTTATTAGGAGCTTTTCAACACAATTATATTGCAAAACCTCAATTTTATACTTTTTACTCAGTTAAAATTCAAACGGGCCCATTGAAAGGCCCATTTAGACCTGCTCGTCTGAAACCTCTAAAAAAGGTTCGCAAAAATGTTTTATTCAAATATGAGGAGTTAAAATAATTGATTAGAAGCTTTTCAACACAATTATATTGCAAAACCTCAATTGATGTACTTTTTACTCAGTTAAAATTCCAACGGGTCCATTTAAGGCCCATTTAGACCTGCTCGTCCGAAACCTCTACAAAAAGGACCGCAAAAATGTTTTATTCAAATATTAGGAGTTCAAATAATTGATTAGGAGCTTTTCAACACAATTATATTGCGAAACCTCAATTTCTGTACTTTTTACTCAGTTAAAATACCAACGGGTCCATTGAAAGGCCTATTTCGACCCGCTCGTCCGAAACCTTTACAAAAAGGACTGCAAAATAAGTTTTAATCAAATTTTAGGAGTTCATGTAATTGATTAGGACCTTTTCAACACAATTATATTGCAAAACCTCAATTTTGTACTTTTTACTCAATTTAATTCCAACGGGTCCATTGAAAGGCCCATTTAGACCTGCTCGTCCGAAACCTCTACAAAAAAGGACCACAAAACAAGTTTTAATCAAATTTTAGGAGTTCAAATAATTGATTAGGAGCTTTTCAACACAATTATATTGCAAAAGCTAAATTTCTGTACTTTTTACTTAGTTAAAATTCCAACGAGTCCATTGTAAGGCCCATTTAGACCTGCTCGTCCGAAACCTCTACAAAAAGGACCGCAAAAATGTTTTATTCAAATATTAGGAGTTCAAATAATTGATTAGGAGCTTTTCAACCCAATTATATTGCGAAACCTCAATTTCTGTACTTTTTACTCAGTTAAAATACCAACGGGTCCATTGAAAGGCCCATTTCGACCCGCTCGTCCGAAACCTCTACAAAAAGGACTGCAAAATAAGTTTTAATCAAATTTTAGGAGTTCATGTAATTTATTTGGACCTTTTCAACACAATTATATTGCAAAACCTCAATTTTGTACTTTTTACTCAATTTAATTCCAACGGGTCCATTGAAAGGCCCATTTAGACCTGCTCGTCCGAAACCTCTAGAAAAAAGGACCGCAAAACAAGTTTTAATCAAATTTTAGGAGTTCAAATAATTGATTAGGAGCTTTTCAACACAATTATATTGCAAAAGCTACATTTCTGTACTTTTTACTCAGTTAAAATTCCAACGGGTCCATTGTAAGGCCCATTTAGACCTGCTCGTTCGAAACATATCAAAAAGGACTGCAAAAAAGGTTTTAATCAAATTTTAGGAGTTTATGTAATTGATTAGGAGCTTTTCAACACAATTATATTGCAAAACCTCAATTTTATACTTTTTACTCAGTTAAAATTTCAACGGGTCCATTGAAAGGCCCATTTAGACCCGCTCGTCTGAAACCTCTACAAAAAGGACCGCAAAAATGTTTTATTCAAATATTAGGAGTTCAAATAATTGATTAGGAGCTTTTCAACACATTTATATTTCAAAATCTCAATTTCTGTACTTTTTACTCTTACGACGTCCAATCAGACCTATCAGTCGTCCTTCTCCCCTTTGGCGTGTTATCTCCAAGGCGAGCACCCTTCCGAAGATTCGGTCCTTTAGCTGGAGAGCAGGACGAGATGCTCTACCCACAGTAGACCGTCTTGCAACTGTGGGGTTAGGCATTGGCATGTGCCATTTTTGTCCGACTATAGTAGAAACCCCACTCCATGCTCTCCGAGATTGTGTTGGAGCAGCTGAGGTTCTACAACTAGCTGGGTTTCTCCTCCCTTTACGTACTAGCACGCTCTTCCCTACTCACTTATGGTTGGAACAAGGGGCCTCGTTACTTTCTCGCTCTGAATTTAGTTTGTTTCTCACTATCCTTTGGAACATTTGGAACCGGAGGAATGACTGGGTTCACTCCAAGCGTTTGCAGCCGCCATGGCTTACTCTTATGAACTCTAAGGAACTGTTACAGGACTACGACTCGGCCAACTCTCTTCACGCCTCGACGCATCTACGGACGGAGCCAGCCCTTTCTCAACCAACATGGAGGCCGCCACCGGAAAGGAAGGTTAAAATCAATGTGGACGATGCTTTCAACCCCGCTACAGGTGAAGCAGGTTTTGGTGTTGTGGCTCGTGATGCTAGCGGCGCTATTCTCCGTGGTTGTGTTGTTCACTGCGCAGGATGTCTAGACGCCGCCACAGCGGAGCTTCGCGCCATTGTCATGGGGGCTACCCTTGGTAGGGATGCCGGCTGGTGCAGCATCATCATCGAGTCCGACGCTGCTTTGGTCATCAACAAAATACGTTGCCTTGGCTCGGACGCCTCTCCATTACGGCCACATATTGATGCGGCTCGCCCTCTTTTTGTATCTATTCCAGATTTAAATTTTCTTTATGTACCGCGAGTTGCTAATGTTCTAGCTCATACTATTGCCAATTGGGCCTTGCACTCTAGGTCCTCCTTGTTTTTTGGGTCGGGCTTTCCCGATGTCTTACGCTCTATTGTACCGGTTGGTTTTCAACCCCCTTGATTATATATATATATATATTTGGGCACTCTTTTCCCCTTTAGGACCCTCTCTGGGCTGAGCCCAGTTGGGATTAGTGGGGTTTTTAATGAGGCCTTTTTCTCAAAAAAAAAATCTAACGGGTCCATTGAAAGGCCCATTTAGACCTGCTCGTCCGAAACCTCGACAAAAAGGACTGCAAAATAGTTTTAATCAAATTTTAGGAGTTCAAATAATTTATTAGGAGCTTTTCAACACAATTATATTGCAAAACCTCAATTTTATACTTTTTACTCAGTTAAAATTCAAACGGGCCCATTGAAAGGCCCATTTAGACCTGCTCGTCCGAAACCTCTACAAAAAGGTTCGCAAAAATGTTTTATTCAAATATTAGGAGTTAAAATAATTGATTAGGAGCTTTTCAACACAATTATATTGCAAAACCTCAATTGATGTACTTTTTACTCAGTTAAAATTCCAACGGGTCCATTGAAAGGCCCATTTAGACCTGCTCGTCCGAAACCTCTACAAAAAGGACCGCAAAAATGTTTATTCAAATATTAGGAGTTCAAATAATTGATTAGGAGCTTTTCAACACAATTATATTGCGAAACCTCAATTTCTATACTTTTTACTCAGTTAAAATACCAACGGGTCCATTGAAATGCCCATTTCGACCCGCTCGTCCGAAACCTCAACAAAAAGGACTGCAAAATAAGTTTTAATCAAATTTTAGGAGTTCATGTAATTGATTAGGAGCTTTTCAACACAATTATATTGCAAAACCTCAATTTTTGTACTTTTTACTCAATTTAATTCCAACGGGTCCATTGAAAGGCCCATTTAGACCTGCTCGTCCGAAACCTCTACAAAAAAGGACCGCAAAACAAGTTTAAATCAAATTTTAGGAGTTCAAATAATTGATTAGGAGCTTTTCAACACAATTATATTGCAAAAGCTAAATTTCTGTACTTTTTACTCAGTTAAAATTCCAACGGGTCCATTGTAAGGCCCATTTAGACCTGCTCGTCCGAAACGTATCAAAAAGGACTGCAGAAAAGGTTTTAATCAAATTTTAGGAGTTTATGTAATTTATTAGGAGCTTTTCAACACAATTATATTACAAAACCTCAATTTTATACTTTTTACTCAGTTAAAATTCAAACGGGCCCATTGAAAGGCCCATTGAAAGGCCCGAAACTTCTACAAAAAGGTTCGCCAAAATGTTTTATTCAAATATTAGGAGTTAAAATAATTGATTTGGAGCTTTTCAACACAATTATATTGCAAAACCTCAATTGATGTACTTTTTACTCAGTTAAAATTCCAACGGGTCCATTGAAAGGCCCATTTAGACCTGCTCGTCCGAAACCTCTACAAAAAGGACCGCAAAAATGTTTTATTAAAATATTAGGAGTTCAAATAATTGATTAGGAGCTTTTCAACACAATTATATTGCGAAACCTCAATTTCTGTACTTTTTACTCAGTTAAAATACCAACGGGTCCATTGAAAGGCCCATTTCGACCCGCTCGTCCGAAACCTCTACAAAAAGGACCGCAAAAATGTTTTATTCAAATATTAGGAGTTCAAATAATTGATTAGGAGAGTTTCAACACATTTATACTGCAAAACCTCAATTTCTGTACTTTTTACTCAGTTAAAATTCTAACGGATCCATTGAAAGGCCCATTTAGACCTGCTCGTCTGAAACCTCGACAAAAAGGACTGCAAAATAGTTTTAATCAAATTTTAGGAGTTCAAATAATTTATTAGGAGCTTTTCAACACAATTATATTGCAAAACCTCAATTTTATACTTTTTACTCAGTTAAAATTCAAACGGGCCCATTGAAAGGCCCATTTAGACCTGCTCGTCCGAAACCTCTACAAAAAGGTTCGCAAAAATGTTTTATTCAATTATTAGGAGTTCAAATAATTGGTTAGGAGCTTTTCAACACAATTATATTGCAAAACCTCAATTGCTGTACTTTTTACTCAGTTAAAATTCCAACGGGTCCATTGAAAGGCCCATTTAGACCTGCTCGTCCGAAACCTCTACAAAAAGGACCGTAAAAATGTTTTATTCAAATATTAGGAGTTCAAATAATTGATTAGGAGCTTTTCAACACAATTATATTGCGAAACCTCAATTTTTGTACTTTTTACTCAGTTAAAATACCAACGGCTCCATTGAAAGTCCCATTTCGACCTGCTCGTCCGAAACCTCTACAAAATGGACTGCAAAATAAGTTTTAATCAAACTTTAGGAGTTCATGTAATTGATTAGGAGCTTTTCAACACAATTATATTGCAAAACCTCAATTTCTGTACTTTTTACTCAGTTAAAATTCCAACGGGTCCATTGAAAGGCCCATTTAGACCTGCTCGTCCGAAACCTCTACAAAAAGGACCGCAAAAATGTTTTATTCTAATATTAGGAGTTCAAATAATTGATTAGGAGCTTTTCAACACAATTATATTGCGAAACCTCAATTTCTGTACTTTTTACTCAGTTAAAATACCAACGGGTCCATTGAAAGGCCCATTTCGACCCGCTCGTCCGAAACTTCTACAAAAAGGACTGCAAAATAAGTTTTAATCAAAATTTTAGGAGTTCATGTAATTGATTAGGAGCTTTTCAACACAATTATATTGCAAAACCTCAATTTTTGTACTTTTTACTCAATTTAATTCCAACGGGTCCATTGAAAGGCCCATTTAGACCTGCTCGTCCGAAACCTCTACATAAAAGAACCGCAAAACAAGTTTTAATCAAATTTTAGGAGTTCAAATAATTGATTTGGAGCTTTTAACCACAATTATATTGCAAAAGCTAAATTTCTGTACTTTTTACTCAGTTAAAATTCCAATGGGTCCATTGTAAGGCCCATTTAGACATGCTCGTCCGAAACGTATCAAAAAAGACTGCAAAAAAGGTTTTAATCAATTTTAGGAGTTTATGTAATTGATTAGGAAATTTTCAACGCAATTATATTGCAAAATCTCAATTTTATACTTTTTACTCAGTTAAAATTTCAACAAGTCCATTGAAAGGCCCATTTAGACCCCCTCGTCCGAAACCTCTACAAAAGGACCGCAAAAATGTTTTATTCAAATATTAAGAGTTCAAATAAATGATTAGGAGCTTTTCAACACATTTATACTGCAAAACCTCAATTTCTGTACTTTTTACTCAGTTAAAATTCTAACGGGTCCATTGAAAGGCCCATTTAGACCTGCTCGTCCGAAACCTCGACAAAAATGACTGCAAAATAGTTTTAATCAAATTTTAGGAGTTCAAATAATTTATTATGAACTTTTCAACATAATTATATTGAAAAACCTCAATTTTATACTTTTTACTCAGTTAAAATTCAAACAGGCCCATTGAAAGGCCCATTTAGACCTGCTCGTCCGAAACCTCTACAAGAAGGTTCGCAAAAATGTTTTATTCAAATATTAGGAGTTCAAATAATTGATTAGCAGCTTTTCAACACAATTATATTGCAAAACTTCAATTTATGTACTCTTTACTCAGTTAAAATTCCAACAGGTCCATTGAATGGCCCATTTAGACCTGCTCGTCCGAAATCTCTACAAAAAGGACCGCAAAAATGTTTTATTCAAATATTAGGAGTTCAAATAATTGATTAGGAGCTTTTCAACACAATTATATTGCGAAACCTCAATTTCTGTACTTTTTACTCAGTTAAAATACCAACGGGTCCATTGAAAGGCCCATTTCGACCCGCTCGTCCGAAACCTCTACAAAAAGGACCGCAAAATTGTTTTATTCAAATATTAGGAGTCCAAATAATTGATTAGGAGCTTTTCAACACAATTATATTGCGAAAACTCAATTTCTATACTTTTTACTCAGTTAAAATACCAACGGGTCCATTAAAAGGCCCATTTCGACCCGCTCGTCCGAAACCTCTACAAAAAGGACTACAAAATAAGTTTTAATCAAATTTTAGGAGTTCATGTAATTGATGAGGAGCTTTTCAACACATTTATATTGCAAAACCTCAATTTTTATAGTTTTTACTCAATTTAATTCCAACGGGTCCATTGAAAGGCCCATTTAGACCTGCTCATCCGAAACCTCTACAAAAAAGTACCGCAAAACAAGTTTTAATCAAATTTTAGGAGTTCAAATAATTGATTAGGAGCTTTTCAACACAATTATATTGCAAAAGCTAAATTTCTGTACTTTTTACTCAGTTAAAATTCCAACGGGTCCATTGTAAGGCCCATTTAGACCTGCTCGTCCGAAACGTATCAAAAAGGACTACAAAAACGGTTTTAATCAAATTTTAGGAGTTTGTGTAATTGATTAGGAGCTTTTCAACACAATTTTGTTGCAAAACCTCAATTTTATACTTTTTACTCAGTTAAAATTTCAACGGGTCCAATGAAAGGCCCATTTAGACCCGCTCGTCCGAAACCTCTACTATAAGGACCGCAAAATATGTTTTATTCAAATATTATGAGTTCAAATAATTGATTAGGAGCTTTTCAACACATTTATACTGCAAAACCTCAATTTCTGTACTTTTTACTCAGTTAAAATTCTAACGGGTCCTTTGAAAGGCCCATTTAGACATGCTCGTCCGAAACCTCTTCAAAAAAGAACCACAAAACAAGTTTTAATCAAATTTTAGGAGTTCAAATAATTGATTAGGAGCTTTTCAACACAATTATATTGCAAAAGCTAAATTTCTATACTTTTTACTCAGTTAAAATTCCAACGGGTCCATTGTAAGGCCCATTTAGACCTGCTCGTCCGAAACGTATCAAAACGGACTGCAACAAAGGTTTTAATAAAATTTTAGGAGTTTATGTTATTGATTAGGAGCTTTTCAACACAATTATATTGCAAAACCTCAATTTATACTAGTTAAAATTTCAACGAGTCCATTGAAAGGCCCATTTAGACCCGTTTGTCCGAAACCTCTACAAAAAGGACAGCAAAAATGTTTTATTCAAATATTAGTAGTTCAAATAATTGATTAGGAGCTTTTCAACACATTTATACTGCAAAACCTCAATTTCTGTACTTTTTACTCAGTTAAAATTCTAACGGGTCCATTCAAAGGCCCATTTAGACCTGCTCGTCCGAAACCTCTACAAAAAGGTTCGCAAAAATTTTTTATTCAAATATTAGGAGTACAAATAATTGATTAAGAGCTTTTCAACACATTTATATTGCAAAACCTCAATTTCTGTACTTTTTACTCAGTTAAAATTCCAACGGGTCCATTGAAAGGCCCATTTAGACCTGCTCGTCCGAAACCTCTACAAAAAGGACCGCAAAAATGTTTTATTCAAATATTAGGAGTCCAAATAATTGATTAGGAGCTTTTCAACACAATTATATTGCGAAACCTCAATTTCTATACTTTTTACTCAGTTAAAATACCAACGGGTCCATTGAAAGGCCCATTTCGACCCGCTCGTCTGAAACCTCTAAAAAAGGTTCGCAAAAATGTTTTATTCAAATATGAGGAGTTAAAATAATTGATTAGAAGCTTTTCAACACAATTATATTGCAAAACCTCAATTGATGTACTTTTTACTCAGTTAAAATTCCAACGGGTCCATTTAAGGCCCATTTAGACCTGCTCGTCCGAAACCTCTACAAAAAGGACCGCAAAAATGTTTTATTCAAATATTAGGAGTTCAAATAATTGATTAGGAGCTTTTCAACACAATTATATTGCGAAACCTCAATTTCTGTACTTTTTACTCAGTTAAAATACCAACGGGTCCATTGAAAGGCCTATTTCGACCCGCTCGTCCGAAACCTTTACAAAAAGGACTGCAAAATAAGTTTTAATCAAATTTTAGGAGTTCATGTAATTGATTAGGACCTTTTCAACACAATTATATTGCAAAACCTCAATTTTGTACTTTTTACTCAATTTAATTCCAACGGGTCCATTGAAAGGCCCATTTAGACCTGCTCGTCCGAAACCTCTACAAAAATGGACTGCAAAACAAGTTTTAATCAAATTTTAGGAGTTCAAATAATTGATTAGGAGCTTTTCAACACAATTATATTGCAAAAGCTAAATTTCTGTACTTTTTACTCAGTTAAAATTCCAACGGGTCCATTGTAAGGCCCATTTAGACCTGCTCGTCCGAAACGTATCAAAAAGGACTACAAAAACGGTTTTAATCAAATTTTAGGAGTTTGTGTAATTGATTAGGAGCTTTTCAACACAATTTTGTTGCAAAACCTCAATTTTATACTTTTTACTCAGTTAAAATTTCAACGGGTCCAATGAAAGGCCCATTTAGACCCGCTCGTCCGAAACCTCTACTATAAGGACCGCAAAATATGTTTTATTCAAATATTATGAGTTCAAATAATTGATTAGGAGCTTTTCAACACATTTATACTGCAAAACCTCAATTTCTGTACTTTTTACTCAGTTAAAATTCTAACGGGTCCTTTGAAAGGCCCATTTAGACATGCTCGTCCGAAACCTCTTCAAAAAAGAACCACAAAACAAGTTTTAATCAAATTTTAGGAGTTCAAATAATTGATTAGGAGCTTTTCAACACAATTATATTGCAAAAGCTAAATTTCTATACTTTTTACTCAGTTAAAATTCCAACGGGTCCATTGTAAGGCCCATTTAGACCTGCTCGTCCGAAACGTATCAAAACGGACTGCAACAAAGGTTTTAATAAAATTTTAGGAGTTTATGTTATTGATTAGGAGCTTTTCAACACAATTATATTGCAAAACCTCAATTTATACTAGTTAAAATTTCAACGAGTCCATTGAAAGGCCCATTTAGACCCGTTTGTCCGAAACCTCTACAAAAAGGACAGCAAAAATGTTTTATTCAAATATTAGTAGTTCAAATAATTGATTAGGAGCTTTTCAACACATTTATACTGCAAAACCTCAATTTCTGTACTTTTTACTCAGTTAAAATTCTAACGGGTCCATTCAAAGGCCCATTTAGACCTGCTCGTCCGAAACCTCTACAAAAAGGTTCGCAAAAATTTTTTATTCAAATATTAGGAGTACAAATAATTGATTAAGAGCTTTTCAACACATTTATATTGCAAAACCTCAATTTCTGTACTTTTTACTCAGTTAAAATTCCAACGGGTCCATTGAAAGGCCCATTTAGACCTGCTCGTCCGAAACCTCTACAAAAAGGACCGCAAAAATGTTTTATTCAAATATTAGGAGTCCAAATAATTGATTAGGAGCTTTTCAACACAATTATATTGCGAAACCTCAATTTCTATACTTTTTACTCAGTTAAAATACCAACGGGTCCATTGAAAGGCCCATTTCGACCCGCTCGTCCGAAACCTCTACAAAAAGGACTACAAAATAAGTTTTAATCAAATTTTAGGAGTTCATGTAATTGATTAGGAGCTTTTAAACACAATTATATTGCAAAACCTGAATTTTTGTACTTTTTACTCAATTTAATTCCAAGGGGTCCATTGAAAGGCCCATTTAGACCTGCTCGTCCGAAACCTCTACAAAAATGGACTGCAAAACAAGTTTTAATCAAATTTTAGGAGTTCAAATAATTGATTAGGAGCTTTTCAACACAATTATATTGCAAAAGCTAAATTTTTGTACTTTTTACTCAGTTAAAATTCCAACGGGTCCATTGTAAGGCCCATTTAGACCTGCTCGTCCGAAACGTATCAAAAAGGACTACAAAAAAGGTTTTAATCAAATTTTAGGAGTTTGTGTAATTGATTAGGAGCTTTTCAACACAATTTTATTGCAAAACCTAAATTTTATACTTTTTACTCAGTTAAAATTTCAACGGGTCCAATGAAAGGCCCATTTAGACCCGCTCGTCTGAAACCTCTACAAAAAGGACCGCAAAAATGTTTTATTCAAATATTATGAGTTTAAATAATTGATTAGGAGCTTTTCAACACATTTATACTGCAAAACCTCAATTTCTATACTTTTTACTCAGTTAAAATTCTAACGGGTCCATTGAAAGGCGCATTTAGACCTGCTCGTCCGAAACCTCGACAAAAAGGACTGCAAAATAGTTTTAATCAAATTTTAGGACTTCAAATAATTTATTAGGAACTTTTCAACACAATTATATTGAAAAACCTCAATTTTATACTTTTTACTCAGTTAAAATTCAAACTGGCCCATTGAAAGGCCCATTTAGACCTGCTCGTCCGAAACCTCTACAAAAAGGTTCGCAAAAATGTTTTATTCAAATATTAGGAGTTCAAATAATTGATTAAGAGCTTTTCAACACATTTATATTGCAAAACCTCAATTTCTGTACTTTTTACTCAGTTAAAATACCAACGGGTCCATTGCAAGGCCTATTTCAACCCGCTCGTCCGAAACCTCTACAAAAAGGACTGCAAAATAAGTTTAATCAAATTTTAGGAGTTCATGTAATTGATTAGGAGCTTTTCAACACAATTATATTGCAAAACCTCAATTTTTGTACTTTTTACTCAATTTAATTCCAACGGGTCCATTGAAAGGCCCATTTAGACCTGCTCGTCCGAAACCTCTACAAAAAATGACCGCAAAACAAGTTTTAATCAAATTTTAGGAGTTCAAATAATTGATTAGGAGCTTTTCAACACAATTATATTGCAAAAGCTAAATTTCTGTACTTTTTACTCAGTTAAAATTCCAACGGGTCCATTGTAAGGCCCATTTAGACCTGCTCGTCCGAAACGTATCAAAAAAGAATGCAAAAAAGGTTTTAATCAAATTTTAGGAGTTTATGTAATTGATTAGGATATTTTCAACACAATTATATTGCAAAACCTCAATTTTATACATTTTACTCAGTTAAAATTTCAACGAGTCCATTGAAAGGCCCATATAGACCCCCTTGTCCGAAACCTCTACAAAAAGGACCGCAAAAATGTTTTATTCAAATACTAAGAGTTCAAATAATTGATTAGGAGCTTTTCAACACATTTATACTGCAAAACCTCAATTTCTGTACTTTTTACTCAGTTAAAATTCTAACGGGTCCATTCAAAGGCCCATTTAGACCTGCTCGTCCGAAACCTCTACAAAAAGGTTCGCAAAAATTTTTTATTCAAATATTAGGAGTACAAATAATTGATTAAGAGCTTTTCAACACATTTATATTGCAAAACCTCAATTTCTGTACTTTTTACTCAGTTAAAATTCCAACGGGTCCATTGAAAGGCCCATTTAGACCTGCTCGTCCGAAACCTCTACAAAAAGGACCGCAAAAATGTTTTATTCAAATAGTAGGAGTCCAAATAATTGATTAGGAGCTTTTCAACACAATTATATTGCGAAACCTCAATTTCTATACTTTTTACTCAGTTAAAATACCAACGGGTCCATTGAAAGGCCCATTTCGACCCGCTCGTCCGAAACCTCTACAAAAAGGACTACAAAATAAGTTTTAATCAAATTTTAGGAGTTCATGTAATTGATTAGGAGCTTTTAAACACAATTATATTGCAAAACCTGAATTTTTGTACTTTTTACTCAATTTAATTCCAACGGGTCCATTGAAAGGCCCATTTAGACCTGCTCGTCCGAAACCTCTACAAAAATGGACTGCAAAACAAGTTTTAATCAAATTTTAGGAGTTCAAATAATTGATTAGGAGCTTTTCAACACAATTATATTGCAAAAGCTAAATTTCTGTACTTTTTACTCAGTTAAAATTCCAACGGGTCCATTGTAAGGCCCATTTAGACCTGCTCGTCCGAAACGTATCAAAAAGGACTACAAAAAAGGTTTTAATCAAATTTTCGGAGTTTGTGTAATTGATTAGGAGCTTTTCAACACAATTTTATTGCAAAACCTCAATTTTATACTTTTTACTCAGTTAAAATTTCAACGGGTCCAATGAAAGGCCCATTTAGACCCGCTCGTCTGAAACCTCTACAAAAAGGACCGCAAAAATGTTTTATTCAAATATTATGAGTTTAAATAATTGATTAGGAGCTTTTCAACATATTTATACTGCAAAACCTCAATTTCTTTACTTTTTACTCAGTTAAAATTCTAACGGGTCCATTGAAAGGCGCATTTAGACCTGCTCGTCCGAAACCTCGACAAAAAGGACTGCAAAATAGTTTTAGTCAAATTTTAGGAGTTCAAATAATTTATTAGGAGCTTTTCAACCCAATTATATTGCAAAACCTCAATTTTATACTTTTTACTGAGTTAAAATTCAAACGGGACCATTGAAAGGCTCATTTAGACCTGCTCGTCCGAAACCTCTACAAAAAGGTTCGCAAAAATGTTTTATTCAAATATTAGGAGTTCAAATAATTGATTAGGAGCTTTTCAACACAATTATATTGCAAAACCTCAATTTTAAACTTTTTACTCAGTTAAAATTTCAACGAGTCCATTGAAAGGCCCATATAGACCCCCTCGTCCGAAACCTCTTCAAAAAGGACCGCAAAAATGTTTTATTCAAATACTAAGAGTTCAAACAATTGATTAGGAGCTTTTCAACACATTTATACTGCAAAACCATTATTTCTGTACTTTTTACTCAGTTAAAATTCCAACGGGTCCATTGAAAGGCCCATTTAGACCCGCTCGTCCGAAACCTCTACAAAAAGTACCGCAAAAATGTTTTATTCAAATATTAAGAGTTCAAATAATTGATTAGGAGCTTTTCAATACATTTATACTGCAAAACCTCAATTTCATTACTTTTTACTCAGTTAAAATTCTAACGGGTCCATTGAAAGGCCCATTTAGACCTGCTCGTCCGAAACCTCGACAAAAACGACTGCAAAATAGTTTTAATCAAATTTTAGGAGTTCAAATAATTTATTTGGAACTTTTCAACACAATTATATTGAAAAACCTCAATTTTATACTTTATACTCAGTTAAAATTCAAACGGGCCCATTGAAAGGCCCATTAAGACCCGCTTGTCCGAAACCTCTACAAAAAGGACAGCAAAAATGTTTTATTCAAATATTAGGAGTTCAAATAATTGATTAGGAGCTTTTCAACACATTTATCTGCAAAACCTCAATTTCTGTACTTTTTACTCAGTTAAAATTCTAACGGGTCCATTGAAAGGCCCATTTAGACCTGCTCGTCCGAAACCTCGACAAAAAGGACTGCGAAATAGTTTTAATCAAATTTTAGGAGTTCAAATAATTTATTAGGAACTTTTCAACACAATTATATTGAAAAACCTCAATTTTATACTTTTTACTTAGTTAAAATTCAAACTGGCCCATTGAAAGGCCCATTTAGACCTGCTCGTCTGAAACCTCTACAAAAAGGTTCGCAAAAATGTTTTATTCAAGTATTAGGAGTTCAAATAATTGATTAAGAGCTTTTCAACACATTTATATTGCAAAACCTCAATTTCTGTACTTTTTACTCAGTTAAAATTTAAACGGGTCCATTGAAAGGCCCATTTAGACCTGCTCGTCCGAAACCTCTACAAAAAGGACCCCAAAAATGTTTTATTCAAATATTAGGAGTCCAAATAATTGATTAGGAGCTTTTCAACACAATTATATTGCGAAACCTCAATTTCTATACTTTTTACTCAGTTAAAATACCAACGGGTCCATTGAAAGGCCCATTTCGACCCGCTCGTCCGAAACCTCAACAAAAAGGACTACAAAATAAGTTTTAATCAAATTTTAGGAGTTCATGTAATTGATTCGGAGCTTTTCAACACAATTATATTGCAAAACCTCAATTTTGTACTTTTTACTCAATTTAGACAAGCTCGTCCGAAACCTCTAAAAAAAAGGACCGCAAAACAAGTTTTAATCAAATTTTAGGAGTTCAAATAATTGATTAGGAGCTTTTCAACACAATTATATTGCAAAAGCTAAATTTCTGTACTTTTTACTCAGTTAAAATTCCAACGGGTCCATTGTAAGGCCCATTTAGACCTGCTCGTCCGAAACGTATCAAAAAGGACTACAAAAAAGGTTTTAATCAAATTTTAGGAGTTTGTGTAATTGATTAGGAGCTTTTCAACACAATTTTATTGCAAAACCTCAATTTTATACTTTTTACTTAGTTAAAATTTCAACGGGTCCAATGAAAGGCCCATTTAGACCCGCTTGTCCGAAACCTCTACAAAAAGGACCGCAAAAATGTTTTATTCAAATATTAGGAGTTCAAATAATTGATTAGGAGCTTTTCAACACATTTATACTGCAAAACCTCAATTTATGTACTTTTTACTCAGTTAAAATTCTAACGGGTCCATTGAAAGGCCCATTTAGACCTGCTCGTCTGAAACCTCGACAAAAAGGACTGCAAAATAGTTTTAATCAAAATTTAGGAGTTCAAATAATTTATTAGGAGCTTTTCAACACAATTATATTGCAAAACCTCAATTTTATACTTTTTACTCAGTTAAAATTCAAACGGGCCCATTAAAAGGCCCATTTAGTCCTGCTCGTCCGAAACCTCTACAAAAAGGTTCGCAAAAATGTTTTATTCAATTATTAGGAGTTCAAATAATTGATTAGGAGCTTTTAAACACAATTATATTGCAAAACCTCAATTGCTGTACTTTTTACTCAGTTAAAATTCCAGCGGGTCCATTGAAAGGCCCATTTAGACCTGCTCGTCCGAAACCTCTACAAAAAGAACCGCAAAAATGTTTTATTCAAATATTAGGAGTTCAAATAATTGATTAGGAGCTCTTCAACACAATTATATTGCAAAACCTCAATTGCTGTACTTTTTACCCAGTTAAAATTCCAACGGATCCATTGAAAGGCCTATATAGACCTGCTCGTCCGAAACCTCTACAAAAAGGACCGCAAAAATGTTTTATTCAAATATTAGGAGTTCAAATAATTGATTAGGAGCTTTTCAACACAATTATATTGCGAAAACTCAATTTCTGTACTTTTTACTCAGTTAAAATACCAACGGGTCCATTGAAAGGCCCATTTCAACCCGCTCGTCCAAAACCTCTACAAAAAGGACTGCAAAATAAGTTTTAATCAAATTTTAGGAGTTCATGTAATTGATTAGGAGCTTTTCAACACAATTATATTGCAAAACCTCAATTTTTGTACTTTTTACTCAATTTAATTCCAACGGGTCTATTGAAAGGCCCATTTACACCTGCTCGTCCGAAACCTCTACAAAAAAGTACCGCAAAACAAGTTTTAATCAAATTTTAGGAGTTCAAATAATTGATTAGGAGCTTTTCAACACAATTATATTGAAAAAGCTAAATTTCTGTACTTTTTACTCAGTTAAAATTCCAACGGGTCCATTGTAAGGCCCATTTAGACCTGCTCGTCCGAAACTTATCAAAACGGACTGCAACAAAGGTTTTAATAAAATTTTAGGAGTTTATGTAATTGATTAGGAGCTTTTCAAAACAATTATATTGCGAAACCTCAATATCTGTACTTTTTACTCAGTTAAAATACCAACGGGTCCATTGAAAGGCCCATTTCGACCCGCTCGTCCGAAACCTCTACAAAAAGGACTACAAAATAAGTTTTAATCAAAATTTAGGAGTTCATGTAATTGATCAGGAGCTTTTCAACACAATTATATTGCAAAACCTCAATTTTTGTACTTTTTACTCAATTTAATTCCAACGGGTCCATTGAAAGGCCCATTTAAACCCGCTCGTCCGAAACCTCTTCAAAAAAGGACCGCAAAACAAGTTTTAATCAAATTTGAGGAGTTCAAATAATTGATTAGGAGCTTTTAAACACAATTATATTGCAAAAGCTAAATTTCTATATTTTTACTCAGTTAAAATTCCAACGGGTCCATTGTAAGGCCCATTTAGACCTGCTCGTCCGAAACGTATCGAAAAGGACTACAAAAAAGGTTTTAATCAAATTTTAGGAGTTTGTGTAATTGATTAGGAGCTTTTCAACACAATTTTATTGCAAAACCTCAATTTAATACTTTTTACTCAGTTAAAATTTCAACGGGTCCAATGAAAGGCTCATTTAGACCCGCTCGTACGAAACCTCTACAAAAAGGACCGCAAAAATGTTTTATTCAAATATTATGAGTTCAAATAATTGATTAGGAGCTTTTCAACACATTTATACTGCAAAACCTCAATTTCTGTACTTTTTACTCAGTTAAAATTCTAACGTGTCCATTGAAAGGCCCATTTAGACCTGCTCGTCCGAAACCTCAACAAAAAGGACTGCAAAATAGTTTTAGACAAATTTTAGGAGTTCAAATAATTTATTAGGAGCTTTTCATCCCAATTATATTGCAAAACCACAATTTTATACTTTTTACTCAGTTAAAATTCAAACGGGACCATTGAAAGGCCCATTTAGACCTGCTCGTCCGAAACCTCTACAAAAAGGTTCGCAAAAATGTTTTATTCAAATATTAGGAGTTCAAATAATTGATTAGGAGCTTTTCAACACAATTTTATTGCAAAACCTCAATTGCTGTACTTTTTACTCAGTTAAAATTCCAACGGGTCCATTGAAAGGCCCATTTAGACCTGCTCGTCCGAAACCTCTACAAAAAGGACCGCAAAAATGTTTTATTCAAATATTAGGAGTTCAAATAATTGATTAGGAGCTTTTCAACACAATTATATTGCGAAGCCTCAATTTTAGGTGTTTATGTAATTTATTAGGAGCTTTTCAACACAATTATATTGCAAAACCTCAAAATTATACTTTTTAATCAGTTAAAATTTCAACGGGTCCATGGAAAGGCCCATTTAGACCCGCTCGTCCGAAGCCTCTACAAAAAGGACCGCAAAAATGTTTTATTCAAATATTAGGAGTTCAAATAATTGATTAGGAGCTTTTCAACACATTTATACTGCAAAACCTCAATTTATGTACTTTTTACTCAGTTAAAACTCTAACGGGTCCATTGAAAGGCTCATTTAGACCTGCTCGTCTGAAACCTCGACAAAAAGGACTGCAAAATAGTTTTAATCAAATTTTAGTAGTTCAAATAATTTATTAGGAGCTTTTCAACACAATTATATTGCAAAACCTCAATTTTATACTTTTTACTCAGTTAAAATTCAAACGGGCCCATTGAAAGGCCCATTTAGACCTGCTCACCGAAACCTCTACAAAAAGGTTCGCAAAAATGTTTTATTCAATTATTAGGAGTTCAAATAATTGATTGGGAGCTTTTAAACACAATTATATTGCAAAACCTCAATTGCTGTACTTTTTACTCAGTTAAAATTCCAGCGGGTCCATTGAAAGGCCAATTTAGACCTGCTCGTCCGAAACCTCAACAAAAAGGACCGCAAAAATGTTTTATTCAAATATTAGGAGTTCAAATAATTGATTAGGGGCTTTTCAACACAATTATATTGCAAAACCTCAATTGCTGTACTTTTTACTCAGTTAAAATTCCAACGGGTCCATTGAAAGGCCCATTTAGACTTGCTCGTCCGAAACCTCTACAAAAAGGACCGCAAAAATGTTTTATTCAAATATTAGGAGTTCAAATAATTGATTAGGAGCTTTTCAACACAATTATATTGCGAAACCTCAATTTCTGTACTTTTTACTCAGTTAAAATACCAACGGGTCCATTGAAAGGCCCATTTCAACCCGCTCGTCCGAAACCTCTACAAAAAGGACTGCAAAATAAGTTTTAATCAAAATTTAGGAGTTCATGTAATTGATTAGGAGCTTTTCAACACAATTATATTGCAAAACCTCAATTTTTGTACTTTTTACTCAATTTAATTCCAACGGGTCCATTGAAAGGCCCATTTAGACCTGCTCGTCCGAAACCTCTACAAAAAAGGACCGCAAAACAAGTTTTAATCAAATTTTAGGATTTCAAATAATTGATTAGGATCTTTTCAACACAATTATATTGCGAAACCTCAATTTCTGTACTTTTTACTCAGTTAAAATTCCAACGGGTACATTGTAAGGCCCATTTAGACCTGCTCGTCCGAAACTTATCAAAAAGGACTGCAAAAAAGGTTTTAATCAAATTTTAGGAGTTTATGTAATTGATTAGGAGCTTTTCAACACAATTATATTGCAAAACCTCAATTTTATACTTTTTACTCAGTTAAAATTTCAACGGGTCCATGGAAAGGCCCATTTAGACCCGCTCGTCCGAAACCTCTACAAAAAGGACCGCAAAAATGTTTTATTCAAATATTAGGAGTTCAAATAATTGATTAGGAGCTTTTCAACACATTTATACTGCAAAACCTCAATTTATGTACTTTTTACTCAGTTAAAATTCTAACGGGTCCAATGAAAGGCCCATTTAGACCTGCTCGTCTGAAACCTCGACAAAAAGGACTGCAAAATAGTTTTAATCAAATTTTAGGAGTTCAAATAATTTATAGGAGCTTTTCAACACAATTATATTGCAAAACCTCAATTTTATACTTTTTACTCAGTTAAAATTCAAATGGGCCCATTGAAAGGCCCATTTAGACCTGCTCGTCCAAAACCTCTACAAAAAGGACTGCAAAATAAGTTTTAATCAAATTTTAGGAGTTCATGTAATTGATTAGGAGCTTTTCAACACAATTATATTGCAAAACCTCAATTTTTGTACTTTTTACTCAATTTAATTCCAACGGGTCCATTGAAAGGCCCATTTAGA
The DNA here is from genome assembly GCA_958450335.1 of Hibiscus tridactylites. NCBI lineage: Eukaryota > Viridiplantae > Streptophyta > Magnoliopsida > Malvales > Malvaceae > Hibiscus > Hibiscus tridactylites. The sequence continues at coordinate 56,612,529 of OY288283.1, read as the reverse complement.
CCTGCTCGCCCGAAACCTCTACAAAAAGGACCGCAAAAATCCTTTATTCAAATATTAGGAGTTCAAATAATTGATTAGGAGCTTTTCAACACAATTATATTGCGAAACCTCAATTTCTGTACTTTTTACTCAGTTAAAATACCAACGGGTCCATTGAAAGGCCCATTTCGACACGCTCGTCCGAAACCTCTACAAAAAGGACTGCAAAATAAGTTTTAATCAAATTTTAGTAGTTCATGTAATTGATTAGGAGCTTTTCAACACAATTATATTGCAAAACCTCAATTTTTGTACTTTTTACTCAATTTAATTCCAACGGGTCCATTGAAAGGCCCATTTAGACCTGCTCGTCCGAAACCTCGACAAAAAGGACTGCAAAATAGTTTTAATAAAATTTTAGGAGTTCTAATAATTTATTAGGAACTTTTCAATACAATTATATTGAAAAACCTCAATTTTATACTTTTTACTCAGTTAAAATTCAAACGGGCCCATTGAAAGGCCCATTTAGACCTGCTCGTCCGAAACCTCTACAAAAAGGTTCGCAAAAATGTTTTATTCAAATATTAGCAGTTCAAATAATTGATTAGGAGCTTTTCAACACAATTATATTGCAAAAGCTAAATTTCTGTACTATTTACTCAGTTAAAATTCCAACGGGTCCATTGAAAGGCCCATTTAGACCTGCTCGTCCGAAACCTCTACAAAAAGGACCGCAAAAATGTTTCATTCAAATATTAGGAGTTCAAATAATTGATTAGGAGCTTTTCAACACAATTATATTGCGAAACCTCAATATCTGCACTTTTTACTCAGTTAAAATACCAACGGGTCCATTGAAAGGCCCATTTCGACCCGCTCGTCCGAAACCTCTACAAAAGGACTGCAAAATAAGTTTTAATCAAAATTTAGGAGTTCATGTAATTGATTAGGAGCTTATCAACACAATTATATTGCAAAACCTCAATTTTTGTACTTTTTACTCAATTTAATTCCAACGGGTCCATTGAAAGGCCCATTTAAACCTGCTCGTCCGAAACGTCTTAAAAAAGGACCGCAAAACAAGTTTTAATCAAATTTGAGGAGTTCAAATAATTGATTAGGAGCTTTTAAACACAATTATATTGCAAAAGCTAAATTTCTATATTTTTACTCAGTTAAAATTCCAACGGGTCCATTGTAAGGCCCATTTAGACCTGCTCGTCCGAAACGTATCAAAAAGGACTGGAAAAAAGGTTTTAATCAAATTTTAGGAGTTTATGTAATTGATTAGGAGCTTTTCAACACAATTATATTGCAAAACCTCAATTTTATACTTTTTACTCAGTTAAAATTCTAACGAGTCCATTGAAAGGCCCATTTAGACCTGCTCGTCCGAAATCTCGACAAAAAGGACTGCAAAATAGTTTCAATCAAATTTTAGGAGTTCAAATAATTTATTAGGAGATTTTCAACACATTTATACTGCAAAACCTCAATTTCAGTACTTTTTACTCAGTTAAAATTCTAAGGGGTCCATTGAAAGGCCCATTTAGACGTGCTCGTCCGAAACCTCGACAAAAAGGACTGCAAAATAGTTTTAATCAAATTTTAGGAGTTCAAATAATTTATTAGGAGCTTTTCAACAAAATTATATTGCAAAACCTCAATTTTATACTTTTTACTCAGTTAAAATTCAAACAGGCCCATTGAAATGCCCATTTAGACCTGCTCGTCCGAAACCTCTACAAAAAGGTTCGCAAAAATGTTTTATTCAAATATTAGGAGTTAAAATAATTGATTTGGAGCTTTTCAACACAATTATATTGCAAAACCTCAATTGCTGTACTTTTTACTCAGTTAAAATTCCAACGGGTCCATTGAAAGGCCCATTTAGACCTGCTCGTCCGAAACCTCTACAAAAAGGACCGCAAAAATGTTTTATTCAAATATTAGGAGTTCAAATAATTGATTAGGAGCTTTTCAACACAATTATATGGAGAAACCTCAATTTCTGTACTTTTTACTCAGTTAAAATACCAACGGGTCCATTGAAAGGCTCATTTCGACCCGCTCGTCCGAAACCTCTACAAAAAGGACTGGAAAATAAGTTTTAATCAAAATTTAGGAGTTCATGTAATTGATTAGGAGCTTTTCAACATAATTATATTGCAAAACCTCAATTTTTGTACTTTTTACACAATTTAATTCCAACGGGTCCATTGAAAGGCCCATTTAGACCTGCTCGTCCGAAACCTCGACAAAAAGGACTACAAAATAGTTATAATCAAATTTTAGGAGTTCAAATAATTTATTAGGAGCTTTTCAACACAATTATATTGCAAAACCTCAATTTTATACTTTTTACTAAGTTAAAATTCAAACGGGCCCATTGAAAGGCCAATTTAGACCTGCTCGTCCGAAACCTCTACAAAAAGGTTCGCAAAAATGTTTTATTCAAATATTAGGAGTTAAAATAATTGATTAGGAGCATTTCAACACAATTATATCGCAAAACCTCAATTGCTGTACTTTTTACTTAGTTAAAATTCCAACGGGTCCATTGAAAGGCCCATTTAGACCTGCTCGTCCGAAACCTCTACAAAAAGGACCGCAAAAATGTTTTATTCAAATATTAAGAGTTCAAATAATTGATTAGGAGCTTTACAACACAATTATATTGCGAAACCTCAATTTCTGTACTTTTTACTCAGTTAAAATACCAACGGGTCCATTGAAAGGCCCATTTCGACCCGCTCGTCCAAAACCTCTACAAAAAGGACTGCAAAATAAGTTTTAATCAAATTTTAGGAGTTCATGTAATTGATTAGGAGCTTTTCAACACAATTATATTGCAAAACCTCAATTTTTGTACTTTTTATTAATTTAATTCCAACGGGTCCATTGAAAGGCCCATTTAGACCTGCTCGTCCGAAACCTCTACAAAAAAGGACCGCAAAACAAGTTTTAATCAAATTTTAGGAGTTAAAATAATTGATTAGGAGCTTTTCAACACAATTATATTGCAAAAGATAAATTTCTGTACTTTTTACTCAGTTAAAATTCCAACGGGTCCATTGTAAGGCCCATTTAGACCTGCTCGTCCGAAACCTCTTCAAAAAAGGACCACAAAACAAGTTTTAATCAAATTTGAGGAGTTCAAATAATTGATTAGGAGCTTTTCAACACAATTATATTGCAAAAGCTAAATTTCTGTACTTTTTACTCAGTTAAAATACCAACGGGTCCATTGAAAGGCCCATTTCGACCCGCTCGTCCGAAACCTCTACAAAAAGGACTGCAAAATAAGTTTTAATCAAATTTTAGGAGTTCATGTAATTGATTAGGAGCTTTTAAACACAATTATATTGCAAAACCTCAATATCTGTACTTTTTACTCAGTTAAAATACCAACGGGTCCATTGAAAGGCCCATTTCGACCAGCTCGACCGAAACCTCTACAAAAAGGACTGCAAAATAAGTTTTAATCAAATTTTAGGAGTTCATGTAATTGATTAGGAGCTTTTAAACACAATTATATTGCAAAACCTCAATTTTTGTACTTTTTACTCAATTTAATTCCAACGGGTCCATTGAAAGGCCCATTTAGACCTGCTCGTCCGAAACCTCTACAAAAAAGGACCGCAAAACAAGTTTTAATCAAATTTGAGGAGTTCAAAAAATTGATTAGGAGCTTTTCAACACAATTATGTTGCAAAAGCTAAATTTCTGTACTTTTTACTCAGTTAAAATTCCAACATGTCCATTGTAAGGCCCATTTAGACCTGCTCGTCCGAAACGTATCAAAAAGGACTGCAAAAAAGGTTTTAATCAAATTTTATGAGTTTATGTAATTGATTAGGAGCTTTTCAACACAATTATATTGCAAAACCTCAATTTTATACTTTTTACTCAGTTAAAATTTCAACGGGTCCATTGAAAGGCCCATTTAGACCCGCTCGTCCGAAACCTCTACAAAAAGGACCGCAAAAATGTTTTATTCAAATATTAGGAGTTCAAATAATTGATTAGGAGCTTATCAACACATTTATACTGCAAAACCTCAATTTCTGTACTTGTTACTGAGTTAAAATTCTAACGGGTCCATTGAAAGGCCTATTTAGACCTGCTCGTCCGAAACCTCGACAAAAAGGACAGCAAAATAGTTTTAATCAAATATTAGGAGTTCAAATAATTGATTAGAAGCTTTTCAACACAATTACATTGCAAAACCTCAATTTTTGTACTTTTTACTCAATTTAATTCAAACGGGTCCATTGAAAGGCCTATTTAGACCTGCTCGTCCGAAACCTCTACAAAAAGGACCGTAAAAATGTTTTATTCAAATAGTTGGAGTTCAAATAATTGATTAGGAGCTTTTCAACACAATTATATTGCGAAACCTCAATTTCTGTACTTTTTACTCAGTTAAAATACCAACGGGTCCATTGAAAGGCCCATTTCGACCCGCTCGTCCGAAACCTCTACAAAAAGGACTGCAAAATAAGTTTTAATCAAATTTTAGGAGTTCATGTAATTGATTAGGAGCTTTTAAACACAATTATATTGCGAAACCTCAATTTCTGTACTTTTTACTCAGTTAAAATACCAACGGGTCCATTGAAAGACCCATTTCGACCCGCTCGTCCGAAACCTCTACAAAAAGGACTACAAAATAAGTTTTAATCAAATTTTAGGAGTTCATGTAATTGATTAGGAGCTTTAAAACACAATTATATTGCAAAACCTCAATTTTTGTACTTTTTACTCACTTTAATTCCAACGGGTCCATTGAAAGGCCCATTTAGACCTGCTCGTCCGAAACCTCTACAAAAAAGGACCGCAAAACAAGTTTTAATCAAATTTTAGGAGTTCAAAAAATTGATTAGGAGCTTTTCAACACAATTATATTGCAAAAGCTAAATTTCTTTAATTTTTACTTAGTTAAAATTCCAACAGGTCCATTGTAAGGCCCATTTAGACCTGCTCGTCCGAAACGTATCAAAAAGGACTGCAAAAAAGGTTTTAATCAAATTTTATGAGTTTATGTAATTGATTAGGAGCTTTTCAACACAATTATATTGCAAAACCTCAATTTTATACTTTTTACTCAGTTAAAATTTCAACGGGTCCATTGAAAGGCCCATTTAGACCCGCTCGTCCGAAACCTTTACAAAAAGGACCGCAAAAATGTTTTATTCAAATATTAGGAGTTCAAATAATTGATTAGGAGCTTATCAACACATTTATACTGCAAAACCTCAATTTCTGTACTTGTTACTGAGTTAAAATTCTAACGGGTCCATTGAAAGGCCCATTTAGACCTGCTCGTCCGAAACCTCGACAAAAAGGACTGCAAAATAGTTTGAATCAAATTTTAGGAGTTCAAATAATTGATTAGGAGATTTTCAACACATTTATACTGCAAAACCTCAATTTCTGTACTTTTTACTCAGTTAAAATTCTAACGGGTCCATTGAAAGGCCCATTTAGACCTGCTCGTCCGAAACCTCGACAAAAAGGACTGCAAAATAGGTTTAATCAAATTTTAGGAGATCAAATAATTTATTAAGAGCTTTTCAACACAATTATTTTGCAAAACATCAATTTTATACTTTTTACTCAGTTAAAATTCAAACGGGCCCATTGAAAGGCCCATTTAGACCTGCTCGTCCGAAACCTCTACAAAAAGGTTCGCAAAAATGTTTTATTCAAATATTAGGAGTTAAAATAATTGATTAGGAGATTTTCAACACAATTATATTGCAAAAGCTAAATTTCTGTACTTTTTACTCAGTTAAAATTCCAACAGGTCCATTGAAAGGCCCATTTAGACCTGCTCGTCCGAAACCTCGACAAAAAGGTTCGCAAAAATGTTTTATTCAAATATTAGGAGTTCAAATAATTGATTAGGAGATTTTCAACACAATTATATTGCAAAACCTCAATTTCAACAATCCTGCTCAGGACCTATCTACTATGGGACCAACTATTCTTCAGATACAAGCTGCTCTTCATGACTTCGACTTTATTTCCATTTCCTTTGTACGCCGTGAGGCAAATATTATAGCTCATACGTTGGCTTCTTTTTCTCTGAATTCTATGACTTCTATGTCATTTGAATCGGATGTTCCCCATTGTATTCATCATCTTGTAACAAATATTCTTTGATTAATAATAATTGGGCACTCTTTTCCCCTTTTTAGGGTCCTCTAGCTCTGCTTGAAGGACAGTAGTAGGGGTTTTTAATGAGGCCTTTTCTTCAAAAAAAAAATTCCAACAGGTCCATTGTAAGGCCCATTTAGACCTGCTCGTCCGAAACGTATCAAAAAGGACTACAAAAAAGGTTTTAATCAAATTTTATGAGTTTATGTAATTGATTAGGAGCTTTTCAACACAATTATATTGCAAAACCTCAATTTTATACTTTTTACTCAGTTAAAATTTCAACGGGTCCATTGAAAGGCCCATTTAGACCCGCTTGTCCGAAACCTCTACAAAAAGGACAGCAAAAATGTTTTATTCAAATATTAGGAGTTCAAATAATTGATTAGGAGCTTTTCAACACATTTATCTGCAAAACCTCAATTTCTGTACTTTTTACTCAGTTAAAATTCTAACGGGTCCATTGAAAGGCCCATTTAGACCTGCTCGTCCGAAACCTCGACAAAAAGGACTGCGAAATAGTTTTAATCAAATTTTAGGAGTTCAAATAATTTATTAGGAACTTTTCAACACAATTATATTGAAAAACCTCAATTTTATACTTTTTACTTAGTTAAAATTCAAACTGGCCCATTGAAAGGCCCATTTAGACCTGCTCGTCTGAAACCTCTACAAAAAGGTTCGCAAAAATGTTTTATTCAAGTATTAGGAGTTCAAATAATTGATTAAGAGCTTTTCAACACATTTATATTGCAAAACCTCAATTTCTGTACTTTTTACTCAGTTAAAATTTAAACGGGTCCATTGAAAGGCCCATTTAGACCTGCTCGTCCGAAACCTCTACAAAAAGGACCCCAAAAATGTTTTATTCAAATATTAGGAGTTCAAATAATTGATTAGGAGCTTTTCAACACATTTATACAGCAAAACCTCAATTTATGTACTTTTTACTCAGTTAAAATTCTAACGGGTCCATTGAAAGGCCCATTTAGACCTGCTCGTCTGAAACCTCGACAAAAAGGACTGCAAAATAGTTTTAATCAAAATTTAGGAGTTCAAATAATTTAATAGGAGCTTTTCAACACAATTATATTGCAAAACCTCAATTTTATACTTTTTACTCAGTTAAAATTCAAACGGGCCCATTAAAAGGCCCATTTAGTCCTGCTCGTCCGAAACCTCTACAAAAAGGTTCGCAAAAATGTTTTATTCAATTATTAGGAGTTCAAATAATTGATTAGGAGCTTTTAAACACAATTATATTGCAAAACCTCAATTGCTGTACTTTTTACTCAGTTAAAATTCCAGCGGGTCCATTGAAAGGCCCATTTAGACCTGCTCGTCCGAAACCTCTACAAAAAGAACCGCAAAAATGTTTTATTCAAATATTAGGAGTTCAAATAATTGATTAGGAGCTCTTCAACACAATTATATTGCAAAACCTCAATTTCTGTACTCTTTACCCAGTTAAAATTCCAACGGATCCATTGAAAGGCCTATATAGACCTGCTCGTCCGAAACCTCTACAAAAAGGACCGCAAAAATGTTTTATTCAAATATTAGGAGTTCAAATAATTGATTAGGAGCTTTTCAACACAATTATATTGCGAAAACTCAATTTCTGTACTTTTTACTCAGTTAAAATACCAACGGGTCTATTGAAAGGCCCATTTCAACCCGCTCGTCCAAAACCTCTACAAAAAGGACTGCAAAATAAGTTTTAATCAAATTTTAGGAGTTCATGTAATTGATTAGGAGCTTTTCAACACAATTATATTGCAAAACCTCAATTTTTGTACTTTTTACTCAATTTAATTCCAACGGGTCTATTGAAAGGCCCATTTACACCTGCTCGTCCGAAACCTCTACAAAAAAGTACCGCAAAACAAGTTTTAATCAAATTTTAGGAGTTCAAATAATTGATTAGGAGCTTTTCAACACAATTATATTGCAAAAGCTAAATTTCTGTACTTTTTACTCAGTTAAAATTCCAACGGGTCCATTGTAAGGCCCATTTAGACCTGCTCGTCCGAAACGTATCAAAACGGACTGCAACAAAGGTTTTAATAAAATTTTAGGAGTTTATGTAATTGATTAGGAGCTTTTCAAAACAATTATATTGCGAAACCTCAATATCTGTACTTTTTACTCAGTTAAAATACCAACGGATCCATTGAAAGGCCCATTTCGACCCGCTCGTCCGAAACCTCTACAAAAAGGACTGCAAAATAAGTTTTAATCAAAATTTAGGAGTTCATGTAATTGATTAGGAGCTTTTCAACACAATTATATTGCAAAACCTCAATTTTTGTACTTTTTACTCAATTTAATTCCAACGGGTCCATTGAAAGGCCCATTTAAACCCGCTCGTCCGAAACCTCTTCAAAAAAGGACCGCAAAACAAGTTTTAATCAAATTTGAGGAGTTCAAATAATTGATTAGGAGCTTTTAAACACAATTATATTGCAAAAGCTAAATTTCTATATTTTTACTCAGTTAAAATTCCAACGGGTCCATTGTAAGGCCCATTTAGACCTGCTCGTCCGAAACGTATCGAAAAGGACTACAAAAAAGGTTTTAATCAAATTTTAGGAGTTTGTGTAATTGATTAGGAGCTTTTCAACACAATTTTATTGCAAAACCTCAATTTTATACTTTTTACTCAGTTAAAATTTCAACGGGTCCAATGAAAGGCTCATTTAGACCCGCTCGTACGAAACCTCTACAAAAAGGACCGCAAAAATGTTTTATTCAAATATTATGAGTTCAAATAATTGATTAGGAGCTTTTCAACACATTTATACTGCAAAACCTCAATTTCTGTACTTTTTACTCAGTTAAAATTCTAACGTGTCCATTGAAAGGCCCATTTAGACCTGCTCGTCCGAAACCTCAACAAAAAGGACTGCAAAATAGTTTTAGACAAATTTTAGGAGTTCAAATAATTTATTAGGAGCTTTTCATCCCAATTATATTGCAAAACCACAATTTTATACTTTTTACTCAGTTAAAATTCAAACGGGACCATTGAAAGGCCCATTTAGACCTGCTCGTCCGAAACCTCTACAAAAAGGTTCGCAAAAATGTTTTATTCAAATATTAGGAGTTCAAATAATTGATTAGGAGCTTTTCAACACAATTTTATTGCAAAACCTCAATTGCTGTACTTTTTACTCAGTTAAAATTCCAACGGGTCCATTGAAAGGCCCATTTAGACCTGCTCGTCCCAAACCTCTACAAAAAGGACCGCAAAAATGTTTTATTCAAATATTAGGAGTTCAAATAATTGATTAGGAGCTTTTCAACACAATTATATTGCGAAGCCTCAATTTTAGGTGTTTATGTAATTTATTAGGAGCTTTTCAACACAATTATATTGCAAAACCTCAATTTTATACTTTTTACTCAGTTAAAATTTCAACGGGTCCATGGAAAGGCCCATTTAGACCCGCTCGTCCGAAGCCTCTACAAAAAGGACCGCAAAAATGTTTTATTCAAATATTAGGAGTTCAAATAATTGATTAGGAGCTTTTCAACACATTTATACTGCAAAACCTCAATTTATGTACTTTTTACTCAGTTAAAACTCTAACGGGTCCATTGAAAGGCTCATTTAGACCTGCTCGTCTGAAACCTCGACAAAAAGGACTGCAAAATAGTTTTAATCAAATTTTAGTAGTTCAAATAATTTATTAGGAGCTTTTCAACACAATTATATTGCAAAACCTCAATTTTATACTTTTTACTCAGTTAAAATTCAAACGGGCCCATTGAAAGGCCCATTTAGACCTGCTCACCGAAACCTCTACAAAAAGGTTCGCAAAAATGTTTTATTCAATTATTAGGAGTTCAAATAATTGATTGGGAGCTTTTAAACACAATTATATTGCAAAACCTCAATTGCTGTACTTTTTACTCAGTTAAAATTCCAGCGGGTCCATTGAAAGGCCCATTTAGACCTGCTCGTCCGAAACCTCAACAAAAAGGACCGCAAAAATGTTTTATTCAAATATTAGGAGTTCAAATAATTGATTAGGGGCTTTTCAACACAATTATATTGCAAAACCTCAATTGCTGTACTTTTTACTCAGTTAAAATTCCAACGGGTCCATTGAAAGGCCCATTTAGACTTGCTCGTCCGAAACCTCTACAAAAAGGACCGCAAAAATGTTTTATTCAAATATTAGGAGTTAAAATAATTGATTAGGAGCTTTTCAACACAATTATATTGCGAAACCTCAATTTCTGTACTTTTTACTCAGTTAAAATACCAACGGGTCCATTGAAAGGCCCATTTCAACCCGCTCGTCCGAAACCTCTACAAAAAGGACTGCAAAATAAGTTTTAATCAAATTTTAGGAGTTCATGTAATTGATTAGGAGCTTTTCAACACAATTATATTGCAAAACCTCAATTTTTGTACTTTTTATTAATTTAATTCCAACGGGTCCATTGAAAGGCCCATTTAGACCTGCTCGTCCGAAACCTCTACAAAAAAGGACCGCAAAACAAGTTTTAATCAAATTTTAGGAGTTAAAATAATTGATTAGGAGCTTTTCAACACAATTATATTGCAAAAGATAAATTTCTGTACTTTTTACTCAGTTAAAATTCCAACGGGTCCATTGTAAGGCCCATTTAGACCTGCTCGTCCGAAACCTCTTCAAAAAAGGACCACAAAACAAGTTTTAATCAAATTTGAGGAGTTCAAATAATTGATTAGGAGCTTTTCAACACAATTATATTGCAAAAGCTAAATTTCTGTACTTTTTACTCAGTTAAAATACCAACGGGTCCATTGAAAGGCCCATTTCGACCCGCTCGTCCGAAACCTCTACAAAAAGGACTGCAAAATAAGTTTTAATCAAATTTTAGGAGTTCATGTAATTGATTAGGAGCTTTTAAACACAATTATATTGCAAAACCTCAATATCTGTACTTTTTACTCAGTTAAAATACCAACGGGTCCATTGAAAGGCCCATTTCGACCAGCTCGACCGAAACCTCTACAAAAAGGACTGCAAAATAAGTTTTAATCAAATTTTAGGAGTTCATGTAATTGATTAGGAGCTTTTAAACACAATTATATTGCAAAACCTCAATTTTTGTACTTTTTACTCAATTTAATTCCAACGGGTCCATTGAAAGGCCCATTTAGACCTGCTCGTCCGAAACCTCTACAAAAAAGGACCGCAAAACAAGTTTTAATCAAATTTGAGGAGTTCAAAAAATTGATTAGGAGCTTTTCAACACAATTATGTTGCAAAAGCTAAATTTCTGTACTTTTTACTCAGTTAAAATTCCAACATGTCCATTGTAAGGCCCATTTAGACCTGCTCGTCCGAAACGTATCAAAAAGGACTGCAAAAAAGGTTTTAATCAAATTTTATGAGTTTATGTAATTGATTAGGAGCTTTTCAACACAATTATATTGCAAAACCTCAATTTTATACTTTTTACTCAGTTAAAATTTCAACGGGTCCATTGAAAGGCCCATTTAGACCCGCTCGTCCGAAACCTCTACAAAAAGGACCGCAAAAATGTTTTATTCAAATATTAGGAGTTCAAATAATTGATTAGGAGCTTATCAACACATTTATACTGCAAAACCTCAATTTTTGTACTTGTTACTGAGTTAAAATTCTAACGGGTCCATTGAAAGGCCTATTTAGACCTGCTCGTCCGAAACCTCGACAAAAAGGACAGCAAAATAGTTTTAATCAAATATTAGGAGTTCAAATAATTGATTAGAAGCTTTTCAACACAATTACATTGCAAAACCTCAATTTTTGTACTTTTTACTCAATTTAATTCAAACGGGTCCATTGAAAGGCCAATTTAGACCTGCTCGTCCGAAACCTCTACAAAAAGGTTCGCAAAAATGTTTTATTCAAATAGTTGGAGTTAAAATAATTGATTAGGAGCATTTCAACACAATTATATCGCAAAACCTCAATTGCTGTACTTTTTACTTAGTTAAAATTCCAACGGGTCCATTGAAAGGCCCATTTAGACCTGCTCGTCCGAAACCTCTACAAAAAGGACCGCAAAAATGTTTTATTCAAATATTAAGAGTTCAAATAATTGATTAGGAGCTTTACAACACAATTATATTGCGAAACCTCAATTTCTGTACTTTTTACTCAGTTAAAATACCAACGGGTCCATTGAAAGGCCCATTTCGACCCGCTCGTCCAAAACCTCTACAAAAAGGACTGCAAAATAAGTTTTAATCAAATTTTAGGAGTTAATGTAATTGATTAGGAGCTTTTCAACACAATTATATTGCAAAACCTCAATTTTTGTACTTTTTATTAATTTAATTCCAACGGGTCCATTGAAAGGCCCATTTAGACCTGCTCGTCCGAAACCTCTACAAAAAAGGACCGCAAAACAAGTTTTAATCAAATTTTAGGAGTTAAAATAATTGATTAGGAGCTTTTCAACACAATTATATTGCAAAAGATAAATTTCTGTACTTTTTACTCAGTTAAAATTCCAACGGGTCCATTGTAAGGCCCATTTAGACCTGCTCGTCCGAAACCTCTTCAAAAAAGGACCACAAAACAAGTTTTAATCAAATTTGAGGAGTTCAAATAATTGATTAGGAGCTTTTCAACACAATTATATTGCAAAAGCTAAATTTCTGTACTTTTTACTCAGTTAAAATACCAACGGGTCCATTGAAAGGCCCATTTCGACCCGCTCGTCCGAAACCTCTACAAAAAGGACTGCAAAATAAGTTTTAATCAAATTTTAGGAGTTCATGTAATTGATTAGGAGCTTTTAAACACAATTATATTGCAAAACCTCAATATCTGTACTTTTTACTCAGTTAAAATACCAACGGGTCCATTGAAAGGCCCATTTCGACCAGCTCGACCCAAACCTCTACAAAAAGGACTGCAAAATAAGTTTTAATCAAATTTTAGGAGTTCATGTAATTGATTAGGAGCTTTTAAACACAATTATATTGCAAAACCTCAATTTTTGTACTTTTTACTCAATTTAATTCCAACGGGTCCATTGAAAGGCCTATTTAGACCTGCTCGTCCGAAACCTCTACAAAAAAGGACCGCAAAACAAGTTTTAATCAAATTTGAGGAGTTCAAAAAATTGATTAGGAGCTTTTCAACACAATTATGTTGCAAAAGCTAAATTTCTGTACTTTTTACTCAGTTAAAATTCCAACATGTCCATTGTAAGGCCCATTTAGACCTGCTCGTCCGAAACGTATCAAAAAGGACTGCAAAAAAGGTTTTAATCAAATTTTATGAGTTTATGTAATTGATTAGGAGCTTTTCAACACAATTATATTGCAAAACCTCAATTTTATACTTTTTACTCAGTTAAAATTTCAACGGGTCCATTGAAAGGCCCATTTAGACCCGCTCGTCCGAAACCTCTACAAAAAGGACCGCAAAAATGTTTTATTCAAATATTAGGAGTTCAAATAATTGATTAGGAGCTTATCAACACATTTATACTGCAAAACCTCAATTTCTGTACTTGTTACTGAGTTAAAATTCTAACGGGTCCATTGAAAGGCCTATTTAGACCTGCTCGTCCGAAACCTCGACAAAAAGGACAGCAAAATAGTTTTAATCAAATATTAGGAGTTCAAATAATTGATTAGAAGCTTTTCAACACAATTACATTGCAAAACCTCAATTTTTGTACTTTTTACTCAATTTAATTCAAACGGGTCCATTGAAAGGCCTATTTAGACCTGCTCGTCCGAAACCTCTACAAAAAGGACCGTAAAAATGTTTTATTCAAATAGTTGGAGTTCAAATAATTGATTAGGAGCTTTTCAACACAATTATATTGCGAAACCTCAATTTCTGTACTTTTTACTCAGTTAAAATACCAACGGGTCCATTGAAAGGCCCATTTCGACCCGCTCGTCCGAAACCTCTACAAAAAGGACTGCAAAATAAGTTTTAATCAAATTTTAGGAGTTCATGTAATTGATTAGGAGCTTTTAAACACAATTATATTGCGAAACCTCAATTTCTGTACTTTTTACTCAGTTAAAATACCAACGGGTCCATTGAAAGACCCATTTCGACCCGCTCGTCCGAAACCTCTACAAAAAGGACTACAAAATAAGTTTTAATCAAATTTTAGGAGTTCATGTAATTGATTAGGAGCTTTAAAACACAATTATATTGCAAAACCTCAATTTTTGTACTTTTTACTCACTTTAATTCCAACGGGTCCATTGAAAGGCCCATTTAGACCTGCTCGTCCGAAACCTCTATAAAAAAGGACCGCAAAACAAGTTTTAATCAAATTTTAGGAGTTCAAAAAATTGATTAGGAGCTTTTCAACACAATTATATTGCAAAAGCTAAATTTCTTTAATTTTTACTTAGTTAAAATTCCAACAGGTCCATTGTAAGGCCCATTTAGACCTGCTCGTCCGAAACGTATCAAAAAGGACTGCAAAAAAGGTTTTAATCAAATTTTATGAGTTTATGTAATTGATTAGGAGCTTTTCAACACAATTATATTGCAAAACCTCAATTTTATACTTTTTACTCAGTTAAAATTTCAACGGGTCCATTGAAAGGCCCATTTAGACCCGCTCGTCCGAAACCTTTACAAAAAGGACCGCAAAAATGTTTTATTCAAATATTAGGAGTTCAAATAATTGATTAGGAGCTTATCAACACATTTATACTGCAAAACCTCAATTTCTGTACTTGTTACTGAGTTAAAATTCTAACGGGTCCATTGAAAGGCCCATTTAGACCTGCTCGTCCGAAACCTCGACAAAAAGGACTGCAAAATAGTTTGAATCAAATTTTAGGAGTTCAAATAATTGATTAGGAGATTTTCAACACATTTATACTGCAAAACCTCAATTTCTGTACTTTTTACTCAGTTAAAATTCTAACGGGTCCATTGAAAGGCCCATTTAGACCTGCTCGTCCGAAACCTCGACAAAAAGGACTGCAAAATAGGTTTAATCAAATTTTAGGAGATCAAATAATTTATTAAGAGCTTTTCAACACAATTATTTTGCAAAACATCAATTTTATACTTTTTACTCAGTTAAAATTCAAACGGGCCCATTGAAAGGCCCATTTAGACCTGCTCGTCCGAAACCTCTACAAAAAGGTTCGCAAAAATGTTTTATTCAAATATTAGGAGTTAAAATAATTGATTAGGAGATTTTCAACACAATTATATTGCAAAAGCTAAATTTCTGTACTTTTTACTCAGTTAAAATTCCAACAGGTCCATTGAAAGGCCCATTTAGACCTGCTCGTCCGAAACCTCGACAAAAAGGTTCGCAAAAATGTTTTATTCAAATATTAGGAGTTCAAATAATTGATTAGGAGATTTTCAACACAATTATATTGCAAAACCTCAATTTCAACAATCCTGCTCAGGACCTATCTACTATGGGACCAACTATTCTTCAGATACAAGCTGCTCTTCATGACTTCGACTTTATTTCCATTTCCTTTGTACGCCGTGAGGCAAATATTATAGCTCATACGTTGGCTTCTTTTTCTCTGAATTCTATGACTTCTATGTCATTTGAATCGGATGTTCCCCATTGTATTCATCATCTTGTAACAAATATTCTTTGATTAATAATAATTGGGCACTCTTTTCCCCTTTTTAGGGTCCTCTAGCTCTGCTTGAAGGACAGTAGTAGGGGTTTTTAATGAGGCCTTTTCTTCAAAAAAAAAATTCCAACAGGTCCATTGTAAGGCCCATTTAGACCTGCTCGTCCGAAACGTATCAAAAAGGACTACAAAAAAGGTTTTAATCAAATTTTATGAGTTTATGTAATTGATTAGGAGCTTTTCAACACAATTATATTGCAAAACCTCAATTTTATACTTTTTACTCAGTTAAAATTTCAACGGGTCCATTGAAAGGCCCATTTAGACCCGCTTGTCCGAAACCTCTACAAAAAGGACAGCAAAAATGTTTTATTCAAATATTAGGAGTTCAAATAATTGATTAGGAGCTTTTCAACACATTTATCTGCAAAACCTCAATTTCTGTACTTTTTACTCAGTTAAAATTCTAACGGGTCCATTGAAAGGCCCATTTAGACCTGCTCGTCCGAAACCTCGACAAAAAGGACTGCGAAATAGTTTTAATCAAATTTTAGGAGTTCAAATAATTTATTAGGAACTTTTCAACACAATTATATTGAAAAACCTCAATTTTATACTTTTTACTTAGTTAAAATTCAAACTGGCCCATTGAAAGGCCCATTTAGACCTGCTCGTCTGAAACCTCTACAAAAAGGTTCGCAAAAATGTTTTATTCAAGTATTAGGAGTTCAAATAATTGATTAAGAGCTTTTCAACACATTTATATTGCAAAACCTCAATTTCTGTACTTTTTACTCAGTTAAAATTTAAACGGGTCCATTGAAAGGCCCATTTAGACCTGCTCGTCCGAAACCTCTACAAAAAGGACCCCAAAAATGTTTTATTCAAATATTAGGAGTCCAAATAATTGATTAGGAGCTTTTCAACACAATTATATTGCGAAACCTCAATTTCTATACTTTTTACTCAGTTAAAATACCAACGGGTCCATTGAAAGGCCCATTTCGACCCGCTCGTCCGAAACCTCAACAAAAAGGACTACAAAATAAGTTTTAATCAAATTTTAGGAGTTCATGTAATTGATTCAGAGCTTTTCAACACAATTATATTGCAAAACCTCAATTTTGTACTTTTTACTCAATTTAATTCCAACGGGTCCATTGAAAGGCCCATTTAGACAAGCTCGTCCGAAACCTCTAAAAAAAAGGACCGCAAAACAAGTTTTAATCAAATTTTAGGAGTTCAAATAATTGATTAGGAGCTTTTCAACACAATTATATTGCAAAAGCTAAATTTCTGTACTTTTTACTCAGTTAAAATTCCAACGGGTCCATTGTAAGGCCCATTTAGACCTGCTCGTCCGAAACGTATCAAAAAGGACTACAAAAAAGGTTTTAATCAAATTTTAGGAGTTTGTGTAATTGATTAGGAGCTTTTCAACACAATTTTATTGCAAAACCTCAATTTTATACTTTTTACTTAGTTAAAATTTCAACGGGTCCAATGAAAGGCCCATTTAGACCCGCTTGTCCGAAACCTCTACAAAAAGGACCGCAAAAATGTTTTATTCAAATATTAGGAGTTCAAATAATTGATTAGGAGCTTTTCAACACATTTATACAGCAAAACCTCAATTTATGTACTTTTTACTCAGTTAAAATTCTAACGGGTCCATTGAAAGGCCCATTTAGACCTGCTCGTCTGAAACCTCGACAAAAAGGACTGCAAAATAGTTTTAATCAAAATTTAGGAGTTCAAATAATTTATTAGGAGCTTTTCAACACAATTATATTGCAAAACCTCAATTTTATACTTTTTACTCAGTTAAAATTCAAACGGGCCCATTAAAAGGCCCATTTAGTCCTGCTCGTCCGAAACCTCTACAAAAAGGTTCGCAAAAATGTTTTATTCAATTATTAGGAGTTCAAATAATTGATTAGGAGCTTTTAAACACAATTATATTTCAAAACCTCAATTGCTGTACTTTTTACTCAGTTAAAATTCCAGCGGGTCCATTGAAAGGCCCATTTAGACCTGCTCGTCCGAAACCTCTACAAAAAGAACCGCAAAAATGTTTTATTCAAATATTAGGAGTTCAAATAATTGATTAGGAGCTCTTCAACACAATTATATTGCAAAACCTCAATTGCTGTACTTTTTACCCAGTTAAAATTCCAACGGATCCATTGAAAGGCCTATATAGACCTGCTCGTCCGAAACCTCTACAAAAAGGACCGCAAAAATGTTTTATTCAAATATTAGGAGTTCAAATAATTGATTAGGAGCTTTTCAACACAATTATATTGCGAAAACTCAATTTCTGTACTTTTTACTCAGTTAAAATACCAACGGGTCTATTGAAAGGCCCATTTCAACCCGCTCGTCCAAAACCTCTACAAAAAGGACTGCAAAATAAGTTTTAATCAAATTTTAGGAGTTCATGTAATTGATTAGGAGCTTTTCAACACAATTATATTGCAAAACCTCAATTTTTGTACTTTTTACTCAATTTAATTCCAACGGGTCTATTGAAAGGCCCATTTACACCTGCTCGTCCGAAACCTCTACAAAAAAGTACCGCAAAACAAGTTTTAATCAAATTTTAGGAGTTCAAATAATTGATTAGGAGCTTTTCAACACAATTATATTGCAAAAGCTAAATTTCTGTACTTTTTACTCAGTTAAAATTCCAACGGGTCCATTGTAAGGCCCATTTAGACCTGCTCGTCCGAAACGTATCAAAACGGACTGCAACAAAGGTTTTAATAAAATTTTAGGAGTTTATGTAATTGATTAGGAGCTTTTCAAAACAATTATATTGCGAAACCTCAATATCTGTACTTTTTACTCAGTTAAAATACCAACGGGTCCATTGAAAGGCCCATTTCGACCCGCTCGTCCGAAACCTCTACAAAAAGGACTGCAAAATAAGTTTTAATCAAAATTTAGGAGTTCATGTAATTGATCAGGAGCTTTTCAACACAATTATATTGCAAAACCTCAATTTTTGTACTTTTTACTCAATTTAATTCCAACGGGTCCATTGAAAGGCCCATTTAAACCCGCTCGTCCGAAACCTCTTCAAAAAAGGACCGCAAAACAAGTTTTAATCAAATTTGAGGAGTTCAAATAATTGATTAGGAGCTTTTAAACACAATTATATTGCAAAAGCTAAATTTCTATATTTTTACTCAGTTAAAATTCCAACGGGTCCATTGTAAGGCCCATTTAGACCTGCTCGTCCGAAACGTATCGAAAAGGACTACAAAAAAGGTTTTAATCAAATTTTAGGAGTTTGTGTAATTGATTAGGAGCTTTTCAACACAATTTTATTGCAAAACCTCAATTTTATACTTTTTACTCAGTTAAAATTTCAACGGGTCCAATGAAAGGCTCATTTAGACCCGCTCGTACGAAACCTCTACAAAAAGGACCGCAAAAATGTTTTATTCAAATATTATGAGTTCAAATAATTGATTAGGAGCTTTTCAACACATTTATACTGCAAAACCTCAATTTCTGTACTTTTTACTCAGTTAAAATTCTAACGTGTCCATTGAAAGGCCCATTTAGACCTGCTCGTCCGAAACCTCAACAAAAAGGACTGCAAAATAGTTTTAGACAAATTTTAGGAGTTCAAATAATTTATTAGGAGCTTTTCATCCCAATTATATTGCAAAACCACAATTTTATACTTTTTACTCAGTTAAAATTCAAACGGGACCATTGAAAGGCCCATTTAGACCTGCTCGTCCGAAACCTCTACAAAAAGGTTCGCAAAAATGTTTTATTCAAATATTAGGAGTTCAAATAATTGATTAGGAGCTTTTCAACACAATTTTATTGCAAAACCTCAATTGCTGTACTTTTTACTCAGTTAAAATTCCAACGGGTCCATTGAAAGGCCCATTTAGACCTGCTCGTCCGAAACCTCTACAAAAAGGACCGCAAAAATGTTTTATTCAAATATTAGGAGTTCAAATAATTGATTAGGAGCTTTTCAACACAATTATATTGCGAAGCCTCAATTTTAGGTGTTTATGTAATTTATTAGGAGCTTTTCAACACAATTATATTGCAAAACCTCAATTTTATACTTTTTACTCAGTTAAAATTTCAACGGGTCCATGGAAAGGCCCATTTAGACCCGCTCGTCCGAAGCCTCTACAAAAAGGACCGCAAAAATGTTTTATTCAAATATTAGGAGTTCAAATAATTGATTAGGAGCTTTTCAACACATTTATACTGCAAAACCTCAATTTCTGTACTTTTTACTCAGTTAAAATTCTAACGTGTCCATTGAAAGGCCCATTTAGACCTGCTCGTCCGAAACCTCAACAAAAAGGACTGCAAAATAGTTTTAGACAAATTTTAGGAGTTCAAATAATTTATTAGGAGCTTTTCATCCCAATTATATTGCAAAACCACAATTTTATACTTTTTACTCAGTTAAAATTCAAACGGGACCATTGAAAGGCCCATTTAGACCTGCTCGTCCGAAACCTCTACAAAAAGGTTCGCAAAAATGTTTTATTCAAATATTAGGAGTTCAAATAATTGATTAGGAGCTTTTCAACACAATTTTATTGCAAAACCTCAATTGCTGTACTTTTTACTCAGTTAAAATTCCAACGGGTCCATTGAAAGGCCCATTTAGACCTGCTCGTCCCAAACCTCTACAAAAAGGACCGCAAAAATGTTTTATTCAAATATTAGGAGTTCAAATAATTGATTAGGAGCTTTTCAACACAATTATATTGCGAAGCCTCAATTTTAGGTGTTTATGTAATTTATTAGGAGCTTTTCAACACAATTATATTGCAAAACCTCAATTTTATACTTTTTACTCAGTTAAAATTTCAACGGGTCCATGGAAAGGCCCATTTAGACCCGCTCGTCCGAAGCCTCTACAAAAAGGACCGCAAAAATGTTTTATTCAAATATTAGGAGTTCAAATAATTGATTAGGAGCTTTTCAACACATTTATACTGCAAAACCTCAATTTATGTACTTTTTACTCAGTTAAAACTCTAACGGGTCCATTGAAAGGCTCATTTAGACCTGCTCGTCTGAAACCTCGACAAAAAGGACTGCAAAATAGTTTTAATCAAATTTTAGTAGTTCAAATAATTTATTAGGAGCTTTTCAACACAATTATATTGCAAAACCTCAATTTTATACTTTTTACTCAGTTAAAATTCAAACGGGCCCATTGAAAGGCCCATTTAGACCTGCTCACCGAAACCTCTACAAAAAGGTTCGCAAAAATGTTTTATTCAATTATTAGGAGTTCAAATAATTGATTGGGAGCTTTTAAACACAATTATATTGCAAAGCCTCAATTGCTGTACTTTTTACTCAGTTAAAATTCCAGCGGGTCCATTGAAAGGCCCATTTAGACCTGCTCGTCCGAAACCTCAACAAAAAGGACCGCAAAAATGTTTTATTCAAATATTAGGAGTTCAAATAATTGATTAGGGGCTTTTCAACACAATTATATTGCAAAACCTCAATTGCTGTACTTTTTACTCAGTTAAAATTCCAACGGGTCCATTGAAAGGCCCATTTAGACTTGCTCGTCCGAAACCTCTACAAAAAGGACCGCAAAAATGTTTTATTCAAATATTAGGAGTTCAAATAATTGATTAGGAGCTTTTCAACACAATTATATTGCGAAACCTCAATTTCTGTACTTTTTACTCAGTTAAAATACCAACGGGTCCATTGAAAGGCCCATTTCAACCCGCTCGTCCGAAACCTCTACAAAAAGGACTGCAAAATAAGTTTTAATCAAAATTTAGGAGTTCATGTAATTGATTAGGAGCTTTTCAACACAATTATATTGCAAAACCTCAATTTTTGTACTTTTTACTCAATTTAATTCCAACGGGTCCATTGAAAGGCCCATTTAGACCTGCTCGTCCGAAACCTCTACAAAAAAGGACCGCAAAACAAGTTTTAATCAAATTTTAGGATTTCAAATAATTGATTAGGATCTTTTCAACACAATTATATTGCGAAACCTCAATTTATGTACTTTTTACTCAGTTAAAATTCCAACGGGTACATTGTAAGGCCCATTTAGACCTGCTCGTCCGAAACTTATCAAAAAGGACTGCAAAAAAGGTTTTAATCAAATTTTAGGAGTTTATGTAATTGATTAGGAGCTTTTCAACACAATTATATTGCAAAACCTCAATTTTATACTTTTTACTCAGTTAAAATTTCAACGGGTCCATGGAAAGGCCCATTTAGACCCGCTCGTCCGAAACCTCTACAAAAAGGACCGCAAAAATGTTTTATTCAAATATTAGGAGTTCAAATAATTGATTAGGAGCTTTTCAACACATTTATACTGCAAAACCTCAATTTATGTACTTTTTACTCAGTTAAAATTCTAACGGGTCCAATGAAAGGCCCATTTAGACCTGCTCGTCTGAAACCTCGACAAAAAGGACTGCAAAATAGTTTTAATCAAATTTTAGGAGTTCAAATAATTTATTAGGAGCTTTTCAACACAATTATATTGCAAAACCTCAATTTTATACTTTTTACTCAGTTAAAATTCAAACGGGCCCATTGAAAGGCCCATTTAGACCTGCTCACCGAAACCTCTACAAAAAGGTTCGCAAAAATGTTTTATTCAATTATTAGGAGTTCAAATAATTGATTGGGAGCTTTTAAACACAATTATATTGCAAAACCTCAATTGCTGTACTTTTTACTCAGTTAAAATTCCAGCGGGTCCATTGAAAGGCCCATTTAGACCTGCTCGTCCGAAACCTCAACAAAAAGGACCGCAAAAATGTTTTATTCAAATATTAGGAGTTCAAATAATTGATTAGGGGCTTTTCAACACAATTATATTGCAAAACCTCAATTGCTGTACTTTTTACTCAGTTAAAATTCCAACGGGTCCATTGAAAGGCCCATTTAGACTTGCTCGTCCGAAACCTCTACAAAAAGGACCGCAAAAATGTTTTATTCAAATATTAGGAGTTAAAATAATTGATTAGGAGCTTTTCAACACATTTATACTGCAAAACCTCAATTTCAGTACTTTTTACTCAGTTAAAATTCTAAGGGGTCCATTGAAAGGCCCATTTAGACGTGCTCGTCCGAAACCTCGACAAAAAGGACTGCAAAATAGTTTTAATCAAATTTTAGGAGTTCAAATAATTTATTAGGAGCTTTTCAACACAATTATATTGCAAAACCTCAATTTTATACTTTTTACTCAGTTAAAATTCAAACGGGCCCATTAAAAGGCCCATTTAGTCCTGCTCGTCCGAAACCTCTACAAAAAGGTTCGCAAAAATGTTTTATTCAATTATTAGGAGTTCAAATAATTGATTAGGAGCTTTTAAACACAATTGTATTGCAAAAATGTTTTATTCAAATATTAGGAGTTCAAATAATTGATTAGGAGCTCTTCAACACAATTATATTGCAAAACCTCAATTGCTGTACTTTTTACCCAGTTAAAATTCCAACGGATCCATTGAAAGGCCTATATAGACCTGCTCGTCCGAAACCTCTACAAAAAGGACCGCAAAAATGTTTTATTCAAATATTAGGAGTTCAAATAATTGATTAGGAGCTTTTCAACACAATTTTATTGCAAAACCTCAATTGCTGTACTTTTTACTCAGTTAAAATTCCAACGGGTCCATTGAAAGGCCCATTTAGACCTGCTCGTCCGAAACCTCTACAAAAAGGACCGCAAAAATGTTTTATTCAAATATTAGGAGTTCAAATAATTGATTAGGAGCTTTTCAACACAATTATATTGCGAAACCTCAATTTCTGTACTTTTTACTCAGTTAAAATACCAACGGGTCCATTGAAAGGCTCATTTCGACCCGCTCGTCCGAAACCTCTACAAAAAGGACTAGAAAATAAGTTTTAATCAAAATTTAGGAGTTCATGTAATTGATTAGGAGCTTTTCAACATAATTATATTGCAAAACCTCAATTTTTGTACTTTTTACTCAATTTAATTCCAACGGGTCCATTGAAAGGCCCATTTAGACCTGCTCGTCCGAAACCTCGACAAAAAGGACTACAAAATAGTTATAATCAAATTTTAGGAGTTCAAATAATTTATTAGGAGCTTTTCAACACAATTATATTGCAAAACCTCAATTTTATACTTTTTACTAAGTTAAAATTCAAACGGGCCCATTGAAAGGCCAATTTAGACCTGCTCGTCCGAAACCTCTACAAAAAGGTTCGCAAAAATGTTTTATTCAAATATTAGGAGTTAAAATAATTGATTAGGAGCATTTCAACACAATTATATCGCAAAACCTCAATTGCTGTACTTTTTACTTAGTTAAAATTCCAACGGGTCCATTGAAAGGCCCATTTAGACCTGCTCGTCCGAAACCTCTACAAAAAGGACCGCAAAAATGTTTTATTCAAATATTAAGAGTTCAAATAATTGATTAGGAGCTTTACAACACAATTATATTGCGAAACCTCAATTTCTGTACTTTTTACTCAGTTAAAATACCAACGGGTCCATTGAAAGGCCCATTTCGACCCGCTTGTCCAAAACCTCTACAAAAAGGACTGCAAAATAAGTTTTAATCAAATTTTAGGAGTTCATGTAATTGATTAGGAGCTTTTCAACACAATTATATTGCAAAACCTCAATTTTTGTACTTTTTATTAATTTAATTCCAACGGGTCCATTGAAAGGCCCATTTAGACCTGCTCGTCCGAAACCTCTACAAAAAAGGACCGCAAAACAAGTTTTAATCAAATTTTAGGAGTTAAAATAATTGATTAGGAGCTTTTCAACACAATTATATTGCAAAAGATAAATTTCTGTACTTTTTACTCAGTTAAAATTCCAACGGGTCCATTGTAAGGCCCATTTAGACCTGCTCGTCCGAAACCTCTTCAAAAAAGGACCACAAAACAAGTTTTAATCAAATTTGAGGAGTTCAAATAATTGATTAGGAGCTTTTCAACACAATTATATTGCAAAAGCTAAATTTCTGTACTTTTTACTCAGTTAAAATACCAACGGGTCCATTGAAAGGCCCATTTCGACCCGCTCGTCCAAAACCTCTACAAAAAGGACTGCAAAATAAGTTTTAATCAAATTTTAGGAGTTCATGTAATTGATTAGGAGCTTTTAAACACAATTATATTGCAAAACCTCAATTTCTGTACTTTTTACTCAGTTAAAATACCAACGGGTCCATTGAAAGGCCCATTTCGACCAGCTCGACCGAAACCTCTACAAAAAGGACTGCAAAATAAGTTTTAATCAAATTTTAGGAGTTCATGTAATTGATTAGGAGCTTTTAAACACAATTATATTGCAAAACCTCAATTTTTGTACTTTTTACTCAATTTAATTCCAACGGTTCCATTGAAAGGCCCATTTAGACCTGCTCGTCCGAAACCTCTACAAAAAAGGACCGCAAAACAAGTTTTAATCAAATTTGAGGAGTTCAAAAAATTGATTAGGAGCTTTTCAACACAATTATGTTGCAAAAGCTAAATTTCTGTACTTTTTACTCAGTTAAAATTCCAACATGTCCATTGTAAGGCCCATTTAGACCTGCTCGTCCGAAACGTATCAAAAAGGACTGCAAAAAAGGTTTTAATCAAATTTTATGAGTTTATGTAATTGATTAGGAGCTTTTCAACACAATTATATTGCAAAACCTCAATTTTATACTTTTTACTCAGTTAAAATTTCAACGGGTCCATTGAAAGGCCCATTTAGACCCGCTCGTCCGAAACCTCTACAAAAAGGACCGCAAAAATGTTTTATTCAAATATTAGGAGTTCAAATAATTGATTAGGAGCTTATCAACACATTTATACTGCAAAACCTCAATTTATGTACTTGTTACTGAGTTAAAATTCTAACGGGTCCATTGAAAGGCCTATTTAGACCTGCTCGTCCGAAACCTCGACAAAAAGGACAGCAAAATAGTTTTAATCAAATATTAGGAGTTCAAATAATTGTTTAGAAGCTTTTCAACACAATTACATTGCAAAACCTCAATTTTTGTACTTTTTACTCAATTTAATTCAAACGGGTCCATTGAAAGGCCTATTTAGACCTGCTCGTCCGAAACCTCTACAAAAAGGACCGTAAAAATGTTTTATTCAAATAGTTGGAGTTCAAATAATTGATTAGGAGCTTTTCAACACAATTATATTGCGAAACCTCAATTTCTGTACTTTTTACTCAGTTAAAATACCAACGGGTCCATTGAAAGGCCCATTTCGACCCGCTCGTCCGAAACCTCTACAAAAAGGACTGCAAAATAAGTTTTAATCAAATTTTAGGAGTTCATGTAATTGATTAGGAGCTTTTAAACACAATTATATTGCGAAACCTCAATTTTTGTACTTTTTACTCAGTTAAAATACCAACGGGTCCATTGAAAGACCCATTTCGACCCGCTCGTCCGAAACCTCTACAAAAAGGACTACAAAATAAGTTTTAATCAAATTTTAGGAGTTCATGTAATTGATTAGGAGCTTTTAAACACAATTATATTGCAAAACCTCAATTTTTGTACTTTTTACTCACTTTAATTCCAACGGGTCCATTGAAAGGCCCATTTAGACCTGCTCGTCCGAAACCTCTACAAAAAAGGACCGCAAAACAAGTTTTAATCAAATTTTAGGAGTTCAAAAAATTGATTAGGAGCTTTTCAACACAATTATATTGCAAAAGCTAAATTTCTTTAATTTTTACTTAGTTAAAATTCCAACAGGTCCATTGTAAGGCTCATTTAGACCTGCTCGTCCGAAACGTATCAAAAAGGACTGCAAAAAAGGTTTTAATCAAATTTTATGAGTTTATGTAATTGATTAGGAGCTTTTCAACACAATTATATTGCAAAACCTCAATTTTATACTTTTTACTCAGTTAAAATTTCAACGGGTCCATTGAAAGGCCCATTTAGACCCGCTCGTCCGAAACCTTTACAAAAAGGACCGCAAAAATGTTTTATTCAAATATTAGGAGTTCAAATAATTGATTAGGAGCTTATCAACACATTTATACTGCAAAACCTCAATTTCTGTACTTGTTACTGAGTTAAAATTCTAACGGGTCCATTGAAAGGCCCATTTAGACCTGCTCGTCCGAAACCTCGACAAAAAGGACTGCAAAATAGTTTGAATCAAATTTTAGGAGTTCAAATAATTGATTAGGAGATTTTCAACACATTTATACTACAAAACCTCAATTTTTGTACTTTTTACTCAGTTAAAATTCTAACGGGTCCATTGAAAGGCCCATTTAGACCTGCTCGTCCGAAACCTCGACAAAAAGGACTGCAAAATAGGTTTAATCAAATTTTAGGAGATCAAATAATTTATTAAGAGCTTTTCAACACAATTATTTTGCAAAACATCAATTTTATACTTTTTACTCAGTTAAAATTCAAACGGGCCCATTGAAAGGCCCATTTAGACCTGCTCGTCCGAAACCTCTACAAAAAGGTTCGCAAAAATGTTTTATTCAAATATTAGGAGTTAAAATAATTGATTAGGAGATTTTCAACACAATTATATTGCAAAAGCTAAATTTCTGTACTTTTTACTCAGTTAAAATTCCAACAGGTCCATTGAAAGGCCCATTTAGACCTGCTCGTCCGAAACCTCGACAAAAAGGTTCGAAAAAATGTTTTATTCAAATATTAGGAGTTCAAATAATTGATTAGGAGATTTTCAACACAAATATATTGCAAAACCTCAATTTCAACAATCCTGCTCAGGACCTATCTACTATGGGACCAACTATTCTTCAGATACAAGCTGCTCTTCATGACTTCGACTTTATTTCCATTTCCTTTGTACGCCGTGAGGCAAATATTATAGCTCATACGTTGGCTTCTTTTTCTCTGAATTCTATGACTTCTATGTCATTTGAATCGGATGTTCCCCATTGTATTCATCATCTTGTAACAAATATTCTTTGATTAATAATAATTGGGCACTCTTTTCCCCTTTTTAGGGTCCTCTAGCTCTGCTTGAAGGACAGTAGTAGGGGTTTTTAATGAGGCCTTTTCTTCAAAAAAAAATTCCAACAGGTCCATTGTAAGGCCCATTTAGACCTGCTCGTCCGAAACGTATCAAAAAGGACTACAAAAAAGGTTTTAATCAAATTTTATGAGTTTATGTAATTGATTAGGAGCTTTTCAACACAATTATATTGCAAAACCTCAATTTTATACTTTTTACTCAGTTAAAATTTCAACGGGTCCATTGAAAGGCCCATTTAGACCCGCTCGTCCGAAACCTCTACAAAAAGGACCGCAAAAATGTTTTATTCAAATATTAGGAGTTCAAATAATTGATTAGGAGCTTATCAACACATTTATACTGCAAAACCTCAATTTCTGTACTTTTTACTCAGTTAAAATTCTAACGGGTCCATTGAAAAGCCCATTTAGACCTGCTCGTCCGAAACCTCGACAAAAAGGACTGCAAAATAGTTTCAATCAAATTTTAGGAGTTCAAATAATTGATTAGGAGATTTTCAACACATTTATACTGCAAAACCTCAATTTCTATACTTTTTACTCAGTTAAAATTCTAACGGGTCCATTGAAAGGGCTATTTAGACCTGCTCGTCAGAAACCTCGACAAAAAGGACTGCAAAATAGTTTTAATCAAATATTAGGAGTTCAAATAATTGATTAGAAGCTTTTCAACACAATTATATCGCAAAACCTCAATTTTTGTACTTTTTACTCAATTTAATTCAACGGGTCCATTGAAAGGCCCATTTAGACCTGCTCGTCCGAAACCTCTACAAAAAGGACCGTAAAAATGTTTTATTCAAATATTAGGAGTTCAAATAATTGATTAGGAGCTTTTCAACACAATTATATTGCGAAACCTCAATTGCTGTACTTTTTACTCAGTTAAAATACCAACGGGTCCATTGAAAGGCCCATTTCGACCCGCTCGTCCGAAACCTCTACAAAAAGGAGTGCAAAATAAGTTTTAATCAAAATTTAGGAGTTCATGTAATTTATTAGGAGCTTTTCAACACAATTATATTGCAAAACCTCAATTTTTGTACTTTTTACTCAATTTAATTCCAACGGTTCCATTGAAAGGCCCATTTAGACCTGCTAGTCCGAAACCTCTTCAAAAAAGGACCGCAAAACAAGTTTTAATCAAATTTGAGGAGTTCAAATAATTGATTAGGAGATTTTCAACACAATTATATTGCAAATGCTAAATTTCTGTACTTTTTACTCAGTTAAAATTCCAACGGGTCCATTGTAAGGCCCATTAGACCTGCTCGTCCGAAATGTATCAAAAAGGACTGCAAAAAAGGTTTTAATCAAATTTTAGGAGTTTATGTAATTGATTAGGAGCTTTTCAACACAATTATATTGCAAAACCTCAATTTTATACTTTTTACCCAGTTAAAATTTCAACGGGTCCATTGAAAGGCCCATTTAGACCCGCTCGTCCGAAACCTCTACAAAAAGGACAACAAAAATGTTTTATTCAATTACTAGGAGTTCAAATAATTGATTAGGAGCTTTTCAACACATTTATACTGCAAAACCTCAATTTCTGTACTTTTTACTTAGTTAAAATTCTAACGGGTCCATTGAAAGGCCCATTTAGACCTGCTCGTCCGAAACCTCGACAAAAAGGACTGCAAAATAGTTTCAATCAAATTTTAGGAGTTCAAATAATTGATTAGGAGATTTTCAACACATTTATACTTCAAAACCTCAATTTCTGTACTTTTTACTCAGTTAAAATTCCAATGGGTCCATTGTAAGGCCCATTTAGACCTGCTCGTCCGAAACATATCAAAAAGGACTGCAAAAAAAGGTTTTAATCAAATTTTAGGAGTTTATGTAATTGATCAGGAGCTTTTCAACACAATTATATTGCAAAACCTCAATTGATGTACTTTTTACTCAGTTAAAATTCCGACGGGTCCATTGAAAGGCCCATTTAGACCTGCTCGTCCGAAACCTCTACAAAAAGGACCGCAAAAATGTTTTATTCAAATATTAGGAGTTCAAATAATTGATTAGGAGATTTTCAACACAATTATATTGCGAAACCTCAATTTTTGTACTTTTTCTCAGTTAAAATACCAACGGGTCCATTGAAAGGCCCATTTCGACCCGCTCGTCCGAAACCTCTATAAAAAGGACTGCAAAATAAGTTTTACTAAAATTTTAGGAGTTTATGTAATTGATTAGGAGCTTTTCAACACAATTATATTGCAAAACCTCAATTTTATACTTTTTACTCAGTTAAAATTCCAACGGGCCCATTGAAAGGCCCGTTTAGACCAGCTCCTCTGAAACCTCTACAAAAAGGACCGCAAAAATGTTTTATTCAAATATTACGAGTTCAAATAATTGATTAGGAGCTTTTCAACACATTTATACTGCAAAACCTCAATTTCTATACTTTTTACTCAGTTAAAATTCCAATGGGTAACAGGTATGGGTCTTGGGTTTCTCTCAATTCTCTCGGTTCTCTCTTGGGGGAGTGTGGGCTTTCTTGATTTTCTTTTCTTTTTCACCCTTTTCCCCACTCCCGTCTCTTCCTCTCACGTTCCACCCTTTCACTTCCCTCACCATATTTGCCTCTGTTTCAACGCCGTCCACCCTCTCCTCCTCCTCTCACCATCCGGCGCTCCTTCCGATATAGAGATCCATGCGCTTCATGCAAGAGAATCCACAAGTGCCATCCCGGTTGTATCCCTTCTTTTTTATTATATTTATTTTTTCTGTCTTATTATATCTTCTCTGATCTAAGTTATTTTGTTCTAATCTATTTTACTTTTGTTTCTTTTGCAAGTTTTTTCCCCTTTTTCACGAATCTATGTTTTGCGTTTTTTTGGTTCGTTCCTAATCAGAGGTCTACTTTGCTTGCTGGTTCTGGGATCTCTTTTGGAATCCCTCACAAGCCCACCATTGTAGATCTTGCCGACAGGGGGTTTTACAACCATCCCAATCGAAAATCTTCGTTCGACAGCCACCGCTTCTGTTCAGATTTGCCTCTGATCTGTTCAGGTATCACCCCTTATTTTTTCTTTTTTCGTTTTTGCTTTTCTGCCCTATTATACCCTGGTGCTCGAGGATCTTACATCCCCCTGATCGCCGGAACCAATTTCAGATTTGGTTGGGTAAAGCTTTTCCCATGTATCTTCCCCTTTTGTATTATCTTTTTTGTCCTCTTTTTTAACATTTGCTCTTTTCATTATTCCTATCTACCCCTTTTCCCAAGGTTTTTTTATATCCATATCCCTTTAATTATCCTAAATATTCTGCTGGGTTTATTGCTTGTTGTTTTTATCTCCTACCGTCTTCCCAATGGCAGATCTGCTTGGGTTATGGATTTCTTCATATCCATATCCTTTTCGTTTTATTCCTAACACTTTGCTTCTATGGCAGATCTACTGCCACCTGCTGCTTTGCGGTTCATCCTAAGAACAACAAAACGTCCTCTATGCTTCTCCCCCTTAGGGGCCATTGGGACATTGTTAACATATTTCTTTTATTCATTATATCTAATCTCTATTCCATTTGTCTGCTATTATTATTTTTTTATTGTTTTTTATTTCTTACTATCTTTTTTCAATTTTTCAGATTCCCCTCTGGTCTCTTCTTGCAAAGTGGAGGACGGCACCAATTTTTTTCGGTATTTCTTTTTTTCCTAACCCATGTTTCTATCTTTTTTTTCCTACAATTTGGTGGTTCTTTTCCAATCAGCTTTAATTTGCTTCATAAGACTATGAATATTTGTTCTCATTCTGAATTTTTCAATCTTCTTATCTTTATCATCATATATCAATTGTTTTGTATGTCTAATTTTCATTCTTATTCTTCGGATAATATGTTCTATCGATCCCTTCATGGGAAATACTTATCGACCCCCTTTGTGGGAAATTCAATCTATCCCTTTCGGTTCAATTTTATTTGCTGCAATTTTTTTATTTCTTTGCAATTAGAGAATTTTCTCCATATGCTTGCTTGCTTGAATATAGCTCTATGCCATTTTATATATTTCTTTTTACGTTTTTACTTTTCTCTTCCCTTTTCATTTATCATTTCCACTAAGCTTAATGCTTCTTTTCTTTCTAACAGTAGGCTTTACATTTCCTTATGGTTTTTTTGTTTATTTAATCTTTCATGGTTTCCTGCTTGCTTCTTCTATCATCCTTTTATTAATATGCTGTTTAACTTTGATCCAACTCATATCCTTATAGCTAGCTTTTCCATAACCAACTTTATTGGTACCCTTTTAATATATTCTCTTATGCTTCCCCCTATGCATACCTTCTTTCTCCTTTCTACTGGTGTTTCGCTGGTTATTCCGTTCCGCTCCTATTTTTTTCATATTTTATATTGCTTTCCCTCTTTCTTCGTCTTTAGTTTATGGAACTTATTTATGCTTTTCTTTTTCTTCTATAATTGCTTCTTCCTATTCTATATTTTTTGATTGTTCTCTAATGTATATCTTTTTGCCTTGTATGTTTTTTACACTATGGATGATGCCTCTCCAAGCTGGTCGTTATGCTCCTCTTGCTGTCTCCGCCCAAAGTCTACTGAGATTATTTTTTATTTTTCTTTCTTCTGTTATTTAAGGTCATGTTTGCTCTCGATTCTTCCTTTTCCTCTTGCTTGCTCGGTTTGTATTAATTTTTTTGCCCCCCCCCTCTCCCTTTCCTTTGGTTTGTATTTATCCTTTATGGGTGCTGCTACCCCGATTGGGTATCCATCTTTTCTTACTCCTTTTAGTTTCTTTATTTTTTTCTTCATGCTTTGCTTTATTAGTTGCGGATATGTTTATTTTTTTCTTTTCTTTAATTTTAGTTTATCCCTTCTTTTCTTTCTGTTATTGTTTTTATTGGTCTATTCTTTTTATATCGATTAAATTCTATGCTCCCGTTTTGCTTATTATCTCCATATTGGTTAGTCTCATTGTTTCTTTAACCTCTTCCTATGCTTTTCATGTTGTCTTTAATTTTGTTTTATTTTATATAACTTGCTTTTATTTGCTTCTGTCCTTTTCTGTTACCCACTACAACTCCTATGGTGCAATCTTTCGAACCCTTTCTAGGGGAATTTATACGATCACCACTCAGGTGAAAATAATCAGTTATATAACTCTTTTATATAATTTCATTACTAATTCTTCACCTACCTTTTCAACCCAAATCCTCCCTTGGAAAATTTGCGTAATATTAACTACATTAACTAAAAATTTAAGGCCATTCTCAGCTATCTATTCCTCAAGGAATCAAGTTTTTTCACAACCTTCTGCTATCAACCAAGCTAATTTCTTTTTTCTCCCTAGTCATATTTACAACTGCTCCTATAAGCTTTTATTTAAATCCCATCTAATTATTACAACAAAACCTATACATTCTATATATTTACACATTCTTTCTTTTCTCCCTTGCCTCCCCACAATTTTTGCATTACTAACGTATTTTAACAGCATTCACCATCCTTTATCTTTTCTTTTATTGCTAATACTTATTTCTATCATAACTGCCATTTTTCAATTAACCATTCTATGCATTTATTTCCTTCTTGGAATTTTGGGCTACTTACTTTAAATATTTATCCCAATTACTTGGATATTTTCCCTTTTCAATTTTGTAACGTTCACAGCTTCTTTTCAGCTCTGATTTTAATTAACTCACCCTATTTCCCTATTTGTAACTCTCCTTCCTTAAATCTCTCTTTTCTTATATTATTCATTATGTATTTATACATACCATATCATTTCCTAAGGCATTTTCCTTATTTTAATCTACATAAATTCCTTTTTCCTTTCTTTTATGTTACCCTTTTCATACTACCTACATTTCCTCTCCTTGTCTCACATTATTTCCTTATAAACCTTCGAATCTCATCCCTATTTTTTGGAAATTACACAATCCTTTTTGTTTGCTTCTTTTGTTTCCCTTCCACGATTGTTTCCTATTTTAATATTATATCATGCTCTAATTATCAAAATTTTAGGAAACTAATTACTATGTTTTTATATTCCATATCTCTATCTTCCATTAATTTTATAATCACATTAAATTCTATTAGTAATAACTTTCTATCTTTACATCCAATTTTAGGAAACTTTCCCCACTTTCCGATTGCAATCCTTTTTATTTATTTCACATTTCTATTCTTCTTACAATATTATCCAATTAATATCTCTTTCTGCATCTTCTCCCTAAACTTTAGACAATCAATCTTCTATTATTCCTTTTCTATTAACTGCCTTTTATTTAATTCATTAATTGCTCCTTTTTCGAACCTATATCTTCAGTCATTTCTTTTACTCAATTTCCTTTTACCTTTTTCCCACTTTCTGTTTGACTTTACTTCTCCATATCTCTTCTCCAATCAAATGGCTTCCTCATCCCCCCTTCCTAACTTCATCAATCTCGACCTCACCAATGAGGAAGCTAATGCTATCTACACTCCCGACTTCGACTTCTTTGAGGAAGATCCAAGAGCAATTCTCATAGGCAAATTCATCTCCACGAAACCGATTGATGATTGGGCGATCCTCCAAGCCTTTGAAGGTATTTGGAAGAAGAATCATCTGAAATCTATCTCCACTATTCGTGAGTCTTTCTTTAGAATTGAGTTTGCTTCTGTTATCGAAAGAGATGATGTTTATGAAAGAGGTCCATGGCTATTCAAAGACGAATGGATGGCACTTTCCGAATATGTACCAGGGAAAAGCATGGATGATTACTCTTTTAATCCGATGAGAATATGGTTTCGAATACTAGCTTTACCTAAGCCGTTTTTGGAAGATCCCGAAAGGACCCACTTAGTGGGACAATCCCTTGGCGCCATGGTTGGCACTGTACTGCGAACTGATACACGGAAAGAAAGGGGTAATATGACCGAATTCTTACGTGTGGAAATTTTAATGGACATCTCTAAGCCAATCCGTCGTTTCCTCCTTATTGGGAAAGGTACACGTACAACTTCCTGTCGACTTCAATATGAGCGTCTCCCTCTCCTCTTCCACGGGTGTGGCCTCATCAGTCATATCTTTGAACACTGTCCCAACAAGGCATTGATTGACCCAGCTAAACTCTAGTATGGTGATTGGCTTCGTTGGCTTCCTCCCCGTCGTCGGGAACAGGGTCCACGAGGTCGGATCAGATCTGTTGAGCCTTCCAATTCTGCTAATCGCCAACCTCCTTCAAGTATTCCACTTACTAACTTCTAGATTCGTCAATTATTTTCCTTTACATCATTACTTTACTCGAATTCTTTCTTTGATACAGACCCAACAGATAAGGGTAAATCTGTTGAGACACCTATCCCTACCAATCAGCAACAACCATTAGGTATTTTGTCATCTTTTTTAAAATTATCATTTTATTGTTTTTCATTTTTACATCTTCTTACTATTTTCCCCTATTACTCAGGCCCCTTGGATAAGGGTAAATCTATCGTTGAGCCTGTGCCCTCAGCACAAGATTCGGGTATACATCTGATCTTTTCCTCCCCTTTTTCTATTTTTCTAGGGAACCTCAATGAAGGGGACGCTGCTTCTTTTGCAGACTTACCTAATGAGGAAAACGATAACAATGAAGAGATGGTGGGAGAGGAATCCTCAGAGCAGCCTCCTCCAAAAGTGGACCCCAAGCAATCTCCAAAAGAACCAATCCCTTCTAGGGTTATTTCTCCAAAGCCATTGAATACCATCTACCCTGTTCAAGTCGATCTGGATGGTCACGATGATGATACTGCTCAACAAGTGAGGAAATTAGATGCTCAACTAAGTAAGCCTTTCCTCCAAACTGGTATTTCATTTTTTGATGATTTTGATTCTTGGCTACTTAAGCATTACCCAAATGATGCAGCATCTACTCCAGCCCCTATACCCATTCCTCCTAACCGTGGTGTCAAGAGACGTTCTCCCATTCAAGTGGTTCTCCAGCCCAAAAAGTCTAGACCCTCTCCTTCTCCGACCTTGAAAGCTGGGATGAGCAGCGGAAAAAACTCTCTGGCGGCGGCTGATGCACAGCCCCGCTGAGGGAAATGATCATTTTATGTTGGAACTCTCAGGGCCTTGGTAAAGTCCAGGCAGTTCAACATCTCCAGCATTATGTTAAGCTTCATCAACCCGATTTACTTTTTTTATGCAAAACTAAACTCAAAAATACGGCTTATAGCCGTCTTGGTGATTTGCTAGGGATGGCCCTAGCTTTTTCTGTTGATTTTTCTTCTAATTGTTCTGGACTAGCTTTATTTACTCTGAATAATAATAATGTTGATTTGCTTGCTTACTCTGATCGCTTTATTCATACGTATGTTAAATGAAACTCTTCTTCGTTCAATTTCACTGGTATTCATGGTTTTTCTGAAACATGTAACAAACCTAAAACTTGGGATCTAATTGATTCACTCAATACTAATGATGGCCATTCTTGGCTTATCGGTGGCGACTTTAATGAAATCCTATCTGATAATGAAAAACAAGGAGGTTGCCGACGGCCTAGATCTCAAATTAATAATTTCCGCAATTGCCTTTCTCGTAATAATCTTTTTGATTGCAAACCTACAACGGGATGGTTTACATGGTCCAAATCGGGGCCCAAAACCCCTACTTTATTTGAGCGTTTAGATCGTTTCGTTGAGAATATGACATGGAAAGCTTCCTTTCCTAATTATAACATCATCTCAGACTTTGATGCGAAATCAGACCACTGTTTTCTACTATTAAATACGGAGCCACCTTCCCCAACAAATCACCGTTCCCCACCAAATACGTTCAGGTTTGAAAATTGTTGGGCCTCCAATGATGAAGGCATTGCTGTTGTAAAACAAACTTGGTCATGTACCAAAGGTACTACTCTGGATAAAATTAAAGCCATTGGCTCCTGTCTAGGAGACCGGCAATCCCAACAAAGATTTAAGACCAATGGACGTATCAACTTTCTCACTAAGAAAATTAATAAATTATTACAACGACCTCTTTCAGATTCTGCCGAAAAAAGATATATCTCTGCTAAAATTGAGCTCCATAAACTTCTTGAAGTGCAAGAAGCATATTGGGCACAACGTTCTCGTAACCTATGGCTTTCCCAAGGGGATAAAAATACCCGTTTCTTTCATGCCCGAGCTTCTAATAGGAAGAAAAAGAACACTATCTCAGGTCTTTTAGACTCCAACAATGTTTGGCGCACAGATGATTCTGACCTTATGGAAATTGCTTCCTCATATTTCCATAATCTTTTTACTTCCTCCAACCCTCATTTTTCTGACCAAATTCTCTCAAAAATCACTCCTACTATTACGACTGCTATGAATGAGTCCCTTTCCAAGGAATTCACTCAAGAAGAAATTATCACCGCTTTTCGTGACATCGATCCTAGGAAAGCCTCGGGTATCGATGGTCTACCAAGCGGTTTTTTTCGTCAACATTGGGATACTGTAGGGCCAGATATTATAACGCTCTGCCTTAATCTTCTTAAAGGGTCAGCTGATATGGCTTCAGTTAACCAAACTATTTTGGTACTCATACCTAAGATTAAGGATCCAACTACTAGGAGGCATCTTCGGCCCATCAGTCTCTGTACGGTAATTTACAAAATCATTGCTAAAGTTTTAGTTAATCGAATGAAACATACCATTCCGTTCTGTATCAGTTCAAATCAAGCTGCTTTTGTTCAGGGACGTAATATCACAGATAACATCCTTATTACCCACGAAATAATTCATTCAATTAATACTGGTACCTCTAAATCCTCTCGTGGAGCTGCCCTTAAACTTGATATGGAAAAGGCCTTTGACAGGGTCGAGTGGTCATTCCTCGAAAATGTTATGAACCGTATGGGGTTTGCCTCATCATGGGTCTCTCTTATCATGAGATGTATTTCTTCAGTTTCCTTTACGGTTAAGGTCAACAATTCTTTTTCCCCTTTGTTTCGACCTCAAAGGGGTCTCCGCCAAGGTGACCCTTTGTCTCCTTTTCTTTTCCTATTTTGTACCCAAGGGCTTTCAGCTTTCTTGGCCGATGCTAAACAACAAGGCCTACTCCCAGGTCTAGGGGCTTGTAAACATGGTCCCAAGGTTAACCACCTCTTTTTTGCTGATGATTGCATAGTTTTCCTTAACTCAAACCCCGATGAAGTTGCACACCTTAAGTTGGCCCTCCAGACTTATGCCTCTGCCTCTAGGCAAGCAGTCAACTTTGATAAGTCTACTATTTTTTACAATCCCCGCACTCCTACTTCTACTCGTCAAGCTATTAATTCCTATCTTCAAGTACGTGAGGTCTCCAATCCTGGTGTCTATCTGGGGGTACCTCTTCTTATTGGTAAAAATAAGACCCTTGCTTTAGGGTTTATACGTGATAAAGTTCATGATAGATTATCCAACTGGGACAAACAGCTTCTTTCCTTCAGTGGTAGGGAAATTTTTATTAAAGCTGTATTACAATCTTTACCCCAATATGTTATGTCATGTTATTTATTACCCCAAAACATTATTGATGATATGACATCTGCCATTCGACGATATTGGTGGTCTGGGAAATCCAATAAGAAAGGTTGGCATATGCTCCCATGGGATCAAGTATGCTTGCCTAAATCTGTTGGCGGTATGGGCTTCCGGGATCTCAATAATTTTAACATTGCTCTTCTTGGCAAACAATTATGGTGCCTTATTTGCGAACCTGATTCCCTTTTGGGACAAATCTATAAATTCAAGTACTTCCCGTCAGGTAATATCCTTAATGCCTCTCGGCCTTCGCGAGGTTCTTTTGCCTGGCAAGGTCTTTATAATGCTATGCAACACCTATTTGGTGGTTTCCTCTATCGACCGGGTATTTATAGTAACATACGCATCCATCATGCTAATTGGGGAGGCTCCTCGCCTGTTCACCTCTATGGGGATTATGAGCTATCGGAGGAAGTACACATTCGTTGTCGAGATTTTATGATGCGGAACCAAGCTGCCTGGGACCCTGACAAAGTTCGTGCTTACTTTACTGTGGATGATGCCAATTCCATTCTTTCTGTTCCTATCATTAATGACATTCGAGATACCATCCTCTAGAATCCCAATGATTCTGGAATCTATTCTGTCAGATCTGGCTATCTTTTTCTGCAACGACCCCCTGAGCCTAGACTTCGTCCCCCTCGATTCTGGAAATATCTTGCCAAACTCAAGGTTTTGCCTAAGGTTAAAACTTTTGGTTGGCGTCTGGGGGCAGAAGCCCTGCCTGTTGGAGTTCGCCTACATACTTTTGCTCCAGACTCTGGTCCATGCCCCATCTGTAACTCTGGTTCAGAGTCGGTTCTACATGCTCTCTGAGACTGCTCTGGTGCCTCAGAAACCCTTCAATTGATTGGTCTTCCCTCTTCTTTTATCAACAGCTCCGCCTCTACGGGCCTCCAATGGCTTGAGGAAGGTGCTTCCCTTCTTTCTCCTGATCTTTTTGGCCTCTTCTTAACTACCCTTTGGAATATTTGGAATAGGCGTAACGACTGGATCCATAATAAACATCTTCAACCCCCTTGGCTAATTGTCGTCAACTCTATTAGTCTCCTTAAGGACTACTCTAACTCAATTTTTCAACTACATCATCCATTCCCTTGGCATCTCCTCCTCGATGGAGACATCCCCCTCGTGGTTTTATTAAAGTTAATGTGGATGGGGCTTTTGATCCTTCCACTCGTGCAGCGGCGGTTGGTGTTGTTGCTCGTGATGACACTGGGACGGTTGTTGGTGGCCTGGCTTTTCCACTGTGCAGCTGTTCCGATGCTATTTCATCTGAAGGGAGAGGTCTTCTTGCCAGCATTACCTTTGCTCTATCTCAGGGATGGAGCCACTTGATTTTCGAGACAGACTGTGCATCTCTAGCAAACCGGATCAACTCTCTTGGGCCAGATCTTTCTCCTTTGGGGCCATTGATTCTGCAGGTTCATACTGCTTTGGAGGATTTTTCTGTAGCACATGTTCAGTTTATTCGCCGTGAGGCTAATTTTGTAGCTCATACGTTGGCTACCCATGCCCTTAGATCCATGTCTTCTTTGTCTTTTGGATCTATTTACCCTGATTGTATCAAAAATCTTGTACTTTGCGAGGTTTAACCTCGTTTTAATAATATATTTTGGGTACTCTTTTCCCCTTCTTAGGTTTCTCCAAGTCTTGTGCTTGGGGATTTTAGTAGGGGTTTTTAATGAGACCCGTTTTCTTCAAAAAAAAAAAAAAATTCCAACGGGTCCATTGAAAGGCCCATTTAGACCTGCTCGTCCGAAACCTCTACAAAAAGGACCGCAAAACAAGTTTTAATCAAATTTTAGGAGTTCAAATAATTTATTAGGAGCTTTTCAACACAAATATATTGCAAAAACTCAATTTCTGTACTTTTTACTCAGTTAAAATTCCAACGGGTCCATTGTAAGGCCCATTTCGACCCGCTCGCCCGAAACCTCTACATTAAGGACTGCCAAAAAAAGTTTTAATCAAATTTTAAGAGTTTATGTAATAGATTAGGAGCTTTTCAACACAATTATATTGCAAAACCTCAATTTCTATACTTTTTACTCAGTTAAAATTCTAACGGGTGCACTGAAAGGCCCATTTAGACCTGCTCGTCCGAAACCTCGACAAAAAGGACCGCAAAATAGTTTTAATCAAATTTTAGGAGTTCAAATAATTGATTAGGAACTTTTCAATACAATCATATTGAAAAACCTCAATTTTATACTTTTTACTCAGTTAAAATTCCAACGGGCCCATTGAAAGGCCCATTTAGACCTGCTCGTCCGAAACCTCTACAAAAAGGACCGCAAAAATGTTTTATTCAAATATTAGAAGTTCAAATAATTGATTAGGAGCTTTTAGACACAATTATATTGCAAAACCTAAATTTTTGTACTTTTTACTCTGTTAAAATTCCAACGGGTCCATTGAAAAGCCTATTTCGACCCGCTCGTCCGAAACCTCTACAAAAAGGACTGCAAAACAAGTATTAATCAAATTTTAGGAGTTTATGTAATTGATTAGGAGCTTTTCAACACAATTATATTGCAAAACCTCAATTTTATACTTTTTGCTCAGTTAAAATTCCAACGGGCCCATTAAAGGCCCGTTTAGACCAGCTCCTCTGAAACCTCTACAAAAAGGACAGCAAAATTGTTTTATTCAAATATTAGGAGTTCAAATAATTGATTAGGAGCTTTTCAACACAATTATATTGCAAAACCTAAATTTCTGTACTTTTTACTCAGTTAAAATTCCAACGGGTCCATTGAAAGGCCTATTTCGACCCGCTCGTCCGAAACCTCTACAAAAAGGACAGCAAAACAAGTTTTAATCAAATTTTAGGAGTTTATGTAATTGATTAGGAGCTTTTCAACACAATTATATTGCAAAACCTCAATTTTATACTTTTTACTTAGTTAAAATTTCAACGGGCCCATTGAAAGGCCCGTTTAGACCAGCTCCTCTGAAACCTCTACAAAAAGGACCGCAAAATTGTTTTATTCAAATATTAGGAGTTCAAATAACTGATTAGGAGCTTTTCAACACAATTATATTGCAAAACCTCAATTTCTATACTTTCAAATAATTGATTAGGATCTTTTCAACGCAATTATATTGAAAAACCTCAATTTCTGTACTTTTTACTCAGTTAAAATTCCAACGGGTCCAGTGAAAGGCCCATTTCGACCCGCTCGTCCGAAACCACTACAAAAAGGACTGCAAAACAAGTTTTAATCAAATTTTAGGAGTTCATGTAATTGATTAGGAGCTTTTCAACACAATTATATTGCAAAACCTCAATTTCTGTACTTTTTACTCAGTTAAAATTCCAACATGTCCATTGAAAGGCCAATTTCGACCCGCTCGTCTGAAACCTCTACAAGAAGGACTGCAAAGCACGTTTTAATCAAATTTTAGGAGTTCATGTAATTGATTAGGAGCTTTTCAACACATTTATATTGCAAAACCTTAATTTCTGTACTTTTTACTCAGTTAAAATTCCAACGGGTCCATTGAAAGGCCCATTTAGACATGCTCGTCCGAAACCTTGACAAAAAGGACCGCAAAACAAGTTTTAATCAGATTTTAGGAGTTCAAATAATTGATTAGGAGATTTTCAACACAATTATATTGAGAAACCTCAATTTTAGACTTTTTACTCAGTTAAGATTCCAACGGGCCCATTGATAGGCCCATTTAGACCTGCTCGTCCGAAAAATCTACAAAAAGGACCGCAAAAATGTTTTATTCAAAAATTAGGAGTTCAAATAATTGATTAGGATCTTTACAACGCAATTGTATTGCAAAACCTCAATTTATGTACTTTTTACTCAGGTAAAATTCCAACGGGTCCATTGAAAGGCCCAATTCGACCCGCTCGTCCGAAACCTCTACAAAAAGGATTGAAAAACTAGTTTTAATCAAATTTTAGGAGTTCATGTAATTTATTAGGAGATTTTTAACACAATTATATCGCAAAACCTCAATTTCTGTACTTTTTACTCAGTTAAAATTCCAACGGGTCCATTGAAAGGGCCATTTCGACCCGCTCGTCTGAAACCTCTACAAAAGGATCGCAAAACAAGTTTTAATCAAATTTTAGGAGTTCATGTAATTGATTAGGAGCTTTTCAACACAATTATATTGCAAAACCTCATTTTCTGTACTTTTTACTCAGTTAAAATTCCAACGGGTCCATTGAAAGGCCCATTTAGACCTGCTCGTCCAAAACCTCGACAAAAAGGATCGCAAAACAAGTTTTAATCAAATCTTAGGAGTTCAAATAATTGATTAGGCCTATTGAAACAATTATATTAAAAACCTCAATATTATACTTTTTACTCAATTAAATTCCAACGGGCCCGTTGAAAGGCCCATTTAGACCTGCTCGTCTGAAACCTCTACAAAAAGGACCGCAAAAATGTTTTTTTTCAAATATTAGGACTTCAAATAACTGATTAGGTGCTTATCAACACAAATATATTGCAAAACCTCAATTTCTGTACTTTTTACTCAGTTAAAATTCCAACGGGTTCATTGAAAGGCCCATTTAGACCTGCTCGTCCGAAACCTCTACAAAAGGATCGCAAAACAAGTTTTAATCAAATTTTAGGAGTTCATGTAATTTATTAGGAGCTTTTCAACACAATTATATTGCAAAACCTCATTTTCTGTACTTTTTACTCAGTTAAAATTCCAACGGGTCCATTGAAAGGCCCATTTAGACCTGCTCGTCCGAAACCTCCACAAAAGGACCGCAAAACAAGTTTTAATCAAATTTTAAGAGTTCAAATAATTGATTAGGAGCTTTTCAACACAAATATATTGCAAAAACTCAATTTTTGTACTTTTTACTCAGTTAAAATTCCAACGGGTCCATTGTAAGGCCCATTTAGACCTACTCGTCCGAAACCGATACAAAAAGGACTGCGAAAAAAGTTTTATTCAAATATTAGGAGTTCAAATAATTGATTAGGAGCTTTTCAACACAATTATATTGCAAAACCTCATTTTCTGTACTTTTTACTTAGTTAAAATTCCAAAGGGTCCATTGAAAGGCCCATTTAGACCTGCTCGTCCAAAACCTCAACAAAAAGGACCGCAAAACAAGTTTTAATCAAATTTTAGGAATTCAAATAATTGATTAGGAGCTTTTCAACACAATTATATTAAAAAACCTCAATTTTATACTTTTTACTCAGTTAAAATTCCAACGGGCCCGTTGAAAGGCCAATTTAGACCTGCTCGTCTGAAACCTCTACAAAAAGGACCGCAAAAATGTTTTTTTTTTTCAAATATTATGACTT
This sequence comes from Hibiscus tridactylites, assembly GCA_958450335.1. NCBI lineage: Eukaryota > Viridiplantae > Streptophyta > Magnoliopsida > Malvales > Malvaceae > Hibiscus > Hibiscus tridactylites. The sequence continues at coordinate 56,568,988 of OY288283.1, read as the reverse complement.
CAAATAACTGATTAGCAGCTTATCAACAAAAATATATTGCAAAACCTCAATTTCTGTACTTTTTACTCAGTTAAAATTCCAACGGGTCCATTGAAAAGCCTATTTCGACCCGCTCGTCCGAAACCTCTACAAAAAGGACCGCAAAAATGTTTTATTTAAATATTGGGAGATCAAATAACTGATTAGGAGCTCTTCAACACAATTATATTGCAAAACCTCAATTTCTATACTATTTACTCAGTTAAAATTCCAACGGGTCCATTGAAAGGCCCGTTTAGACCTGCTCGTCCGAAACCTCTACAAAAAGGATCGCAAAACAAGTTTTAATCAAATTTTAGGAGTTCAAACAATTGATTAGGAACTTTTCAACACAAATATATTGCAAAACCTCATTTTCTGTACTTTTTACTTAGTTAAAATTCCAAAGGGTCCATTGAAAGGCCCATTTAGACCTGCTCGTCCAAAACCTCGACAAAAAGGACCGCAAAACAAGTTTTAATCAAATTTTAGGAATTCAAATAATTGATTAGGAGCTTTTCAACACAATTATATTAAAAAACCTCAATTTTATACTTTTTACTCAGTTAAAATTCCAACGGGCCCGTTGAAAGGCCAATTTAGACCTGCTCGTCTGAAACCTCTACAAAAAGGACCGCAAAAATGTTTTTTTTTTCAAATATTATGACTTCAAATAACTGATTAGCAGCTTATCAACAAAAATATATTGCAAAACCTCAATTTCTGTACTTTTTACTCAGTTAAAATTCCAACGGGTCCATTGAAAAGCCTATTTCGACCCGCTCGTCCGAAACCTCTACAAAAAGGACCGCAAAAATGTTTTATTTAAATATTGGGAGATCAAATAACTGATTAGGAGCTCTTCAACACAATTATATTGCAAAACCTCAATTTCTATACTATTTACTCAGTTAAAATTCCAACGGGTCCATTGAAAGGCCCGTTTAGACCTGCTCGTCCGAAACCTCTACAAAAAGGATCGCAAAACAAGTTTTAATCAAATTTTAGGAGTTCAAACAATTGATTAGGAACTTTTCAACACAAATATATTGCAAAAACTCAATTTCTGTACTTTTTACTCAGTTAAAATTCCAACGGGTCCATTGTAAGGCCCATTTCGACCTGCTCGTCCGAAACCTCTACATTAAGGACTGCAAAAAATATTTTAATCAAATTTTAGGAGTTTATGTAATAGATTAGGAGCTTTTCAACACAATTATATTGCAAAACCTCAATTTCTATACTTTTTACTTAGTTAAAATTCTAACGGGTGCATTGAAAGGCCCATTTAGACCTGCTCGTCCGAAACCTCGACAAAAAGGACCGCAAACTAGTTTTAATCAAATTTTAGGAGTTTAAATAATTGATGAGGAACTTTTCAACACAATTATATTGAAAAACCTTAATTTTATACTTTTTACTCAGTTAAAATTCCAACGGGCCCGTTGAAAGGCCAATTTAGACCTGCTCGTCTGAAACCTCTACAAAAAGGACCGCAAAAATGTTTTTTTTTCAAATATTATGACTTCAAGTAACTGATTAGCAGCTTATCAACAAAAATATATTGCAAAACCTCAATTTTTATACTTTTTACTCAGTTAAAATTCCAACGGGTCCATTGAAAGGCCTATTTCGACCCGCTCGTCCGAAACCTCTACAAAAAGGACCGCAAAAATGTTTTATTTAAATATTGGGAGATCAAATAACTGATTAGGAGGTTTTCAACACAATTATATTGCAAAACCTCAATTTCTATACTATTTACTCAGTTAAAATTCCAACGGGTCCATTGAAAGGCCCGTTTAGACCTGCTCGTCCGAAACCTCTACAAAAAGGATCGCAAAACAAGTTTTAATCAAATTTTAGGAGTTCAAACAATTGATTAGGAACTTTTCAACACAAATATATTGCAAAAACTCAATTTCTGTACTTTTTACTCAGTTAAAATTCCAACGGGTCCATTGTAAGGCCCATTTCGACCTGCTCGTCCGAAACCTCTACATTAAGGACTGCAAAAAATATTTTAATCAAATTTTAGGAGTTTATGTAATAGATTAGGAGCTTTTCAACACAATTATATTGCAAAACCTCAATTTCTATACTTTTTACTTAGTTAAAATTCTAACGGGTGCATTGAAAGGCCCATTTAGACCTGCTCGTCCGAAACCTCGACAAAAAGGACCGCAAACTAGTTTTAATCAAATTTTAAGAGTTCAAATAATTGATTAGGAACTTTTCAACACAATTATATTGAAAAACCTTAATTTTATACTTTTTACTCAGTTAAAATTCCAACGGGCCCATTGAAAAACCTCAATTTCTGTACTTTTTACTTAGTTAAAATTTCAACGGGTCCATTGAAAGGCCCATTTCGACCCGCTCGTCCGAAACCTCTACATTAAGGACTGCAAGAAAAGTTTTAATCAAATTTTAGGAGTTTATGTAATAGATTAGGAGCTTTTCAACACAATTATATTGCAAATTCTCAATTTCTATACTTTTTACTCAGTTAAAATTCTAACGGGTCCATTGAAAGGCCCATTTAGACCTGCTTGTCCGAAACCTCGACAAAAAGGACCACAAAATAGTTTTAATCAAATATTAGGAGTTCAAATAACTGATTACGAGCTTTTCAACACAATTATATTTCAAAACCTCAATTTCTGTACATTTTACTCAGTTAAAATTCCAACGAGTCCATTGAAAGGCCCATTTCGACACGCTCGTCCGAAACCTCTACAAATAGGATTGGAAAAAAGTTTTAATCAAATTTTATGAGTTTATGTAATTGATTAGGAGATTTTCAACACAATTATATTGCAAAACCTCAATTTTATACTTTTTACTCAGTTAAAATTCTAACGGGTGCATTGAAAGGCCCATTTAGACCTGCTCGTCCGAAACCTCGACAAAAAGGACCGCAAACTAGTTTTAATCAAATTTTAGGAGTTCAAATAATTGATTAGGAACTTTTCAACACAATTATATTGAAAAACCTTAATTTTATACTTTTTACTCAGTTAAAATTCCAACGGGCCCATTGAAAAACCTCAATTTCTGTACTTTTTACTTAGTTAAAATTTCAACGGGTCCATTGAAAGGCCCATTTCGACCCGCTCGTCCGAAACCTCTACATTAAGGACTGCAAGAAAAGTTTTAATCAAATTTTAGGAGTTTATGTAATAGATTAGGAGCTTTTCAACACAATTATATTGCAAATTCTCAATTTCTATACTTTTTACTCAGTTAAAATTCTAACGGGTCCATTGAAAGGCCCATTTAGACCTGCTTGTCCGAAACCTCGACAAAAAGGACCACAAAATAGTTTTAATCAAATATTAGGAGTTCAAATAACTGATTACGAGCTTTTCAACACAATTATATTTCAAAACCTCAATTTCTGTACATTTTACTCAGTTAAAATTCCAACGAGTCCATTGAAAGGCCCATTTCGACACGCTCGTCCGAAACCTCTACAAATAGGATTGGAAAAAAGTTTTAATCAAATTTTATGAGTTTATGTAATTGATTAGGAGATTTTCAACACAATTATATTGCAAAACCTCAATTTTATACTTTTTACTCAGTTAAAATTCCAACAGGCCCATTGGAAGGCCCATTTAGACTTGCTCATCTGAAATCTCTACAAAAAGGACCGCAAAAATGTTTTATTCAAATATTAGGAGTTCAAATAACTGATTAGGAGCTTTTCAACACAATTATATTGCAAAACCTCAATTTCTGTACATTTTACTCAATTAAAATTCCAACGGTTCCATTGAAAGGCCCATTTAGACCAGCTCCTCCGAAACCTTTACAAAAAGGACCGCAAAACAAGTTTTAATCAAATTTTAGGAGTTCAAATAATTGATTAGGAGCTTTTCAACACAATTATATTGCAAAACCTCAATTTCTGTACTTTTTACTCAATTAAAATTCCAACGGGTCCATTGAAAGGCCCATTTCGACCTGCTCGTCCGAAACCTCTACAAAAAGGACCGCAAAATAGTTTTAATCAAATTTTATGAGTTCAAATAATTGATTAGGAACTTTTCAACACAACTATATTGAAAAATCTCAATTTTATACTTTTTACTCAGTTAAAATTCCAACGGGCCCATTGAAAGGCCCATTTAGATCTGCTCGTCCGAAACTTCTACAAAAAGGACCGCAAAAATGTTTTATTCAAATATTAGGAGTTCAAATAACTGATTAGGAGCTTTTCAACACAATTATATTGCAAAACCTCAATTTCTGTACTTTTTACTTAGTTAAAATTTCAACGGGTCCGCTGAAAGGCCCATTTAGACCAGCTCGTCCGAAACCTCTACAAAAAGGACTGCAAAACAAGTTTTAATCAAATTTTAGGAGTTTATGTAATTGATTAGGAGCTTTTCAACACAATTATATTGCAAAACCTCAATTTTATACTTTTTACTCAGTTAAAATTCCAACGGGCCCATTGAAAGGCCCATTTAAAACTTCTCGTCTGAAACCTCTTCAAAAAAGGACTGCAAAAATGTTTTATTCAAATATTAGGAGTTCAAATAATTGATTAGGAGCTTTTCAACACAATTATATTGCAAAACCTCAATTTCTGTATATTTTACTCAGTTAAAATACCAACAGGTCCATTGAAAGGCCCATTTAGACCAGCTCGTCCGAAACCTCTACAAAAAGGACCGCAAAACAAGTTTTAATCAAATTTTAGGAGTTCAAACAATTGATTAGGAGCTTTTCAACACAAATATATTGCAAAACCTCAATTTCTGTACTTTTTACTCAGTTAAAATTCCAACGGGCCCATTGAAAGGCCCATTTCGACCCGCTCGTCCGAAACCTCTACAAAAAGGATTGCAAAACAAGTTTTAATCAAATTTTAGGAGTTCATGTAATTGATTAGGAGCTTTTCAACACAATTATATTGTAAAACCTCAATTTCTGTACTTTTTACTCGGTTAAAATTCCAACGGTTCCATTGAAAGGCCCATTTAGACTAGCTCGTCTGAAACCTCTACAAAAAGGACTGAAAAACAAGTTTTAATCAAATTTTAGGAGTTCAAATAATTGATTAGGAGCTTTTCAACACAATTATATTGCAGAACTTCAATTTCGTGGGCGTATCCGCAATGTAGAACCGAATCTGAACCCAAACATTCCTCCAGTGAATGGTAATTTTACATCAACTTTTACATTTACAACTGTTTTCAATTGTTTTCCCTCTCAAATTTTCTATCAAAATATTTACCCTCTAATTTTCTCGTAGTGGCCCCAGCGAATATACCAGCAGCCCCGGCCAATCCTGCAGCTCCTCCTAACGATCAGAACACCATGGGTAAATCACTTTACTCAATCTTCATCCTTCATACAAATAGTTATCAGTTTCTAACCACATTCTCTTTTCAATATAAAGGCTCTCTAAATGAAGGCGACGCCGCCTCATTTACGGAACAAGCAACCGAAGAAGCCCAAAATGTCGACATGACCATGGATGATGGCCCCAATTCTGTCAAAGACCCCCTGCTGATCCGAAACAAAAAGCTCCTCTTGAGCCCCAACCCCTGAACACCATCTATCCCATTCCGGAAGATGGTTCTGATGATGATTGGGAAACCACGGATGATTATGGTGTCCCCAGCCCTACTGCCGAGCAGATTAAAAAGTTTGACTCTGAATCGAGTAAGCCTTCTAAACCCACTGATACAATATTCAATGACTTTAATCAGTGGTTACTTAAAACTTACCCGAATGATGCAGCCCCTGCACCTGTTCCTGTACCAGCACCCGCACCTGCACCTGCACCAACCCAAACAAACCGAGGCATGAAACGCCGTTCCCCAATACAAGTATCGCTCCCGCCGAAAAAATCCAAACAGTCAGGATCTACTCCAAAAGCTGGGATGAGCAGCTCTAAAAACTCTCCGGCGGCGGCTGATTCCCAACCCCGCCGAGCAAAATGAGGATCCTATGCTGGAACTGTCAGGGTCTTGGACAAGCCCCGACAGTTCAACATTTCCGGTCCTATGTCCAATGCACCAACCCTGATATTATCTTCTTATGCGAGACTAAACTAAATAATGCGGAATGTAACCGCTTATGTCTTTCATTAGGTATGTTAGACATTATTTCTATTCCCCCTACGGAAGGGTGTTCCGGAATTTCCTTATTCGCTACAAACAACATTAATATAAGTCTACTTTCCTATTCGTCGCGTTTCATTCATATTCAAATTTTAAAGAATAACTCCACAATGTTTTTCACTGGTATGCACGGGTTTTCGGAAACTAGCCAAAAATATAAAACATGGGAGCTAATTGATTCTTTATACCCATCCACTAAAGATAAACCTTGGCTTCTCGGCGACGATTTCAATGAAATTTTAACAGATTCGGAAAAACAAGGAGGCTCTCGTAGAGCTAGATCCCAAATTAAAAACTTTCGTAATTGTTTAACTCGAAACAACCTCTATGATTGTAAGCCAACTTCAGGATGGTTCACATGGACTAAAGTTGGACCCTTAACCCCGGTAATACATGTAAGATTAGACCGTTTTATCGCTAATTCCGAATGGAAAGACCTCTATCCTTCTCATCGAATCACCACAGAATATGTTGCCAAATCTGACCATTGTTTCCTTCTTCTCGAATTAGACACTTCGACTACCAAATTCAAAACACAACCTCCCAAGAATTTCAGATTCGAAAGTTGCTGGTCTAATAATATTGATAATATCCAAACAATTAAAAGGGCTTGGGCCGACACTCCCGGAACAGCCATAAACAAAATTGAAGCGGTAGGTACTTACCTAGAAGAATGGATAAATCAGCAACGTTTTAAATCAACCGGAAGAATTAAGTTTCTCACTAAAAAAATAAACAAATTACTATACCGTCCCTTAACGGCTACTAATGAACATGTTTACTTAAATTATAGAACTGAATTAAATAAACTTTTAAGAGAGCAAGAAGTTTATTGGGCTCAACGATCTCGAACCCTTTGGCTCTCCCAAGGGGACAAAAATACCAAGTTCTTCCATGCCCGCACTTCTAATAGGAACAAGAAAAACTCAATCATAGGCCTTTACGATACCAATTCCAATTGGTGCACTTCTGAATCGGACATTATGAATATTGCTTCAGATTATTTCCAAAACTTGTTCACAACATCTAACCCACAAATCTCGAACATCATTCTGGACAAAATTCACCCTTCCATTAATTCTTCAATGAATGAAAACCTTATAAAGGCATTCACTAGAGAGGAAATTATTCATGCTTTCAAAGATATTGACCCTAGGAAAGCTCCTGGTTGCGATGGTCTACCCAGTAGCTTTTTTAGACAACACTGGGATACAGTGGGAGACGATGTTATTAATCTTTGTATTAACCTTTTAAACGGCAATACCGATATGGCGTCAGTCAACAAAACTATATTGGTACTAATTCCCAAAGTACAAAACCCAACCTCCATGAAACAACTCAGACCAATTAGCCTCTGCACTGTCCTTTATAAAATAGTTGCCAAAACAATAGTCAATAGAATGAAACAGGCTATACCCCTATGCATTAGCCCTAATCAAGCAGCCTTTGTCCAGGGACGCAATATATCGGACAACATCCTTATTGCTCATGAAATCATCCAAAATATTAATTCAGGAGCTACTAAATCCTCTCAAGAGCTGCACTTAAACTAGACATGGAGAAAGCATTTGACAGAGTAGAATGGTCTTTTCTCGCTAATGTAATGGAATGCATGGGCTTTGCATCCGAATGGATCAAGCTTATAATGCGTTGTATTACTACAATATCTTTCTCAGTTAAAATTAATAATTCATTCTCACCCACCTTTCAACCTCAATGTGGTCTTCGTCAGGGGGATCCTCTATCACCTTTTCTCTTTCTATTTTGTACTCAAGGCCTCTCGGCTTACTTAGTTGCCGCTCAACAAACTAAAATTCTCCCAGGTCTAGGCGCAAGTAAACATGGGCCAAAAGTCAACCACTTGCTTTTTGCTGACGATTGCATGGTATTTATTAATACTAACCGATCTGAAGCGTCCCTTCTGAAAAATGCTCTTCAAACTTATGCTAATGCTTCCGGTCAAGCAGTCAATTTTAAGAAATCAACAATTTTCTATAATCCGCGTACACCAACTGCAACAAGAAATGCAATTAACAGCCTTTTACAAGTACGCGAGGTTTCTAACCCTGGTGTTTACCTAGGCATCCCGCTCCTAATTGGGAAAAATAAAACTGAATCACTAGGTTTTGTACGAGATAAAGTACATGATCGTCTCTCTAGCTGGGACAAACATCTTCTATCCTTTAGTGGTCGAGAGATTTTCATCAAAGCTGTCTTACAATCTCTTCCACAATATGTTATGTCTTGCTATCTTCTACCACATAATATCATTGACGACATGACTACATCAATCCGCCAATACTGGTGGACTGGTAAATCCAACAAAAAAGGTTGGCATATGTTACCGTGGAATCGTATATGTTTACCTAAATCTACTGGCGGCATGAGTTTTAAGGACTTACACGATTTCAATATCGCTCTCTTGGGAAAGCAAATTTGGAAACTTATCTGTGAACCAGATTCCTTATTAGGACAAATATACCGATCTAAATACTTTCCTTCAGGCAACATCCTGGATGCACCGAAACCTAGTAGGGGCTCCTTTGCTTGGCAAGGTATATATAACGCTCTTCAGCGTCTTTTCCCCGGCTTTCTTCACCGCCCTGGTATAAACAGTAATATTAGAATACACAAAGATATATGGGGAGGGTCTTCCCCGATTGAGCTTACTGGGGATTACGAAATCTCCAATGAATTTCACATTCGATGTCGTGATTTTATGATCCGTAACCAAACTGCCTGGGATACGGTAAAGTTAAACAATTATTTCAATCCAATTGATGCCGATGCCATTCTCCGTATTCCCATCATAAATGATCAACGGGATTCAATTCTATGGTCTCCCAACGACTCGGGTATCTACTCAGTCCGCTCTGGATATATTTTCTTACAACGCTCAATAACCCAACCTTCGCCACCAACTCGTTTCTGGAAGTTTTTATCCAAAATCAAAGCTTTACCCAAAGTTAAAACTTTTGGCTGGCGTATGGCATCTGATGCTCTACCAGTTGGTTCTAAAATGCAAGCTTTTTCCCCTAGCTCGGGGCCTTGCTCTATCTGTGGTAGTCAATCAGAATCGATTCTTCATGCGCTTCGTGACTGCCCTGGGGCATCTGAAGCCCTCCAAATTAGTGGTATCCCTATCTCTCTCTATAAGAGTTTAGCTCCTACGCCCATACAATGGTTAGAGGAAGCAGCCTCTACAATTTCCTCTGATAAATTTGGTCTCTTCCTTACCGTTTTATGGAATATTTGGAACAGACGAAATGACTGGGTTCACAACCACCATCTACAACCTCCATGGCTAATTGCTGTCAACTCAATTAGCTTACATGATGAATTGTGTAAATCTTTAATTTCATTTGATCCATCTCCATCTACATTTTCTAACCCATCCCGTACTCCTCCTCCACCTAATCATATCAAAATTACTGTGGACGGAGCTTTTAACCCATCAACTCGTGCAGCAGCCGTAGGCGTTGTTGCTCGTGATTCTGCAGGAGCAGTCGTGGGTGGTCTTGCTTTCCCTCTTGGTAGCTGTCAGGACGCTATCACCAGTGAAGGGGAAAGCATCCTAGCTGGTCTCACCTTTGCACGATCTCAAGGATGGAATCGTATCTTGATCGAAACTGACTGCGCTTCTCTCGCGAATAGGATCAACAATCCTGCTCAGGACCTCTCTACTATGGGGCCAACTATTCTTCGGATACAAGCTGCTCTTCCCGATTTTGACTTTATTTCCATTTCTTTTGTACGCCGTGAGGCAAATATTATAGCCCATACTTTGGCTACCTATTCCCTGAATTCTATGACCTCTATGTCATTTGAATCGGATATCACACATTGTATACAACATCTTGTAACAAATCTTCTTTGATTAATAATATTTGGGCACTCTTTTCCCCTTTATAGGGTCCTCTAGCTTTGCTTGAAGGACAGTAGTAGGGGTTTTTAATGAGGTCTTTTCTTCAAAAAAAAATTCCAACAGGTCCATTGAAAGGCCCATTTCGACCCGCTCGTCTGAAACCTCTACATTAAGGACTGTAAAAAGAATTTTAATCAAAATTTAGGAGTTTATATAATAGATTAGGAGCTTTTCAAAACAATTATATTGCAAAACCTCAATTTCTATACTTTTTACTCAGTTAAAATTCTAACGGGTCCATTAAAAGGCCCATTTAGACCTGCTCGTCCGAAACCTCGACAAAAAGGACCGCAAAATAGTTTTAATCAAATTTTAGGAGTTCAAATAATTGATTAGGAACTTTTCAACACAATTATATTGAGAAACCTCAATTTTATACTTTTTACTCAGTTAAAATTCCAACGGGCCCATTGAAAGGCCCATTTAGACCTGCTCGTCCGAAACCTCTACAAAAAGGACCGCAAAAATGTTTTATTCAAATATTAGGAGTTCAAATAACTGATTAGGAGCTTTTCAACACAATTATATTGCAAAACCTCATTTTCTGTACTTTTTACTCAGTTAAAATTTCAACGGCTCCATTGAAAGGCCCATTTAGACTAGCTCGTCCGAAACCTCTACAAAAAGGACCGCAAAACAAGTTTTAATCAAATTTTTGTTGTTCAAATAATTGATTAGGATCTTTTCAACACAATTATATTGCAAAACCTCAATTTCTGTACTTTTTACTTAGTTAAAATTCCAACAGGTCCATTGAATGGCCCATTTTGACACGCTCGTCCGAAACCTCTACAAAAAGGACTGCAAAAGAAGTTTTAATCAAATTTTAGGAGTTCATGTAATTGATTAGGAGCTTTTCAACACAATTATATTGCAAAACCTCAATTTCTATACTTTTTACTCAGTTAAAATTCTAACGGGTCCATTGAAAGGCCCATTTAGACCTGCTCGTCCGAAACCTCGACAAAAAGGACCGCAAAATAGTTTTAATCAAATTTTAGGAGTTCTCAAAACCCAATTCCGAAAATTGCCCCAAATCATTTGAAATTCATATATGTAGTATCATTTGGCCTCTATACACCATTACTAAACATATTAAATCAAAACATTTAACTTTGCAACATAAAGACACCATTTTTAATCAAAACATTCAAAATCTCTATTTTCTAAAAGCTTCATGGAAACTAAAATAGATTGTACTTTTAGGAAGAGGATGGTGAGGGGAGTTCAAAATTACCTTCACCTTTAAATTCGGAGTTGAAATGGAGGAGCTTTGGAAATGGAATAGTGAATATGGAAGGGAGTTGGGTTTCCCGTTGATAAGCTTTGGAGGGGAAGATGAATAGTAGAGAAAATGGGTGTTTTATTTGACATGTGGTGAATTTCTTTTGAGCTCAAAAGACTCATTTACCCTTAATGAACTAGGGTATTTGCAAGGAAGGTAATTACATGGCTAAAAAGGAGTTAAATCTTAAAACATGGTCAACCCTTCATAATTAATTAATTTTGAAAACAACTCAAAATATTATTTGGTGTATAAAACCGAGCCCAAGATAATATTAAAATATTATTTTCGCCTAACCCCTAAATCCGGGTGTTACAACTCTCCCCCACTTAAGGAATTTCGTCCCCGAAATTACCTGGTGGAAATAAATACGGGAACTGCTCAACCATATCAGCTTTCCTCTCCCACGTGGCCTCTTCCACACCTCTATGTCTCCACAACACCTTGACCAACTCTATGGTCTTGCCACGCAACACCTTGCTATCAGAAGCAAGTATCTCAACGGGCTCTTCATTATAGGACAAATCCGGATTCAACTCTATCTCCTCAACGGGCATCACATGAGAAGGGTCTGATCTATATCTCCTAAGCATAGATACATGAAAGACATCATGGATCTTTTCTAACTCAGAAGGTAACCTTAAACGATAAGCTACGGGCCCAATCCGCTCAACTATCTCATACGGACCAATGAACCTCGGACTCAACTTGCCCTTTCGGCCAAATCTCATTACCTTCTTCCACGGAGATACCTTCAGGAACACTTTCTCACCCACTGTGTACTCGATCTCTTTCCTCTTCAAATCTGCATAAGACTTCTGACGATCCGAAGCCGCTTTCAAACGGTCACAAATCAACTTCACCTTTTCTGTGGTTCCCTTAAGCAAATCTGGCATAGGTAACAACCTCTGACCTGTCTCAGCCCAACAAATCGGAGTTCTACACCGTCTACCATACAAAGCCTCATAAGGAGCCATCTGAATACTAGACTGATAACTGTTGTTATAAGCAAACTCAACCAACGGTAAGTGATTCTCCCAAGAACCCTGAAAGTCAATTACACAACAACGAAGCATATCCTCTAGAATCTGTATCACTCGCTCTGACTGTCCATCGGACTGCGGATGATAAGATGTGCTGAAATGCAGACGACTACCCAAAGCACTATGCAAACAACTCCAGAACCTCGAAGTAAATCTAGGATCCCTATCTGAAACTATAGACTTCGGAACTCCATGTAGTCTCACAATCTCATGAATGTACAAGTTTGCCAACTTGTCTAAGGAATCCGTAGTGTTCACTGCTAAGAAGTGAGCACACTTAGTGAATCTATCAACAATCACCCAAACTGAATTCTTCTTCGAAGGAGACAAAGGCAACCCCGATACAAAATCCATGGTGATTCTCTCCCACTTCCATTCCGGAATCTTCAAAGGCTGTAGTAAACCTGAAGGAACCTGATGTTCTGCCTTCACTCTCTGACAAACCATGCAACGGCTCACATACTCGGCTACATCTCTCTTCAAACCAACCCAGAAGTAATCATTCTTCAGATCTCGATACATCTTGGTACTACCCGGATGCATAGAAAAGGGACCCGAATGCGCTTCGCTCAAAATCTGACGTCTCAGCTCAACATCTTCCGGTACCACAATTCTATCTCTAAAGCACAACAAGCTCTCACCACTGAAACTATACTCAGTCGGTCTTCCTTCGGCTATGTCTTGAACATGAGGAACTAAGCTCGCATCTTGCAACTGCTTCTCTCTAATCAACTGAACCAAAGAAGGCTTCACTTGTAACTCGGTGATCAAACCACCATCATCGGACACACTCAATCTAGCAAACATAGCTCTCAGCTCAACGGCCACTTTTCTACTCAAAGCATCGGCCACTACGTTTGCCTTACCCGGATGGTACTCAATAGTCAAGTCATAATCTTTTAACAACTCTAGCCACCTCCTCTGTCTCAAATTCAACTCTTTCTGTGTCATCAAGTACTTCAAGCTCTTGTGGTCGTTATAAACTATACACTTCTCACCATACAAGTAGTGACGCCAAATCTTCAATGCAAACACAACTGCGGCTAGTTCTATGTCATGAGTAGGATAGTTCTTCTCATGAATCTTCAACTGTCTAGAAGCATAAGCAACAACTCTCCTATCTTGCATCAAAACACATCCTAAGCCTACGTAGGAAGCATCACTGTAAATCACAAACTCCTTACCTGAAACAGGTTGTACTAGCACTGGAGCATTTGTCAAAGCTTCCTTCAACTTCTCAAAGGCCTTTTGTCTTGCATCTGACCATTCAAACTTGACTCCCTTTTGCAACAACTTAGTCAAGGGAGCAGCTACTCTAGAGAAGCCATCAACGAACCTCCTATAGTAACCGGCTAATCCTAGGAAACTCCTAATCTCAGTCACGGACTTAGGTTGTTTCCACTCAACAATAGCCTCAATCTTCGATGGATCAACTCGGATGCCTTCGGCCGAAACAACATGGCCAAGAAATACAACCTCTCGAATCCAGAACTCACACTTGCTAAGCTTCGCATACAACTGATTGCTCAACAATCTCTGCAAAACAAATCTCAAGTGCTCGTCATGCTCTTCTTCTGTCTTCGAGTACACAAGTATATCATCAATGAAGACAACCACAAACCGGTTTAGATAGTCTCTAAAAATTCTGTTCATCATGTCCATGAATGCTGCTGGTGCATTCGTGAGCCCAAATGGCATCACAAGAAACTCATAGTGACCATATCTAGTCCTAAATGCTGTCTTCGGAACATCACACTCTTTCACCTTCAACTGATAGTATTCGGATCTCAAATCTATCTTCGAGAATACTGAAGCACCTCTCAACTGATCAAACAAATCATCTATGCACGGCAACGGATACTTGTTCTTCACAGTCAACTGATTCAGCTGTCTATAGTCAATACACATGCGCATGCTACCATCTTTCTTTTTCACAAACAACACTGGAGCACCCCACGGAGAACTACTAGGCCTAATGAAACCACGGTCTAATAATTCTTGCAACTGACTCTTCAATTCTTTCAACTCCTTCGGAGCCATACGATACGGAGCTATCGAAACTGGGTTAGACCCTGAAACTGTCTCAATCACAAACTCAACATCTCTGTCAGGAGGCAAACCCGGCAACTCTTCAGGAAACACATCTGGAAAGTCACACACTGTTATGATATCTTTCGGCCTAGCTTCACTCATATCCGGATTCATAACATAAGCCAAATAGGCCCCACATCCAGAGTCCATCAACCTATGTGCCTCTAAAGCTGACACCACATTAGACAAGAACTTAATGTTCTCGCCCACTACCACTACCTCGTAGTCATCAGAAAGCTTCAAGGAAATTCTCTATGTCTCAAAATCCACACTAGCCCGATGCTCAACCAACCAATCCATACCCAAAATAATATCAAAACCGTAGAAAGGAAGTTCCATCATATCAACTGAGAACACATGACCCTGAATCTTCAGCGGACACCTCCTATACATACGTCTAACTACAACTGTCTCACCAAAAGAGCTAGTAACATGCATACCTACATCTAAGATCTCAACAGGAATATCTAACTTCTGTGCATGCTCACTCAGAATGTAGGAATGTGTAGAACCCGAATCAACCAAAGAAAGCAAAGACATAGACTGTAACTCAAAATTACCTGCTATCACATCGGTGTCGTTCCCGGCCCCTCTCTGAGCATAGACCCTCGCTGGTCCTCCCGCCTCTGGCTGCACAGCCACAACATGTGCAAGATTATTCTGAGCATCTGCTCTAGGTGCATCAGCCCTCGGCTGGAAGTAGCCACGACCGCGCCCACGGCCTCTCTGAAAATCATTACCTCTTGCAGGAGCCTGAGCTATGTTCGGTGCCTGAGCTGCCTGACGTGGACAATCCCTCCTAAAGTGGTCTCTCGAATCGCAGTTCCAACAAGCATGAAAGTTACCCCAGCACTCTCCAGTGTGCTGTCTCCCACACTATGCACACTCGGGCAAGCGCCCTCCTCCCCTATGGCCCTGATGGCCCCTACCATGGTGGCCACCGCCACGTCTCTGATCAAACTGGTGTCCGCCACCCTCGTGTCTCTTAGCATCTCTACCATCAAAGTGGTTATGCCTCTTTCCAGAACCAGAACCACCAGCTCGTTTGGCTGCACCCAAACTATGCTCCAAATCCTTGGCCCTCGCGACCAACACATCAAAGTCTGAGTAGTCAGAAGCCAACGTGTACCTCTTAACCTCTTCATTCAATCCGTATCGGAATCGGTTGCAGCGTTCCACTTCAGTAGGAATCAACTCTGGGGCATACTGACTCAAGCGAACAAAGCGGATCTCATAATCAGTCACAGAAGCATCCTCCTGAGTAAGAGCCATAAACTCTCGCTTCTTCTCATCCAAGTACCTCGGTCCCAAGTACCTCTTTCTGAAAGCAAACTCAAAGAAATCCCAATCTATCTCGGCCTCTGGAACCCCGGTAGTGATGGTGACCCACCAGGTGTAGGCATCACCCTGAAGCAGTGAGATTACACAACCCAATCTACGTGCGCCCGCACAACCCATCTGAGCCAAGATACGAACTGTCTTCTCCAACCATAGCTCCGACCTCTCCGGAGTAGATCCTCTAAACTCCTCGGCCCCTAAGCTACGG
Source organism: Hibiscus tridactylites (assembly GCA_958450335.1). Taxonomy (NCBI): domain Eukaryota; kingdom Viridiplantae; phylum Streptophyta; class Magnoliopsida; order Malvales; family Malvaceae; genus Hibiscus; species Hibiscus tridactylites. The sequence continues at coordinate 56,552,940 of OY288283.1, read as the reverse complement.
AGCCTCTCCAAAGGTAAGCTAGCATCATCACACCTAGGCTGAACTGCAGCCTGGGCTCCCGCCACTGCGGCCTGGAACGCTCCCGCTATTGCTTGCACTAGTGGAGTCATATCAATTCTAGCTGGACCTTGGCCACCTTGGCCACCTTGAGGTCCCTCTCCTCCGGCTCCATCCTCGCCCCCAACTCCCGGTGGAGGAGGTGGTGGTGGTGGAGGAGCGCCAACTCCCGCGGCCCCCGGTCCCTCTATGTGAACCCTCGCACCAGCTACCGGCTCAACAGGAGCTACAACTCGCGGTTCCTGACGAACCAACCTCGGTCTACCTCTCGGTCTAGACATTGCTCACTCAGATATTAACTACAACCACAACAACAACACACAAGATGGGTTAGCAAGGTGAGGCTCCCAAGTGTCCAAGTATGTTTCCTCACTCAAAAATCATTTTTCCAATGTAATAGTAGCAATGGGACCCACACACACATGCTTTAAAATAAAAAATTCAGCATACTTGTCATATAAGCAACCATTCTTGCAGAACAAGCAAACACCGTGCAATTCAACTTAAAACTTAAACTTACCTCACTTACCTGCCCAAGGTCTCGGTAACCTTAGGCTCTGATACCAACAAGTGTAACCCCCTCGTCCCGGTCTGGTCGGATGACCGGTCTGAGTGGGCCACACGGGGAAAACCGAAGCGAAACCTGTTAAGGCTTCCCCTCGGTTAACGACCCAGAAAATTTCTTTTAACATTAGTCTTATCTAGATGCAATTATAATTCCTATGTGAAGCACAGCAGCGGAAGAACCAAACAACGCATCATTCACCGACCAAACAAACATAAACAATCCATTTTACTTCATTCTAGCAGGCCGTTTCGAAACACCTATAGGGTGTTTCGAAACGCCCTGACCCGGTCAACGGGCCTGGGTCAACCACAAGGTGACCGTTCCGAAACAGGGGTGACCCGTATCGGAACGACCTTGACGGTCAATATCTCGGGGTCAACGAGATTTGACCGTTTCGGAACTTCAGAGGCCCGTTTCGGAACGGCTTCATCTCGCCAATTTCTCAAAATTCCAGTGGCGAAAACGTTCCGGAACGACCCTCATCCGTTTCGAAACGGCAGGCCATTTACGCAGGGCCGTTTCGGAACACGGGGACCCGTTCCGAAACGCCCCCTGTCTGCAGACTTTTCTGGGCTGTTTTGAGGCACAAGGATGCCTCAAAACATCCCCAAGACACCAAGCAACTTCAAGGCAAGACATCCTAAAGTATAGCAACCATACAAGCATGCTTCAACAAGGCTTAAACATGTATAATACAAAGGCAACAATCCACATCATGCATTCATTCAAACCACATTCAAACACATGTAAAAACTCTTAAGGCATAAGCTAACATTCAAGCAAGCAAATAGGCATGAGTTAACATCCATCATGGCAACACAACCATGCAAAAGCAATATATATAAAGGAGTCTACACATGCTCCTATCAACCAACAACAACCACAAAACATTCATATCCCATTGCTCAACCATTACATGTCTAGTATTTTAAATCCATACTTGGTGAACTCAAGTCACAAACACACTTGGAGGCCCTCCTCTTGCCCGAGCAACCCACGAACTAAGGATCTGCAATGTTGAACAAAGAGAGCGTAAGCAAATAATGCTTAGTGAGGGCGAGCTCTAAAAACAAACCTCAACATTGCAGGGTCCGAGCACGATCTAGCCAAAGCAACATACGTATAACAAGAGTCCACAAGATATAGATGCATGAGCAATTATCTCACATATATGTCATAATCATGAGCTTAACACAACCATACATGTAATCACATTTAACATCCAACAGCTCATATACTCCAACACATTGATACACATATCAATTAACATTGGCACCTAGTTATGACCCAAATACGCGGATAGACTCGTTGGAAACTCATATCCAACAACCACATTACCTCGGTGGGATTCCACTCATCACCGGTCTCGCGGAGGGGATTCCACTCATCCTCACGCCCCGTCGATGGGATTCCACTCATCACCGACTATATTTAAATACCATTTCTGGGCGTACCCGTACTCCTCCTTGGTGACTCAACGCCACCAAGGCCACGCGCGACTTTAGACTCATGTGTACACAGTAACATCCTAATGATCGATCATTTGTATTTAAGTATACTAGTGCCAATATTTTACTCATTCCACATTACTCATTTCAATCATTTCCGTGCTTAGCACGTACTCACCATAGACACAACCATGAACCATCACCATGCATGCTTTAAGCAATACAACCCATGCCACAACTCACATGTATAAAACAATATACATAAACATTCATATCACATGGCATACGAGGCATATACATTCACACAATTGAGTTCATCCAAAGGCTTAGATCAAGCTTAGGATTAGGCTATCACCCTAATCCTAACTCTAGGTGGGTCTACCAAGCCCAACCTAGTCCACATACTCGAACCAACTAATTTAAAATCATTCAAGGAAATCAACCACTCACCTAAGCTTCCAAGCACAAGACCAAGCAAGCCACAACCTTCAACTCTCCGGATACACTCCCGATGCTTCACCGATGCCCAAGCTCGATTCTAATCATCTCAAACACAACCAAAACGTTCGAATCAATAACACATCATCGGAAACAACCCGGATTAACATTAACAAGCATTTAACACCCCAAACAAAGTCACAAAACAGAATTTTCGAGTAGCCTCTATAACCCACTGATTTCTTCCATTTCAAGCACCCAAACAAGCCTCAATTTCATCCAAAATGATCCTCATATATCATACTACCTACAGCCCTCAAGAACCAACCTTAAACAACCCCAAAACCCACTTTAAAACCCTCCAAAAACCCTCTCAAAACCCAATTCCGAAAATTGCCCCAAATCATTTGAAATTCATATATGTAGTATCATTTGGCCTCTATACACCATTACTAAACATATTAAATCAAAACATTTAACTTTGCAACATAAAGACACCATTTTTAATCAAAACATTCAAAATCTCTATTTTCTAAAAGCTTCATGGAAACTAAAATAGATTGTACTTTTAGGAAGAGGAAGGTGAGGGGAGTTCAAAATTACCTTCACCTTTAAATTCGGAGTTGAAATGGAGGAGCTTTGGAAATGGAATAGTGAATATGGAAGGGAGTTGGGTTTCCCGTTGATAAGCTTTGGAGGGGAAGATGAATAGTAGAGAAAATGGGTGTTTTATTTGACATGTGGTGAATTTCTTTTGGGCTCAAAAGACTCATTTACCCTTAATGAACTAGGGTATTTGCAAGGAAGGTAATTACATGGCTAAAAAGGAGTTAAATCTTAAAACATGGTCAACCCTTCATAATTAATTAATTTTGAAAACAACTCAAAATATTATTTGGTGTATAAAACCGAGCCCAAGATAATATTAAAATATTATTTTCGCCTAACCCCTAAACCCGGGTGTTACAACTCTCCCCCACTTAAGGAATTTCGTCCCCGAAATTACCTGGTGGAAATAAATACGGGAACTGCTCAACCATATCAGCTTTCCTCTCCCACGTGGCCTCTTCCACACCTCTATGTCTCCACAACACCTTGACCAACTCTATGGTCTTGCCACGCAACACCTTGCTATCAGAAGCAAGTATCTCAACGGGCTCTTCATTATAGGACAAATCCGGATTCAACTCTATCTCCTCAACGGGCATCACATGAGAAGGGTCTGATCTATATCTCCTAAGCATAGATACATGAAAGACATCATGGATCTTTTCTAACTCAGAAGGTAACCTTAAACGATAAGCTACGGGCCCAATCCGCTCAACTATCTCATACGGACCAATGAACCTCGGACTCAACTTGCCCTTTCGGCCAAATCTCATTACCTTCTTCCACGGAGATACCTTCAGGAACACTTTCTCACCCACTGTGTACTCGATCTCTTTCCTCTTCAAATCTGCATAAGACTTCTGACGATCCGAAGCCGCTTTCAAACGGTCACAAATCAACTTCACCTTTTCTGTGGTTCCCTTAAGCAAATCTGGCATAGGTAACAACCTCTGACCTGTCTCAGCCCAACAAATCGGAGTTCTACACCGTCTACCATACAAAGCCTCATAAGGAGCCATCTGAATACTAGACTGATAACTGTTGTTATAAGCAAACTCAACCAACGGTAAGTGCTTCTCCCAAGAACCCTGAAAGTCAATTACACAACAACGAAGCATATCCTCTAGAATCTGTATCACTCGCTCTGACTGTCCATCGGACTGCGGATGATAAGATGTGCTGAAATGCAGACGACTACCCAAAGCACTATGCAAACAACTCCAGAACCTCGAAGTAAATCTAGGATCCCTATCTGAAACTATAGACTTCGGAACTCCATGTAGTCTCACAATCTCATGAATGTACAAGTTTGCCAACTTGTCTAAGGAATCCGTAGTGTTCACTGCTAAGAAGTGAGCACACTTAGTGAATCTATCAACAATCACCCAAACTGAATTCTTCTTCGAAGGAGACAAAGGCAACCCCGATACAAAATCCATGGTGATTCTCTCCCACTTCCATTCCGGAATCTTCAAAGGCTGTAGTAAACCTGAAGGAACCTGATGTTCTGCCTTCACTCTCTGACAAACCATGCAACGGCTCACATACTCGGCTACATCTCTCTTCAAACCAACCCAGAAGTAATCATTCTTCAGATCTCGATACATCTTGGTACTACCCGGATGCATAGAAAAGGGACCCGAATGCGCTTCGCTCAAAATCTGACGTCTCAGCTCAACATCTTCCGGTACCACAATTCTATCTCTAAAGCACAACAAGCTCTCACCACTGAAACTATACTCAGTCGGTCTTCCTTCGGCTATGTCTTGAACATGAGGAACTAAGCTCGCATCTTGCAACTGCTTCTCTCTAATCAACTGAACCAAAGAAGGCTTCACTTGTAACTCGGTGATCAAACCACCATCATCGGACACACTCAATCTAGCAAACATAGCTCTCAGCTCAACGGCCACTTTTCTACTCAAAGCATCGGCCACTACGTTTGCCTTACCCGGATGGTACTCAATAGTCAAGTCATAATCTTTTAACAACTCTAGCCACCTCCTCTGTCTCAAATTCAACTCTTTCTGTGTCATCAAGTACTTCAAGCTCTTGTGGTCGGTATAAACTATACACTTCTCACCATACAAGTAGTGACGCCAAATCTTCAATGCAAACACAACTGCGGCTAGTTCTATGTCATGAGTAGGATAGTTCTTCTCATGAATCTTCAACTGTCTAGAAGCATAAGCAACAACTCTCCTATCTTGCATCAAAACACATCCTAAGCCTACGTAGGAAGCATCACTGTAAATCACAAACTCCTTACCTGAAACAGGTTGTACTAGCACTGGAGCATTTGTCAAAGCTTCCTTCAACTTCTCAAAGGCCTTTTGTGTTGCATCTGACCATTCAAACTTGACTCCCTTTTGCAACAACTTAGTCAAGGGAGCAGCTACTCTAGAGAAGCCATCAACGAACCTCCTATAGTAACCGGCTAATCCTAGGAAACTCCTAATCTCGGTCACGGACTTAGGTTGTTTCCACTCAACAATAGCCTCAATCTTCGATGGATCAACTCGGATGCCTTTCAACACAATTATATTGCAAAACCTCAATTTTTGTACTTTTTACTCAATTTAATACCAAGGGTCCATTGAAAGGCCCATTTAGACCTGCTCGTCCGAAACCTCTACAAAAAAGGACCGCAAAACAAGTTTTAATCAAATTTTAGGAGTTCAAATAATTGATTAGGAGCTTTTAAACACAATTATATTGCAAAAGCTAAATTTCTGTACTTTTTACTCAGTTAAAATTCCAACGGGTCCATTGTAAGGCCCATTTAGACATGCTCGCCCGAAACGTATCAAAAAGGACTGCAAAAAAAGTTTTAATCAAATTTTAGGAGTTTATGTAATTGATTAGGAGCTCTTCAACACAATTATATTGCAAAACCTCAATTTTATACTTTTTACTCAGTTAAAATTTCAAAGGGTCCATTGAAAGGCCCATTTAGACCCGCTCGTTCGAAACCTCTACAAAAAGGACCGCAAAAATGTTTTATTCAAATATTAAGAGTTCAAATAATTGATTAGGAGCTTTTCAACACATTTATATTGCAATACCTCAATTTCTGTCTTTTTACTCAGTTAAAATTCTAACGGGTCCATTGAAAGGCCCATTTAGACCTGCTCGTCCGAAACCTCTACAAAAAAGGACCGCAAAACAAGTTTTAATCAAAATTTAGGAGTTCAAATAATTGATTAGGAGCTTTTAAACAAAATTATATTGCAAAACCTCAATTTCTATACTTTTTACTTAGTTAAAATTCCAACGGGTCAATTGAATGGCCCATTTAGACCTGCTCGTCCGAAACCTCTACAAAAAAGGACCGCAAAACAAGTTTTAATCAAATTTTAGGAGTTCAAATAATTGATTAGGAGCTTTTAAACACAATTATATTGCAAAAGCTAAATTTCTGTACTTTTTACTCAGTTAAAATTCCAACGGGTCCATTGTAAGGTCCATTTAGACATGCTCGTTCGAAACGTATCAAAAAGGACTGCAAAAAAAGTTTTAATCAAATTTTATGTGTTTATGTAATTGATTAGGAGCTTTTCAACACAATTATATTGCAAAACCTCAATTTTATACTTTTTACTCAGTTAAAATTTCAAAGGGTCCATTCAAATGCCCATTTAGACCCGCTCGCTCGAAACCTCTACAAAAAGGACCGCAAAAATATTTTATTCAAATATTAGGAGTTCAAATAATTGATTAGGAGCTTTTCAACACATTTATATTGCAAAACCGCAATTTCCATACTTTTTACTCAGTTAAAATTCTAACGGGTCCATTGAAAGGCCCATTTAGACCTGCTTGTCTGAAACCTCTACAAAAAAGGACCCCAAAACAAGTTTTAATCAAATTTTAGGAGTTCAAATAATTGATTAGGAGCTTTTAAACAAAACTAAATTGCAAAACCTCAATTTCAGTACTTTTTACTCAGTTAAAATTCCAACGGGTCAATTGAATGGCCCATTTAGACCTGCTCGTCCGAAACCTCTACAAAAAGGACCGCAAAAAATGTTTTATTCAAATATTAGGAGTTCAAATAATTTATTAGGAGCTTTTCAACACAAGTATAATGTGAAACCTCAATTTCTGTACTTTTTACTCAGTTAAAATACCAACGGGTCGATTGAAAGGCCCATTTCGACCCGCTCGTCCGAAATCTCTGCAAAAAGGACTGCAAAATAAGTTTTAATCAAATTTTATGAGCTCATGTAATTCATTAGGAGCTTTTCAACACAGTTAAAATTACAACGGGTCCATTGTAAGGCCCATTTAGACCTGTTCGTCCGAAACGTATCAAAAAGGACTGCAAAAAAAGTTTTAATCAAATTTTGGGAGTTTATGTAATTATTAGTAGCTTTTCAACACAATTATATTGAAAAACCTCAATTTTATACTTTTTACTCAGTTAAAATTTCAACGGGTCAATTGAAAGGCCCATATAGACCCGCTCGTCCGAAACCTCTACAAGAAGGACCGCAAAAATGTTTTATTCAAATATTAGGAGTACAAATAATTGATTAGGAGCTTTTCAACACATTTATATTGCAAAACCTCAATTTCTGTACTTTTTACTCAGTTAAAATTCTAACGGGTCCATTGAAAGGCCCATTTAGACCTGCTCGTCCGAAACCTCTACAAAAAGGACCGCAAAAATGTTTTATTCAAATATTAGGAGTTCAAATAATTGATTAGGAGCTTTTCAACACATTTATATTGCGAAACCTCAATTTCTGTACTTTTTACTCAGTTAAAATACCAACGGGTCTATTGAAAGGCCCATTTAGACCTGCTCGTCCGAAACCTCTACAAAAAAGGACCGCAAAACAAGTTTTAATCAAATTTTAGGAGTTCAAATAATTGATTAGGAGCTTTTCAACACAATTGTATTGCAAAAGCTCAATTTCTGTACTTTTTACTCAGTTAAAATTCCGACGGGTCCATTGTAAGGCCCATTTAGACATGCTCGTCCGAAACGTATCAAAAAGGACTTCAAAATAGTTTTAATCAAATTTTAGAAGTTCAAATTATTGATTAGGAACTTTTCAACACAACTATATTGAAAAACCTCAATTTTATACTTTTTACTCAGTTAAAATTCAAACGGGCCTATTGAAAGGCCCATTTAGACCTGCTCGTCCGAAACCTCTACAAAAAGGTTCGCAAAAATGTTTAATTCAAATATTAGGAGTTCAAATAATTTATTAGGAGCTTTTCAACACAATTATATTGAAAAACCTCAATTTCTGTACTTTTTACTCAGTTAAAATTCCAACGGGTCCATTGAATGGCCCATTTAGACCTGCTCGTCCGAAACCTCTACAAAAAGGACCGCAAAAATGTTTTATTCAAATATTAGGATTTCAAATAATTGATTAGGAGCTTTTCAACACAATTATAATGCGAAACCTCAATTTCTATACTTTTTACTCAGTTAAAATACCAACGGGTCCATTGAAAGGCCCATTTCGACCCGCTCGTCCGAAACCTCTACAAAAAGGACTGCAAAATAAGTTTTAATCAAATTTTAGGAGTTCATGTAATTGATTAGAAGCTTTTCAACACAATTATATTGCAAAACTTCAATTTTTGTACTTTTTACTCAATTAAATTCCAACGGGTCCATTGAAAGGCCCATTTAGTCCTGCTCGTTCGAAACCTCTACAAAAAAGGACCGCAAAACAAGTTTTAATCAAATTTTTGGAGTTCAAATAATTTATTAGGAGCTTTTCAACACAATTATATTGCAAAAGCTCAATTTCTGTACTTTTTACTCAGTTAAAATTCCAACGGGTCCATTGTAAGGCCCATTTGGACCTGCTCGTCCGAAACGTATCAAAAAGGACTGCAAAAAAAGTTTTAATCAAATTTCAGGAGTTTATGTAATTGATTAGGAGCTTTTCAACCTAATTATATTGCAAAACCTCAATTTTATACTTTTTACTCAGTTAAAATTTCAACGGGTCCATTGAAATGCCCATTTAGACCCGCTCGTCCGAAACCTCTACAAAAAGGACCGCAAAAATGTTTTATTCAAATATTAGGAGTTCAAATAATTGATTAGGAGCTTTTCAACACATTTATATTGCAAAACCTCAATTTCTATACTTTTTACTCAGTTAAAATTCTAACGGGTCCCTTGAAAGGCCCATTTAGACCTGCTCGTCCGAAACCTCGACAAAAAGGACTGCAAAATAGTTTTAATCAAATTTGAGGAGTTCAAATAATTGATTAGGAACTTTTCAACACAATTATATTGAAAATGCTCAATTTTATACTTTTTACTCAGTTATAATTCAAACGGGCCCATTGAAAGGCCCATTTAGACCTGCTCGTCCGAAACCTCTACAAAAAGGTTCGCAAAAATGTTTTATTCAAATATTAGGAGTTCAAATAATTGATTAGGAGCTTTTCAACACAATTATATTGCAAAACCTCAATTTCTGTACTTTTTACTTAGTTAAAATTCCAACGGGTCCATTGAAAGGCCCATTTAGACCTGCTCGTCCGAAACCTCTACAAAAAGGACCGCAAAAAATGTTTTATTCAAATATTAGGAGTTAAAATAATTGATTAGGAGCTTTTCAACACAATTATAATGCAAAACCTCAATTTCTGTACTTTTTACTAAGTTAAAATACCAACGGGTCTATTGAAAGGCCCATTTCGACCCGCTCGTCCGAAACCTCTACAAAAAGGACCGCAAAAATGTTTTATTCAAATATTAGGAGTTCAAATAATTGATTAGGAGCTTTTCAACACAATTATATTGCGAAACCTCAATTTCTGTACTTTTTACTCAGTTAAAATACCAACGGGTCCATTGAAAGGCCCATTTAGACCTGCTCGTCCGAAACCTCTACAAAAAAGGACCGCAAAACAAGTTTTAATCAAATTTTAGGAGTTCAAATAATTGATTAGGAGCTTTTCAACACAATTGTATTGCAAAAGCTCAATTTCTGTACTTTTTACTCAGTTAAAATTCCGACGAGTCCATTGTAAGGCCCATTTAGACATGCTCGTCCGAAACGTATCAAAAAGGACTGCAAAAAAAGTTTTAATCAAAATTTAGGAGTTTATGTAATTGATTAGGAGCTTTTCAACACAATTATATTGCAAAACCTCAATTTTATACTTTTTACTCAGTTAAAATTTTAACGGGTCCATTGAAAGGCCCATTTAGACCCGCTCGTCCGAAACCTCTACAAAAAGGACCGCAAAAATGTTTTATTCAAATATTAGGAGTTCAAATAATTGATTATGAGCTTTTCAACACAATTATATTGCAAAACCTCAATTTCTGTACTTTTTACTCAGATAAAATTCTAACGGGTCCATTGAAAGGTCCATTTAGACCTGCACGTCGGAAACCTCTACAAAAAAGGACCGCAAAACAAGTTTTAATCAAATTTAGGAGTTCAAATAATTGATTAGGAGCTTTTCAACACAATTATATTGCAAAAGCTCAATTTCTGTACTTTTTACTCAGTTAAAATTCCAACGGGTCCATTGTAAGGCCCATTTAGACTTGCTCGTCCGAAACGTATCAAAAAGGACTGCAAAAAAAGTTTTAATCAAATTTTAGGAGTTTATGTAATTGATTAGGAGCTTTTCAACACAATTATATTGAAAAACCTCAATTTTATACTTGTTACAGATTCTTAGGCTAAAATCTAAGCTATTTATTAGGCTATAATATATTGTAATTAATGTTATATATTATGTTACCTAGTTTAGGTAAATTAGATTTGTATATATAGCCTATATGTTCTATGAATAAAATATAAGGAATTATTCTCTACATGGTATCAGTTGCCCTAGGTTCTTTCGAATACAATAAATTTTGTAACGCCCCGGTTTTGGGCTTAGGAGTTTTGGGCGTTGACCGGTTTGGTCAAAGTGTTGTTCGAATCTAAAGAGGTGAAATTAGGAAAGCCTAGTTCGGGTTGCATTAAAAATATGGGAAAATGTTCTAAAATCATCTTTTAATATAATTAAGTGAACTGTGAAATCAATTTTGGAAAATGAGTTTTGGAAGGGTGACATTTTGGCTAGTGACCAAAATGTAATTTTCGAAAGTTTTGTGGCTGTTTTATAAAGGGTTGAAACTTTGAATCTTTAAGGAGCTATTTACCGAAAGGGAGTTTCTCCAGATTTTTCTAAGATATTTTAAGACTAAATTCTGATTTTAAATGATATTAAAAGTGGAGGGAAAGCCATTTGGCTATTTTGGATTTTGTAACCAACTTTTTCTCAATTTTCTTTCTCTCATTTTCTCTCAACCCAAACACATTCTCTCCAGAGAATTGGTTCTGATTTTCTCACCTAAATCCCTCCTTTCAACTCTCATTTGATTCCTAATCAACATATCTTCAAAACCTCTTCAATTGCTACTTGATTCAACAAGGTTTTTGATTCCAAAAAGAGGAGAAACTCAAGTTTGGAGGTAAGAACGTCCTTCTCCTCTAAACTATCAGTTCTTTACTGAAATTCCTAAGTTTTCAATCCTTAATTGATGTTTTATTAAAGGTTTTTAAGTGGTGAAATGGATCTTGGCTTATAATGCAAGATTTGATGATTTTTGATGATTTTCGTTAGATCTGATTAATCTGTTATTTGAGATGTGTTTTTGACGTTAAATGAACTCTAAAATTATAAGGAATTGAGTTTTGATTGATGCAATCCCGGATAGGTTGAGTTTCCTAAGTTTAGCTTGTGATTCAAGGTTGTTTTTGAGGTGATCTTGTGGATCTGATGTTGCTGGAGGTATAAGGATGTTAATAGGTTGTTTTTAGATCTTATATGATGTTAAAGGATATGTGGTTTTGCTGGTTTATGGCTGGGCTTTGTTTAGAAGTGGTTTGGATGCATTTTCGGTTGTGTTTGGTGGCCGAAAATGGAGGTTGGATGAGAGCAGCGAGTTTAAGTGCTTTCATTGAAGCAATTAATGCATGATGATGCATTAATCCTCTGCTTTGATGTGTTGAAACAGGGGAGGCATCTTTGGATCCAAGAGTTGTTGATCCGGAAGCTTGATTTGGTGCTTTGGCTTGAAGCAAAGTGGAAATCGGTGAGTGCATGTGAGTGCGTTTGTGAAAATTGGGTTTTCGGCTTTGAAACCAATGTCTTGGGAGCTTAGTTTAAGTCTAAACAACTTTGCTAAGCTCAAGTGTAAGTTTTCGGAATTTCTCTCTAGTGGTGGCCATGATTTTGTTGTGATGCGAAATGGTTATTTGCATGTTTTAATTACTGTTTTGAAAGCATGATTTAGCATGGTGTTTGCTGATTTTGTAAGCCATATGTTGAAGGAAACTCTAGGTAGGAGTTCCTTGATTTTGTACATTGATTAAATGTGTTTGATGCTTTGAAATGCATGATGAAAATAGCTTGGTTTAATGCTTTAAAACAGTGGATTAAATGATGAAAATGATGTATATTGGCAAGTGATGTTTTAAAAAGGTTAAGGTCACTAAGGTGGTTAAAAGTCCTTGAGTGAGCCTTGTTACTTAAGAACATCAAGGTGGTTAAAAGTCCTTGGATGGTTCTTGTTGCGGACACTAAGGTGGTTAAAAGTCCTTAGGTGATCCTTTCCATGGTGTTTAAAAGTCCATGGGGCCATGGTGTTTAAAAGTCCATAGGGCCAAGGTGTTTAAAAGTCCTTGGGGCCAAGGTGTTTAAAAGTCCTTGGGGTGATTCAAGCTATGGACACAAAGGTGGTTAAAAGTCCTTGTGTGGTCCTCATTCATGGTGTTTAAAAGTCCATGGCCAAGGTGTTTAAAAGTCCTTGGGGCCAAGGTGTTTAAAAGTCCTTGGGAAGTTGATGAACTTGTTTTAATGAAATGGAATTTGTCACTTGAGCCAATATGACATGTTATGTTATTATGAAGCATGAGATGCTTGTTTTAAGTATGCTTTTGAGCATGTGCAAAGGTTGATTTAAAGCATGATTTGTAAATGTTTTTAAATGCATTATTGAATGGTTTTTAAGAGCATACCTCACTAAGCTTTTGCTTACGCTCTCTTCCGTTTTCTTAATTCAATAATGCAGAACATTAAGGAACCTTGAGGGCAGCAAGGAGGGCAAGAATTCAAGTGCAAGTAGAGCTCAATGTATGGAAGGTTTTTGTTAAACATTTTAGCTTTTGGGTAATTTGGCAATGGGGGACCAATGTGTATGATTTGGGAGGTGTTTGGAACTCCCTAAGTATGTTGATTGATGATAAGATTGCTGGTTTTTGCATTGGATCATTACATGCTTGTTTTGGAAGTTTTGTGCTTGAATAGCTAGCTTGTGTAGGAAGCATGCCTATAGATTTGGGGCTTTTTGCACATGATGTTGTTTTGATGATTTGATGATGCTTATAAGTCTTATATATGTTGAATTGCACGCTGGTAAAGTTTGGTGGCATTTGGAGCATGTTTGAATGTTTAATTGCATGTTTTGGAATGCTTTTTGCTGCAATCTGTGCAGGGCGTTTCGGAACAGTGTGCACCGTTTCGGAACGGGTGCCTTGAATGAACCCAGGCGTCCGAAACGGTATACACCGTTTCGAAACGGTTTGGCCTCTGCCAGGCCCATGTTCCGGAACCCGTTGCGGAACGGCCCGTGTTTCGAAACGGGGTCTACCTGTTTCGGAACGGTCGACCGTTGGGGGCTGACATTGGCAGTTATATGTTTTGAATTGTTTGTATTTTGGTCCTGAATCTTGTTTGTGCAATTGTATGAGTTTGGGAAGTCCTTTTGAGCTGAAATTTCACAGAGAAGCATGAAACCTGATTAATTTCAAGTTGGTAACTTTAATTTGGGTTAAGTCCTTTTATTTATCAGAAATTACAATTTGGTCCTTAAAGTTGTAATTTGTTCAATTGGGTCCCTGTTTGATCTCTGATGTTTGTGATCTTTGTGTATGATGTTTCTGTGATCACAATTAGGACTAATGTGCATCTAGACAAGTTTAAAAGGAAAAAAAAGGGTCGTTAATCAAGGTTGACTTTCGGGTTGACTTTGGTTTTCCCCGTGTGACTTTCTTAATTCGGGTCAACCGTCTAGGCCGGGTTAAGGGGGTTACATTTGGTGGTATCAGAGCTGAGTTCTCGAGTAATTGGGAATGAATGTATGCATGATTGAAGTATGTTTGGCTTGTATGCTTGTGGTTCGAAAGCATGTTTAGTGGCTTGTGATTTGGATGCAATTGAGATGTATGCTGTGATGTTGCATGTTGAGGGTACCCATTGCCAAACAAAAGCTAATGAAATGATGTTGATTTTGAATGAAATTAAGCTTGAATACTTGGATTGCTTACCTTGCTGGGCCTGACTTGTTTTATTTTGCATTGTGATTGCATGGTAAAAGTATGGCACCACGTAGAGAGTTACGAGGTAGTGTGCGAGCTACGGCTCCCAATGAGAACGAGAATGAAGAGAACACGGGTAGTGCAGTGTTACCCCCTCCTCCGCCTGGTGGTGGTGCTGGAGGTGAGAGAGCTGAAGCTGCAGCTGGTGCTGGAGCTGCTGGACCTGAGGTTGGTCAGGGGCAAGCTATGCCTGATATGTCTATGTTAGTACAAGCTATTGCGGGTGCTTTTCGAGCAGCAGTAGCTGGAGCTCAAGGAGCTGGGCATCAGGGAGATGCTGGAGTTAGACTACCTTTGGAGCGTCTGCGCAGTCTTGGTGGGACTGAGTTCAGGGGTATGTCGGCTGAGAGTTCGGAAGCTTGGCTAGAGAGTACCAAGCGTATCTTGGGTCAGATGAGCTGCACGGATGTGCAAAAGTTGGGATGTGTTGTGTCCTTGCTGCAGGACGATGCGTATACGTGGTGGACGACCACCATAGCTGGGATGGCTGAAGCTGATGTTACTTGGACATTCTTCCAGAATGTGTTCAAGAGGAGATATCTTGGAGTGAGATATCTTGATGAGAAAAAGCGAGAATTCATGTCTCTTACCCAAGGGAGCATGAGTGTGGCTGAGTATGAAGTGCAGTTTGTACGACTCAGTCAGTATGCACCGGAGCTGATACCTGATGAGCGAGCAAGGTGCGAGAGGTTCCGTTATGGTCTTGTGACGGATGTAAAAATGTATGTGCTGGCCACTGAATATGATGATTTTGATGTGTTGGTGGGCCGAGCCAAGGACATTGAGATGAACTTGGGTTTATCTGCGAAAGGTGCTGGAGCTAGTTCTGGTAAGAGAGCTGCTGAGTTTAGTTCCGGAGGTGGACGGAGCAAGAGGGGACGTGATCAGAAGTATCAGTCCTCAGCCAAGAGGGGTGGTGGTGCACCTGCTAGAGGTGGTTATGCTAGAGCTGATCCTAGTGCTTGCTGGATCTGTGGTTCTCGTGGTCACATGAAGCGTGACTGTCCTCGTGCTGTGAGGGAGGTGCAAGCTCCTGTTGCGGCAGCTGGGAATGGATGTTGGAGTTGTGGTTCTGTAGACCATCTGAGGCGAGATTGTCCGAGGTTGGCTGGTGGCCAAGAGCGTGCTCCTGTTGTTGCTGCACCGCAGAGAGGTCGTGGGCGCGGCCGTGGTAATTTCCAGAGGAGAGAGGAAGGTGGTCGTGGAGTAGCCCATGTCGTGGCTATTCAGCCTGAAGGTGGAGGCCAAGCTAGGGTGTATGCTCAGCGCGAGGGAAGGAATGATGCAGATGTGATTGCAGGTACCTTTACTTTGCAGTCCTTGTCATTGCTTTCTTTGATTGATTCTGGATCTACGCATTCATACATTTTGCGTGGGCATGCTGAATTGCTTGGTTTGCCTGTTGAGTCTTTGGATGTTGGTGTTCGTGTCACTAGTTCTTTTGGTGAAACTGTTGTGACTCGAAAGCTTTATAGAAGGTGTCCCTTGGTTGTTCAAGAACATGTTTTTCATGTTGATCTTATGGAGTTGCCCTTCTATGGTTTTGATGTGATCCTTGGTATGGATTGGCTTGCTGAGCATCGTGCTGTGGTAGATTGTGAAAATAAGCGGGTTTCGCTTAGGCTTGCGGATGATTATGAAGTTGTTGTGGTTGGTGAGAATGTGAAGTTTCTTGCCAATGTGGTGTCTACCTTGGAGGCGAGTAGGATGCTGAGGCAGGGTTGCGAAGCTTATCTAGCTTTTGTGATGAATCCTAGCTCTAAGGAGTTGAGGGTGCAAGATATCAGGGTTGTGAAGGAGTTTCCTGGTGTTTTTCCTGAGGAGTTGCCTGGTTTACCTCCTAATCGCGAGGTGGAGTTTGGAATTGAGCTGTATGAGAATACAACTCCTGTGTCCATTACTCCCTATAGAATGGCACCTAAGGAGCTGAAGGAGCTGAAGACGCAGTTGCAAGAGTTGCTTGATCGTGGTTTCATCCGGCCGAGTTTGTCACCTTGGGGTGCACCAGTCTTGTTTGTGAAGAAGAAAGATGGCACTATGAGGATGTGCATTGATTACCGTCAGCTGAACAAGTTGACTATCAAGAATCGGTATCCTTTGTCGAGGATTGATGATCTCTTTGATCAATTTCGGGGAGCTGCAGTGTTCTCTAAGATTGACTTGAGGTCAGGGTATTATCAGTTGAAGGTGAAGGATGTGGATGTGCCTAAGACAGCTTTCAGGACAAGGTATGGGCATTATGAGTTCCTTGTGATGCCGTTTGGTTTGACAAATGCTCCTGCTGCTTTCATGGACATGATGAATTGTGTGTTTCATGAATACCTGGACAAGTTCTTTGTGGTGTTCATTGATGATATCCTCGTGTACTCGCGTACTGAGGAGGAGCACGAAGAGCATTTGAGGATTGTTTTGCAAGCTTTGTTGGAGAATCAGCTTTATGCTAAGCTGAGCAAGTGTGAGTTTTGGCTTAAGGAGGTGGTGTTTCTTGGGCATGTGGTCTCAGCTGAGGGGATTCGTGTTGATCCTCAGAAGATTGAGGTGGTGATGAACTGGAAAGTTCCTAAGTCTGTTCATGAGGTTCGTAGTTTCCTTGGTTTGGCGGGTTACTACCGGAGGTTTGTGGATGGTTTTTCCAAGATTGCTGCTCCTTTGACGAAGCTGTTGCAAAAGGATGTTAAGTATGAGTGGACGGAAGCGAGACAGCAGGCTTTTGAGAAGCTTAAGGCGGCTTTGACGCAAGCTCCTATCTTGATTCAGCCTGAATCAGGGAAAGAGTTCGTGGTCTATAGTGATGCATCCTATGTTGGTTTGGGATGTGTGCTGATGCAAGAGGGTAAGGTTGTGGCTTATGCGTCGCGGCAGTTGAAGGTGCATAAGCGCAACTATCCTACGCATGACATTGAGCTGGCTGCTGTGGTTTTTGCTCTGAAGATCTGGAGACATTATCTGTATGGTGAGAAGTGTACTGTGTATACGGATCACAAGAGTTTGAGGTATCTGATGTCTCAGAAGGAGTTGAATCTTAGACAGCGGCGTTGGTTGGAGTTACTCAAGGATTATGATCTGACGATTGAGTATCATCCTGGAAAGGCTAATGTTGTTGCGGATGCCTTGATTAGAAAGGTAGCTGTTGAGCTGAGGGCTATGTTTGCTAGCTTGAGCATATCGCGAGATGGTGGTCTTGTTGCTGAGTTGCAAGTGAAGCCATCGTTGGTTCAGTTGATCAAGGAAAAGCAGTTGTTGGATGATTCCTTGGTGTCTCATGTTCAGGATATCGCGGAGGGTAGACCTTCGGATTTCTGCTTTAATGAGGATGGTGTGTTGTGTTTTGGTAGTCGGATAGTAGTGCCTGCTGATGCTGAGCTGAGACGTGCTATTTTGACTGAAGGTCATAGTAGTCCTTTTGCTATGCACCCTGGTAGTACTAAGATGTACTGTGATCTTCGTGATGAGTACTATTGGGTGGGTTTGAAGAAGGATGTTGCAGAGTTTGTGAGCATGTGTTTGGTGTGTCAGCGAGTTAAGGCTGAACATCAGGTTCCTTCTGGTTTGTTGCAACCGTTGAAAATCCCTGAATGGAAGTGGGAAAGGGTTACCATGGATTTTGTATCTGGTTTACCTCTGTCTCCTTCAAAGAAGAATTCTGTTTGGGTGATTGTGGATCGCCTGACGAAGTGTGCGCATTTCTTGCCTGTGCATACTACGTTTTCTTTGGATAGGCTGGCAGAGTTGTACATTGCTGAGATTGTGCGGCTGCATGGTGTTCCTAAGTCGATTGTGTCGGATAGAGATCCGAGGTTCACATCGCGTTTCTGGCAGTGTTTGCATCAAGCTCTGGGTACAAGGTTGCATTTCAGTACATCCTATCATCCTCAGTCGGATGGTCAATCTGAGCGGGTTATCCAGATTTTGGAGGATATGCTGAGGTGCTGCGTGATTGAGTTCCAAGGTTCTTGGGAGAAGCATCTGCCTTTGGTTGAGTTCGCTTATAACAATAGTTATCAGGCGAGTATACAGATGGCACCTTATGAGGCTCTGTATGGGTGGAAGTGTAGGACTCCTCTTTGTTGGGCTAAAACTGGTCAAAAGTTGGTTTCGATGCCGGCTTTGTTGAAAGGGACCACCGAGAAGGTGAAGCTCATTTGTGAGCGGTTGAAGGCTGCCTCTGATCGGCAGAAGTCTTACGCGGATTTGAAGCGTAAGGAGATAGAGTATGCGGTGGGTGACCGTGTGTTCTTGAAGGTTTCGCCTTGGAAGAAAGTGATGAGGTTTGGCCAGAAAGGTAAGTTGAGCCCTCGGTACATTGGACCATATGAGGTGGTTGAGCGTGTGGGTCCTGTTGCGTATCGGCTAAGGTTACCTCAGGAGTTGGAGAAGATTCATGATGTGTTCCATGTTTCTATGCTCCGGAAGTATAGATCTGATCCTTCGCATGTGATGCCTGTGGAGGAAGTGGTTTTGAATCCGGATTTGACCTATGATGAGGAACCGGTGAAGGTTCTGGATTCGGATAGCAAGGTTCTTCGTGGCAAGACCATCGAATTGGTGAAGGTGCTGTGGAAGCATCGAGGTGTTGAGGAAGCCACGTGGGAGCGGAAGGAAGACATGCTGAAGCAGTTTCCTTATCTCTTTCCTTCAGGTAAATTTCGAGGACGAAATTTCTTAAGGGGGGGAGAGTTGTAACGCCCCGGTTTTGGGCTTAGGAGTTTTGGGCGTTGACCGGTTTGGTCAAAGTGCTGTTCGAATCTAAAGAGGTGAAATTAGGAAAGCCTAGTTCGGGTTGCATTAAAAATATGGGAAAATGTTCTAAAATCATCTTTTAATATAATTAAGTGAACTGTGAAATCAATTTTGGAAAATGAGTTTTGGAAGGGTGACATTTTGGCTAGTGACCAAAATGTAATTTTCAAAAGTTTTGTGGCTGTTTTATAAAGGGTTGAAACTTTGAATCTTTAAGGAGCTATTTACCCAAAGGGAGTTTCTCCAGATTTTTCTAAGATATTTTAAGACTAAATTCTGATTTTAAATGATATTAAAAGTGGAGGGAAAGCCATTTGGCTATTTTGGATTTTGTAACCAACTTTTTCTCAATTTTCTTTCTCTCATTTTCTCTCAACCCAAACACATTCTCTCCAGAGAATTGGTTCTGATTTTCTCACCTAAATCCCTCCTTTCAACTCTCATTTGATTCCTAATCAACATATCTTCAAAACCTCTTCAATTGCTACTTGATTCAACAAGGTTTTTGATTCCAAAAAGAGGAGAAACTCAAGTTTGGAGGTAAGAACGTCCTTCTCCTCTAAACTATCAGTTCTTTACTGAAATTCCTAAGTTTTCAATCCTTAATTGATGTTTTATTAAAGGTTTTTAAGTGGTGAAATGGATCTTGGCTTATAATGCAAGATTTGATGATTTTTGATGATTTTCGTTAGATCTGATTAATCTGTTATTTGAGATGTGTTTTTGATGTTAAATGAACTCTAAAATTATAAGGAATTGAGTTTTGATTGATGCAATCCCGGATAGGTTGAGTTTCCTAAGTTTAGCTTGTGATTCAAGGTTGTTTTTGAGGTGATCTTGTGGATCTGATGTTGCTAGAGGTATAAGGATGTTAATAGGTTGTTTTTAGATCTTATATGATGTTAAAGGATATGTGGTTTTGCTGGTTTATGGTTGGGCTTTGTTTAGAAGTGGTTTGGATGCATTTTCGGTTGTGTTTGGTGGCCGAAAATGGAGGTTGGATGAGAGCAGCGAGTTTAAGTGCTTTCATTGAAGCAATTAATGCATGATGATGCATTAATCCTCTGCTTTGATGTGTTGAAACAGGGGAGGCATCTTTGGATCCAAGAGTTGTTGATCCGGAAGCTTGATTTGGTGCTTTGGCTTGAAGCAAAGTGGAAATCGGTGAGTGCATGTGAGTGCGTTTGTGAAAATTGGGTTTTCGGCTTTGAAACCAATTGTAATCACTAATTTTGTCCGGGATGTTAAACCCATCCTCTTTTCTTAATGGGCTTTAATATGATTACTACCTTATTAATCACCTATTAATTTTATCATTATTACTATATTACTATCATATTTATTATTATCATATGTCATTATTACTATCTATTATTATTACTATCTACTTATTTATATTATCATTATTATTATACTATTATCTATTATTCTTGTTACCATTATCATATATTATTAGTATTACTTAATATATTACCGATTATTACTATTATTATTATCTTTATCTATTACTATTATTATTATTATTATTAAATCTGAAAACCAAAAACATTAAATAAAAGCCCAACATATATATATTAATATAATAAAAGCCCAAGTGTTTATTTAATTTTACAGTCCATTATACATTATAAAAACCCAATAAAATTACAAGGCCTGTTGGCCCAAAACACTAAATCTAATCTGATCTAAAGAACCCTAATGGCACTTGTGTTTTGTGCAGCCGCCACCTTCCCCTCACCGTCAGATCTGATCTAGATCTGACGGTCCAGATTGCACCAGGAGAAGGAAACCCTAGCTGAAGCCTCAACAACCCTCGCGCCGCACCCCTCAGGACCATTTGATCGGGAGTGCATCAACGGCTGAGATTGAGCCGGAGAAGGTTCAAGATCCCCACGCGCGTCTATCCGTCTCCCAGATGCGCGCGTACAGCACACCGGTGGCCTTTTCGAATCCCGCCGATCGTCCGGATCGCTCCACGTCCTCCTCTGGTCCCCTCTCCTCACGGGTCACATGCAGACAGCAGAGGTAAAATCAGAAAAGGCCAAATGCAAAAGGAAAATCACAGAGGCACAATTACAACGACATTTTCAGAATCAATCAACAACCAAAATCGTACCAATCAGCCAACATATATTCCAGGAATTACATGCAATTAGAAAAGGGCAAAATTTGTAACATTTCGGCTATAAAAGCCCGAATCGATTCAATGTTTCAGGGGGGATAAAAAAAATACAGAGAGCATTTAGAGAGGATTTTTTAGAGAGAAAAAAATTGTAAGAGAGGATTCGAAAATTACAGAGCATTCGAGAGGATTTGTTTTTTTTTCAGAGGAGAGTTTTCAGAGAGAGGCATTAGAGGTTTTTCTTGTATTCGAAAGCAAAGTTTTAATCAGAAATTCAAGAGAGCAATCCAAAGAGAAATTTACAGAGGTATATCAGTATCTTCATCTTCATTTCAGTTTCAAAACAAAAAAATATAAAATAAAAATAGAAAGCTGCTTTTTACCTTTGTTCGAGCCTCCCCCTTTCATCCTTCACTCACCCTCGCCGGCGATAAGCTCTGTGGCCCTTCCCGAGGCCATGCATGTGAGCCGGTGAGGGAGTTTCGTGTTTCTTTTCGGTTTCGGTATTTAGGTTTTAAAACAAAAAAAAAATCGAAAGATTTTCTTTGTTTTGGTTTGGTTTCGAGAAGAGAAAGGCTTTTTGGTTCTGAGGAAGAAAAAAAGAAACCTTTTTAGGGTTCCGGCGCCGGAAACGGCGACCGGAACCCTTGCGGCGCTGGAGGGAAAACAGAGAAGATGGGGGGGAGCTCTCTGGTTTTAGGGTTTGTAAAATAAAAAAGGGGCTGATATTTTTTAATGTGGGCTTTATAATGTTTTATGTTTTTTAAAAAGGGTTTAATCATGTTTTAACCCCTCCGTGTCCTTGTAATTATGTGAGCGGGGCTTCCGTCTTTTAAAATCACACCCGCAGTCCCCCTGAGTTTTCAAACGTTCTCAATTTCGTCCCGGTTTCGCTTTAATTCGTTTTTTGGCGGTCGAATTACTTTTGTGGTCCTTGCGGGTTTCCGTACATTTTCAATTAGGTCCCAATTTCGTGTTTAACCAGTTTTTTTAAAAATGGGTTTATTACAGTCTTGATCCCTGCCAGTTTGCCTCTTTTATTTATTTAGCATTTTATGTCATATTATATGTTGTCATTCATGCATTTTTTATGTTTGTATCGAATACATGTTTTTGCCATATTGTTTATATTAGTATGTGCACATTTTGTCTTCTCTTGTTCGAATATATATATTTTTGTGACATGCATTTTAATGTCATTTCATGTGATTTTTAATGTTAAGTTCGCATGTTAATGAATTTTAATTATAAAACGGAGATACCTATTAATTCGCGTATCCGGGTCGACATACCTAGCTTATTGGATGTCCCGCGAATATTCAGATTAATTCGAATCGTCTAAAGGTAAATCCGTAAATAAAAAGGACAAGACCATAGCATCATATTTATCTGCTTGCATCATGCATAAAGGTGACGTACGGGATTCGAACCCTAAACTAACACGGCAATCAGTCTTATATGATGTCGGTTTAGTCTTTGGTCCGGTGTACCGTCATCCTTTTTAATTAAACGAAAAATTAATTCGAAACCACTAATTTTAAGAAAGCTCGTACGATTAAAGTCCAGTTTTCAATTAAGAACCCCTAATTAAAGTCTTTTTAAATTTCGAATAATTTCCATCAATTAAAGGCAACAATTGTTTTGGTACCGATTTCCGGGCGTGATGGGGGTGCTAACCCTTCCCCACACGTAACCAACTCCCGAACCCTTTCAAAAGAATCTCTGGTTTTGTTTTTACGGTGTCTGGCCTACCATAGTGGCCGGTGGCGACTCAAACCGAGAAAAAGATTTTTTTAAAGGTTGTTTTCCCGAAACCTTAACCGAGCCAATTTTTAAATTCCCCCCTTTTTAAATCAAATCGAATATTTTTTCAAAAGTAGCGGGACGAAAAAAAAAACCCGTTACACCAATGTCTTGGGAGCTTAGTTTAAGTCTAAACAACTTTGCTAAGCTCAAGTGTAAGTTTTCGGAATTTCTCTCTAGTGGTGGCCATGATTTTGTTGTGATGCGAAATGGTTATTTGCATGTTTTAATTACTGTTTTGAAAGCATGATTTAGCATGGTGTTTGCTGATTTTGTAAGCCATATGTTGAAGGAAACTCTAGGTAGGAGTTCCTTGATTTTGTACATTGATTAAATGTGTTTGATGCTTTGAAATGCATGATGAAAATGGCTTGGTTTAATGCTTTAAAACAGTGGATTAAATGATGAAAATGATGTATATTGGCAAGTGATGTTTTAAAAAGGTTAAGGTCACTAAGGTGGTTAAAAGTCCTTGAGTGAGCCTTGTTACTTAAGAACATCAAGGTGGTTAAAAGTCCTTGGATGGTTCTTGTTGCGGACACTAAGGTGGTTAAAAGTCCTTAGGTGATCCTTTCCATGGTGTTTAAAAGACCATGGGGCCATGGTGTTTAAAAGTCCATGGGGCCAAGGTGTTTAAAAGTCCTTGGGGCCAAGGTGTTTAAAAGTCCTTGGGGTGATTCAAGCTATGGACACAAAGGTGGTTAAAAGTCCTTGTGTGGTCCTCATTCATGGTGTTTAAAAGTCCATGGCCAAGGTGTTTAAAAGTCCTTGGGGCCAAGGTGTTTAAAAGTCCTTGGGAAGTTGATGAACTTGTTTTAATGAAATGGAATTTGTCACTTGAGCCAATATGACATGTTATGTTATTATGAAGCATGAGATGCTTGTTTTAAGTATGCTTTTGAGCATGTGCAAAGGTTGATTGAAAGCATGATTTGTAAATGTTTTTAAATGCATTATTGAATGGTTTTTAAGAGCATACCTCACTAAGCTTTTGCTTACGCTCTCTTCCGTTTTCTTAATTCAATAATGCAGAACATTAAGGAACCTTGAGGGCAGCAAGGAGGGCAAGAATTCAAGTGCAAGTAGAGCTCAATGTATGGAAGGTTTTTGTTAAACATTTTAGCTTTTGGGTAATTTGGCAATGGGGGACCAATGTGTATGATTTGGGAGGTGTTTGGAACTCCCTAAGTATGTTGATTGATGATAAGATTGCTGGTTTTTGCATTGGATCATTACATGCTTGTTTTGGAAGTTTTGTGCTTGAATAGCTAGCTTGTGTAGGAAGCATGCCTATAAATTTGGGGCTTTTTGCACATGATGTTGTTTTGATGATTTGATGATGCTTATAAGTCTTATATATGTTGAATTGCATGCTGGTAAAGTTTGGTGGCATTTGGAGCATGTTTGAATGTTTAATTGCATGTTTTGGAATGCTTTTTGCTGCAATCTGTGCAGGGCGTTTCGGAACAGTGTGCACCGTTTCGGAACGGGTGCCTTGAATGAACCCAGGCGTCCGAAACGGTATGCACCGTTTCGAAATGGTTTGGCCTCTGCCAGGCCCATGTTCCGGAACCCGTTGCGGAACGGCCCGTGTTTCGAAACGGGGTCTACCTGTTTCGGAACGGTCGACCGTTGGGGGCTGACATTGGCAGTTATATGTTTTGAATTGTTTGCATTTTGGTCCTGAATCTTGTTTGTGCAATTGTATGAGTTTGGGAAGTCCTTTTGAGCTGAAATTTCACAGAGAAGCATGAAACCTGATTAATTTCAAGTTGGTAACTTTAATTTGGGTTAAGTCCTTTTATTTATTAGAAATTACAATTTGGTCCTTAAAGTTGTAATTTGTTCAATTGGGTCCCTGTTTGATCTCTGATGTTTGTGATCTTTGTGTATGATGTTTGTGTGATCACAATTAGGACTAATGTGCATCTAGACAAGTTTAAAAGGAAAAAAAAGGGTCGTTAATCAAGGTTGACTTTCGGGTTGACTTTGGTTTTCCCCGTGTGACTTTCTTAATTCGGGTCAACCGTCTAGGCCGGGTTAAGGGGGTTACAAATTTTTTTTGGGCTGTTAGGGTTTTGACCTAAAGCCAATTTTTTTTGGTCGTTCTTCACCGGCCACCTTCGGAGGCCTTTTCTGTCGACACCGCCCGTACCACAAGTGCCGCCGTCCACCGATCTGCCGATCTAGAGTTTCCGGTCACCGGAATCCCTGCGCGTGAGCCTCACGCGCCGCCACAAGCTTCCGCCTGTCCTTCACGCGCCGGCGCGTGAGAGCGCGTGGTGGCCCCTTTTCGCTGCCGATTTTTCCATCGCCATCGCTGCTTCATTCCGATCACACCCCTGCCGCCGGTCCTTTCTTTCGGATTGTTTTGGGTTGGGTGTTCTGTCTTTTGGATTTATTAGGGTTTTGTTTTTTGGTTTTTTGCTTCTTTGACTTCATGGCTGATAAAAAGGTTGACTTTATGTCTGATATCGTTCCAATTACGTCTAAGATTACTGATCATAAATTGAATGGCTTTAATTTTCTCAATTGGAACCATACAATTGAGTTGTATTTGTTAAGCCTTTCTATGAACATACATTTGACTGATGATCCTCGGACGGATGATTCTCGCCTTCCTTGGATGAGAGAAGATGCTCGCCTCTATATTCAGATTCGTAATTCTATTGACAGTGAGGTGGTAGGTTTGGTTAATCATTGCAAGACGGTGAAACAGTTGATGAGCTATTTTCAATTCTTATATTCTGGCAAAGGAAATTTTTCACGTATCTATGATGTTTGTCAGCATTTTTACAGGGCTGACAAAGAAGACTGGACTTTAACTAGTTATTTTATGGATTTCAAGAAAACGTATGAAGAGCTTAATATGTTGCTTCCTTTTAGTGCTGATATTGAGGTCCAACGTAGTCAGCGAGAGCAAATGGCGGTTATGAGTTTTCTTGCTGGTCTTCCACCGGAATTTGAGATAGCTAAATCTCAGATTCTATCTGGTTCCGAGATCTCCAGCCTCGATGATGTTTTTCGGAGAGTCCGTCGTACCGAGAATTCTTTGCCTACTCCATCCCCACAACATGGCAGTGTTTTGCTTAGTCGTGCTCTTCCTTCTGACTCCGGCAAGCAATATTTCAAGAGTAGTGGTCCTGGTCGTTCCATGGGGTCGGGGTCTACCAAAAGCGATCCACAGTTTGGAGTTCGTGGTCCGGATCACAGTGCAGTTATCTGTCATTATTGTCATAAACCGGGACATACCAAGCGTGATTGCCGGAAGCTGCAGTTTAAGAAAACTTCGTCTGCTAATGTTGCTTCTAGTGTAGACACTTCTTCATCGGCTGTTACGATATCTGCGGATGAGTATGCCAAGCTTCTTCACCTTCAAGTCACTGTCAAGCATCCTTCTGGTCCTGTTTCTGCCCTTGTTGAGTCAGGTAAATCCAATACATGTCTTGTTTCCACCTCCTCCAAGTGGGTCATTGATTCTGGTGCCACAGACCACATGACAGGTAACCCCAATCTTCTTTCTCATTTTACAACCCATCCTTCTATCAATCATGTTACTTTAGCCGATGGTTCCACATCTTCTGTTATTGGCTCTGGCACTTCGTACCCCACACTCTCTCTTACTTTGTCTTCTGTTTTGAGTTTACCACATTTATCCTTTAACCTGATGTCAGTTAGTAAACTTACAAAAACCCTTAATTGTTGTGTCTCATTTTTTCTTGGTTATTGTGTGTTTTAGGATCTTTTGACGAATAAGATTATTGGTAAAGGGCATGAGTCTGATGGCCTCTACATCCTTGACACCCATGCTCTAGAACTTGTTGCTTGCACTGGAATTGTTAGTCCTTTTGAAGAACATTGTCGATTGGGTCATCCTTCTCTACCTTCTTTGAAGAAACTTTGTCCTCAATTTTCTAGTTTAAAATCCTTAGATTGTGAGTCTTGTCAGTTTGCTAAACACCATTGCCTTAGTTCCAGTCCTAGAGTCAATAACCGAGCTTCTGCTCCATTTGAGTTAGTTCACTCTGATGTTTGGGGTCCTAGTCCTGTTACTTCTAAACCTGGTTTTCGTTATTTTGTTACTTTTGTTGATGCTTATTCTCGAATGACATGGCTTTATTTAATGAAATCTCGCTCAGAATTATTTACTCATTTCTCTTCTTTTTGTGCTGAGATTCGAACCCAATTTGGTACACCTGTCCGAAACTTGAGAAGTGATAATGCAAAAGAGTATGTTTCAGGTCCTTTTCAGAAATATATGCTTGAGCACGGTATTCTCCATCAAACTTCTTGTGTTGACACCCCTTCTCAAAACGGTGTTGCTGAACGCAAAAATAGACATCTTCTTGAAACAACCCAAGCTTTGCTATTTCAAATGTAGGTTCCAAAATGTTTTTGGGCTGATGCCATCTCCACAGCTTGTTTTTTGATCAATCGTATGCCCTCTTCGGTTTTGTTGGGTAACATCCCTTTTCATACTCTTTTCCCCACTAAAAATTTGTTTCCCCTCTCCCCGAAAATTTTTGGTTGTATTTGTTTTGTTCAGGATGTCCGTCCTCAAGTTACAAAACTTGATCCTAAGTCTTTGAGATGTGTGTTTTTGGGGTATTCACGTGGTCAAAAAGGGTATCGTTGTTATTGTCCGGGTCTAGGTAGGTATCTTGTGTCTGCTGATGTTACTTTTTTGGAACACAAACCTTTTCTGTTTTCTTCAGGGTCTATCGCTCAGGAGGACGAGGATTTCTTGTTTTATCAGGTCCCATCACCTTTGGAGTTGTCCTCATCCTCCTTGGTTCCGCCCTCTTTTGTCAAGCCCCCCATAAAAAACATCTATACTCGTCGGCCACAACCACCACCTTCTGACCCAATTACAAACGTTCCGGATGTTCTAGATTCATGTCCTGATGAGCCAATATCTTCGTCATCAGATTCGCCTTGTATTGCTGATCTTGACCTTCCTATTGCTCTTCGGAAAGGTAAACGTGCTTGTACTTACCCCATTTCCTCTGTTGTTTCCTATAATTGTTTGTCTTCTTCTTCTCGTGCCTTTGTTACATCCCTAGATACTATTTCTGTCCCTAAAACTGTTAGCGAGGCATTATCTCATCCTGGATGGCGTGCGGCTATGCTTGAGGAAATGACTGCTCTAGATGTCAATGGCACGTGGACTTTGGTTTCTTTGCCTAACGGTAAGCGAGCTATTGGATGTAAGTGGGTGTTTACTGTTAAATTTAATCCCGATGGCTCTCTTAATCGTTTGAAAGCCCGTCTTGTTGCTAAAGGATATGCTCAGACCTATGGTGTGGATTATTATGATACTTTCTCTCCTGTTGCCAAACTTGCTTCTGTCCGGTTATTTATCTCCCTTGCAGCAATTTTTGATTGGCCTTTGCATCAGTTGGATATCAAGAATGCTTTCCTTCATGGTGATCTTCAGGAGGAGGTGTATATGGAGGAACCACCTGGGTTTGTTGCTCAGGGGGAGTCTGGGAAGGTATATTATTTGAAGAAATCTTTATATGGTTTGAAACAGAGTCCTCAGGCTTGGTTTGGTAAGCTTAGTCAGGCTATTGAAAAGTTCGGGATGCAAAAAAGCGAATCAGACCATTCTGTTTTCTTTAGAAAGTCTGATGGGGGCACTATTCTACTAGTCGTATATGTGGATGATATTGTACTCACTAGTGATGACACTAGTGGAATTTCTTCACTGAAGTCTTTTCTCCATACTCAGTTTCACACTAAAGATCTGGGGACGTTGAAATACTTCCTGGGGGTTGAGGTGAACAGAAATAGAAAAGGAATCTTCCTATCTCAGAGGAAGTATGTGCTTGATCTTTTATTGGAAACAGGGAAATTGGGCGCCAAACCTTGTAGTACGCCAATGGTCCCTAATCTACAGTTAACTAAAGAAGGTGAATTATTTGATGACCCTGAAAGGTACAAAAGACTTATCGGTAAATTAAACTATCTCACGGTGACGCGTCCTGATATATCTTTTCTAGTGAGTGTTTTGAGTCAATACATGTCGTCACTGACTGTTGATCATTGGAAAGCAGTAGAGCAAGTTTTATGTTATCTGAAAAGTGCTCCTAGGCGTGGAATTCTATATGGCAATCATGGTCATACTAGAATTGAATGTTTTTCCGACTCGGATTGGGCAGGATGCAAGGAGGATAGAAGATCCACCTCTGGATATTGTGTGTTTGTTGGAGGAAACTTGATTTCTTGGAAGAGTAAAAAGCAGAACATAGTTTCACGATCTAGTGCAGAAGCCGAATATAGAGCAATGGCCAAGTCCGTATGTGAGATTATATGGGTATATCAGCTCCTCGGTGAGATTGGAATTAAAGCCTCAATACCTGCAAAACTTTGGTGTGATAATCAAGTTGCATTACACATTGCTTCTAATCCAGTTTTTCATGAAAGAACGAAACACATTGAGATTGATTGTCACTTCATTCGCGAAAAGATACAACAAGGTTTGATATCTACTGGTTATGTGAAAACCGGAGAACAACTAGAAGACATCTTCACCAAAGCTCTAAACGGAATTCGAATCAATTATCTATGTAACAAGTTGGGCATGATTAATATCTATGATCCAACTTGAGGGGGAGTGTTACAGATTCTTAGGCTAAAATCTAGGCTATTTATTAGGCTAGAATATATTGTAATTAATGTTATATATTATGTTACCTAGTTTAGGTAAATAAGATTTGTATATATAGCCTATATGTTCTATGAATAAAATATAAGGAATTATTCTCTACAATACTTTTTACTCAGTTAAAATTTCAACGAGTCCATCGAAAGGCCCATGTAGACCCGCTCGTCCGAAACCTCTACAAAAAGACCCGCAAAAATGTTTTATTAAAATATTAGGAGTTCAAATAATTGATTAGGAGCTTTTCAACACATTTATATTGTAAAACCTCAATTTCTCTACTTTTTACTCAGTTAAAATTCTAACGGGTCCATTGAAAGGCCCATTTAGACCTGCTCGACCGAAACCTCGACAAAAAGGACTGCAAAATAGTTTTAATCAAATTTTAGGAGTTCAAATAATTGATTAGGAACTTTTCAACACAATTATATTGAAAAACCTCAATTTTATACTTTTTACTCAGTTAAAATTCAAACGGGCTCATTGAAAGGCCCATTTAGACCTGCTCGTCCGAAACCTCTATAAAAAGGTTCGTAAAAATGTTTTATTCAAATATTAGGAGTTCAAATAATTGATTAGGAGCTTTTCAACACAATTATATTGCAAAACCTCAATTTCTGTACTTTTTACTCAGTTAAAATTCTAACGGTTCCATTGAATGGCCCATTTAGACCTGCTCGTCCGAAACCTCGACAAAAAGGACCGCAAAATAGTTTTAATCAAATATTAGGAGTTCAAATAATTGATTAGGAGCTTTTCAACACAATTATATTGCAAAACCTCAATTTCTGTACTTTTTACTCAGTTAAAATTCCAACGGGTCCATTGAAAGGCCCATTTCGACCCGCTCGTCCGAAACCTCTACATTAAGGATTGCAAAACAAGTTTTAATCAAAATTTAGGAGTTTATGTAATAGATTAGGAGCTTTTCAACACAATTATATTGCAAAACCTCAATTTCTATACTTTTTACTCAGTTAAAATTCTAACGGTTCCATTGAATGGCCCATTTAGACCTGCTCGTCCGAAACCTCGACAAAAAGGACCGCAAAATAGTTTTATTCAAATATTAGGAGTTCAAATAACTGATTAAGAGCTTTTCAACACAATTATATTGCAAAACCTCAATTTCTGTACATTTTACTCAGTTAAAATTCCAACGGGTCCATTGAAAGGCCCATTTAGACCAGCTCGTCCGAAACCTCTACAAAAAGGACCGCAAAACAAGTTTTAATCAAATTTTAGGAGTTCAAGTAATTAATTAGAAGCTTTTCAACACAATTATATTGCAAAACCTCAATTTCTGTACTTTTTACTCAGTTAAAATTCCAACGGGTCCATTGAAAGGCCCATTTCGACCCGCTCGTTCGAAACCTCTACATTAAGGACTGCAAAACAAGTTTTAATCAAAATTTAGGAGTTTATGTAATATATTAGGAGCTTTTCAACACAATTATATTGCAAAACCTCAATTTCTATACTTTTTACTCAGTTAAAATTCTAACGGTTCCATTAAAAGGCCCATTTAGACCTGCTCGTCTGAAACCTCGACAAAAAGGACCGCAAAATAGTTTTTATCAAATATTAGGAGTTCAAATAATTGATTAGGAACTTTTCAACACAATTATATTGAAAACCCTCAATTTTAAACTTTTTACTCAGTTAAAATTCAAACAGGCCCATTGAAAGGCCCATTTAGACCTGCTCGTCCGAAACCTCTACAAAAAGGTTCGTAAAAATGTTTTATTCAAATATTAGGAGTTCAAATAATTGATTAGGAGCTTTTCAACACAATTATATTTCAAAACCTCAAATTCTGTATATTTTACTCAGTTAAAATTCCAACGGGTCCATTGAAAGGCCCATTTAGACCAGCTCATCCGAAACATCTACAAAAATGACCGCAAAAATGTTTTATACAAATATTAGGAGTTCAAATAACTGATTAAGAGCTTTTCAACACAATTATATTGCAAAACCTCAATTTCTGTACATTTTACTCAGTTAAAATTCCAACGGGTCCATTGAAAGGCCCATTTAGACCAGCTCGTCCAAAACCTCTACAAAAAGGACCGCAAAACAAGTTTTAATCAAATTTTAGGAGTTCAAATAATTGATTAGAAGCTTTTCAACACAATTATATTGCAAAACCTCAATTTCTGTACTTTTTACTCAGTTAAAATTCCAACGGGTCCATTGAAAGGCCCATTTCGACCCGCTCGTCCGAAACCTCTACATTAAGGACTGCAAAACAAGTTTTAATCAAAATTTAGGAGTTTATGTAATATATTAGGAGCTTTTCAACACAATTATATTGCAAAACCTCAATTTCTATACTTTTTACTCAGTTAAAATTCTAACGGTTCCATTAAAAGGCCCATTTAGACATGCTCGTCTGAAACCTCGACAAAAAGGACCGCAAAATAGTTTTAATCAATTTTAGGAGTTCAAATAATTGATTAGGAACTTTTCAACACAATTATATTGAAAACCCTCAATTTTAAACTTTTTACTCAGTTAAAATTCAAACGGGCCCATTGAAAGGCCCATTTAGACCTGCTCGTCCGAAACCTCTACAAAAAGGTTCGTAAAAATGTTTTATTCAAATATTAGGAGTTCAAATAATTGATTATGAGCTTTTCAACACAATTATATTGCAAAACCTTAATTTCTGTACTTTTTACTCAGTTAAAATTCTAACGGGTCCATTGAAAGGCCCATTTAGACCTGCTCCTCCGAAACCTCTACAAAAAGAACAACAAAATAGTTTTAATCAAATTTTAGGAGTTCAAATAACTGATTAGGAGCTTTTCAACACAATTATATTGCAAAACCTCAATTTATGTACTTTTTACTCAGTTAAAATTCCAACGGGTCCATTGAAAGGCTCATTTAGACCAGCTCGTCCGAAACCTCTACATAAAGGACCGCAAAACAAGTTTTAATCAAATTTTAGGAGTTCAAATAATTGATTAGAAGCTTTTCAACACAATTATATTGCAAAACCTCAATTTCTGTACTTTTTACTCAGTTAAAATTCCAACGGGTCCATTGAAAGGCCCATTTCGACTCGCTCGTCCGAAACCTCTACATTAAGGACTGCAAAACAAGTTTTAATCAAAATTTAGGAGTTTATGTAATATATTAGGAGCTTTTCAACACAATTATATTGCAAAACCTCAATTTCTATACTTTTTACTCAGTTAAAATTCTAACAGTTCCATTAAAAGGCCCATTTAGGCCTGCTCGTCTGAAACCTCGACAAAAAGGACCGCAAAATAGTTTTTATCAAATTTTAGGAGTTCAAATAATTGATTAGGAACTTTTCAACACAATTATATTGAAAACCCTCAATTTAAAACTTTTTACTCAGTTAAAATTCAAACGGGCCCATTGAAAGGCCCATTTAGACCTGCTCGTCCGAAACCTCTACAAAAAGGTTCGTAAAAATGTTTTATTCAAATATTAGGAGTTCAAATAATTGATTAGGAGATTTTCAACACAATTATATTGCAAAACCTTAATTTATGTACTTTTTACTCAGTTAAAATTCTAACGGGTCCATTGAAAGGCCCATTTAGACCTGCTCCTCCGAAACCTCTACAAAAAGAACCGCAAAATAGTTTTAATCAAATTTTAGGAGTTCAAATAACTGATTAGGAGCTTTTCAACACAATTATATTGCAAAACCTCAATTTTTGTACTTTTTACTCAGTTAAAATTTCAACGAGTCCATTGAAAGGCCCATTTCAACCCGCTCGTCTGAAAGCTCTACATAAAGGACTGCAAAAAAAGTTTTAATCAAATTTTAGCCTTTGCACTGTCCTTTATAAAATAGTTTCCAAAACAATAGTCAATAGAATGAAACAGGCTATACCCCTATGCATTAGCCCTAATCAAGCAGCCTTTGTCCAGGGACGCAATATAGCGGACAACATCCTTATTGGTCATGAAATCATCCACAATATTAATTCAGGAGCTACTAAATCCTCTCAAGGAGCTGGACTTATACTAGACATGGAGAAAGCATTCGACAGAGTAGAATGGTCTTTTCTCGCTAATGTAATAGAACGCATGGGCTTTGCATCCGAATGGATCAAGCTTATAATGCGTTGTATTACTATAGTATCTTTCTCAGTTAAAATTAAT
The DNA here is from genome assembly GCA_958450335.1 of Hibiscus tridactylites. NCBI lineage: Eukaryota > Viridiplantae > Streptophyta > Magnoliopsida > Malvales > Malvaceae > Hibiscus > Hibiscus tridactylites. The sequence goes on along the minus strand of OY288283.1, from coordinate 56,518,973 downwards.
AATTCATTCTCACCCACCTTTCAACCTCAACGTGGTCTTCGTCAGGGGGATCCTCTATCACCTTTTCTCTTTCTATTCTGTACTCAAGGCCTCTCGGCTTACTTAGCTGCCGCTCAACAAACTAAAATTCTCCCAGGTCTAGGCGCAAGTAAGCATGGGCCAAAAGTCAACCACTTGCTTTTTGCTGACGATTGCATGGTATTTATTAATACTAACCGATCTGAAGCGTCCCTTCTGAAAAATGCTCTTCAAACTTATGCTAATGCTTCCGGTCAAGCAGTCAATTTTGAGAAATCAACAATTTTCTATAATCCGCGTACACCAACTGCAACAAGAAATGCAATTAACAGCCTTTTACAAGTACGCGAGGTTTCTAACCCTGGTGTTTACCTAGGCATCCCGCTCCTAATTGGGAAAAATAAAACTGAATCACTAGGTTTTGTACGAGATAAAGTACATGATCGTCTCTCTAGCTGGGACAAACATCTTCTATCCTTTAGTGGTCGAGAGATTTTCATCAAAGCTGTCTTACAATCTCTTCCACAATATGTTATGTCTTGCTATCTTCTACCACATAATATCATCGACGACATGACTACATCAATCCGCCAATACTGGTGGACTGGTAAATCCAACAAAAAAGGTTGGCATATGTTACCGTGGAATCGTATATGTTTACCCAAATCTGCTGGCGGCATGGGTTTTAAGGACTTACACGATTTCAATATCGCTCTCTTGGGAAAGCAAATTTGGAAACTTATCTGTGAACCAGATTCCTTATTAGGACAAATATACCGATCTAAATACTTTCCTTCAGGCAACATCCTGGATGCACCGAAACCTAGTAGGGGCTCCTTTGCTTGGCAAGGTATATATAACGCTCTTCAGCGTCTTTTCCCCGGCTTTCTTCACCGCCCTGGTATAAACAATAATATTAGAATACACAAAGATATATGGGGAGGGTCTTCCCCGATTGAGCTTACTGGGGATTACGAAATCTCCGATTAATTTCACATTCGATGTCGTGATTTTATGATCCGTAACCAAACTGCCTGGGATACGGTAAAGTTAAACAATTATTTCAATCCAATTGATGCCGATGCCATTCTCCGTATTCCCATCATAAATGATCAACGGGATTCAATTCTATGGTCTCCCAACGACTCGGGTATCTACTCAGTCCGCTCTGGATATATTTTCTTACAACGCTCAATAACCCAACCTTCGCCACCAACTCGTTTCTGGAAGTTTTTATCCAAAATCAAAGCTTTACCCAAAGTTAAAACTTTTGGCTGGCGTATGGCATCTGATGCTCTACCAGTTGGTTCTAAAATGCAAGCTTTTTCCCCTAGCTCGGGGCCTTTCTCTATCTGTGGTAGTCAATTCGAATCGATTCTTCATGCGCTTCGTGACTGCCCTGGGCATCTGAAGCACTCCAAATTAGTGGTATCCCTATCTCTCTCTATAAGAGTTTAGCTCCTACGCCCATACAATGGTTACAGGAAGCAGCCTCTACAATTTCCTCTGATAAATTTGGTCTCTTCCTTACCGTTTTATGGAATATTTGGAACAGACGAAATGACTGGGTTCACAACCACCATCTACAACCTCCATGGCTAATTGTTGTCAACTCAATTAGCTTACATGATGAATTGTGTAAATCTTTAATTTCATTTGATCCATCTCCATCTACATTTTCTAACCCATCCCGTACTCCTCCTCCACCTAATCATATCAAAATTAATGTGGACGGAGCTTTTAACCCATCAACTCGTGCAGCAGCCGTAGGCGTTGTTGCTCGTGATTCTGCAGGAGCAGTCATGGGTGGTCTTGCTTTCCCTCTTGGTAGCTGTCAGGTCGCTATCACCAGTGAAGGGGAAAGCATCCTAGCTGGTCTCACCTTTGCACGATCTCAAGGATGGAATCGTATCTTGATCGAAACTGACTGCGCTTCTCTCGCGAATATGATCAACAATCCTGCTCAGGACCTCTCTACTATGGGGCCAACTATTCTTCGGATACAAGCTGCTCTTCCCGATTTTGACTTTATTTCCATTTCTTTTGTACGCCGTGAGGCAAATATTATAGCCCATACTTTGGCTACCTCTTCCCTGAATTCTATGACCTCTACGTCATTTGAATCGGATATCCCACATTGTATACAACATCTTGTAACAAATCTTCTTTGATTAATAATATTTGGGCACTCTTTTCCCCTTTTTAGGGTCCTCTAGCTTTGCTTGAAGGACAGTAGTGGGGGTTTTTAATGAGGCCTTTTCTTCAAAAAAAAAATTTCAACGAGTCCATTGAAAGGCCCATTTCAACCCGCTCGTCTGAAAGCTCTACATAAAGGACTGCAAAAAAGTTTTAATCAAATCTTAGGAGTTTATGTAATAGATTAGGAGCTGTTCAACACAATTATATTGCAAAACCTCAATTTCTATACTTTTTACTCAGTTAAAATTCTAACGGGTCCATTGAAAGGCCCATTTAGACCTGCTCGTCCGAAACATCGACAAAAAGGACCGCAAAATAGTTTTAATCAAATTTTAGGAGATCAAATAATTTATTAGGAACTTTTCAACACAATTATATTGAAAAACCTCAATTTTATACTTTTTACTAAGTTAAAATTCCAACGGGCCCATTGAAAGGCCCATTTAGACCTGCTCGTCCGAAACCTCTACAAAAATGACCGCAAAAATGTTTTATCCAAATATTAGGAGTTCAAATAACTGATTAAGAACTTTTCAACACAATTATATTGCAAAACCTCAATTTATGTACTTTTTACTCAGTTAAAATTTCAACGGGTCCATTGAAAGGCCCATTTTGACCCGCTCGTCTGAAACCTCTACAAAAAGGACTGCAAAAAAGTTTTAATCAAATTTTAGGAGTTTATGTAACTGATTAGGAGCTTTTCAACACAATTATATTACAAAACCTACACTTTTATCTTTTTACTCAGTTAAAATTCCAACGGGCCCATTGAAAGGCCCATTTAGAACTTCTCGTCTGAAACATCTACAAAAATGACCGCAAAAATGTTTTATTCAAATATTAGGAGTTCAAATAACTGATTAGGAGATTTTCAACACAATTATATTGCAAAACCTCAATTTCTGTAAATTTTACTTAGTTAAAATTCCAACGGGTCCATTGAAAGGCTCATTTAGACCAGCTCGTCCGAAACCTCTACAAAAAGGACCACAAAACAAGTTTTAATCAAATTTTAGGAGTTCAAATAATTAATTTGGAGCTTTTCAACACAATTATAATGCAAAACCTCGATTTCTGTACTTTTTACTCAGTTCAAATTCCAACGGGTCCATTGAAAGGCCCATTTCGACCCGCTCGTCCGAAACCTCTACATTAAGGACTGCAATACAAGTTTTAATCAAAATTTAGGAGTTTATATAATACATTAGGAGCTTTTCAACACAATTATATTGCAAAACCTCAATTTCTATACTTTTTACTCAGTTAAAATTCTAACGATTCCATTGAAAGGCCCATTTAGACCTGCTCGTCCGAAACCTCTACAAAAAGGTTCACAAAAATGTTTTATTCAAATATTAGGAGTTCAAATAATTGATTAGGAGCTTTTCAACACAATTATATTGCAAAACCTCAATTTATGTACTTTTTACGCACTTAAAATTCTAACGGGTCCTTTGAAAGGCCCATTTAGACCTGCTCGTCCGAAACCTCTACAAAAAGTACCGGAAAATAGTTTTAATCAAATTTTGGGAGTTCAAATAATTGATTAGGAACTTTTCAACACAATTATATTGAAAAACCTTAATTTTATACTTTTTACTCAGTTAAAATTCCAACGGTCCCATTTAAAGGCCCATTTAGACGTGCTCGTCTGAAACCTCTACAAAAAGGACCGCAAAAATGTTTTATACAAATATTCGGAGTTCAAATAACTGATTAGGAGCTTTTCAACAAAATTATATTGCAAAACCTCAATTTCTCTACAAAAAGGCCCATTTCGACCCGCTCGTCCGAAAGCTTTACATAAAGGACTGCAAAAAAAGTTTTAATCAAATTTTAGGAGTTTATGTAATAGATTAGGAGCTGTTCAACACAATTATATTGCAAAACCTCAATTTCTATACTTTTTACTCAGTTAAAATTCTAACGGGTCCATTGAAAGGCCCATTTAGACCTGCTCGTCCGAAACCTCGACAAAAAGGACCGCAAAATAGTTTTAATCAAATTTTAGGAGATCAAATAATTGATTAGGAACTTTTCAACACAATTATATTGAAAAACCTCAATTTTAGACTTTTTACTCAGTTAAAATTCCAACGGGCCCATTGAAAGGCCCATTTGGACCTGCTCGTCCAAAACCTCTACAAAAAGGACCGCAAAAATGTTTTATCCAAATCTTAGGAGTTCAAATATTAAAACCTCGTTTTAATAATATATTTTGGGTACTCTTTTCCCCTTTTTAGGTTTCTCCAAGTCTTGTGCTTGGGGATTTTAGTAGGGGTTTTTAATGAGGCCCGCTATCTCAAAAATTCCAATGGGTCCATTGAAAGGCCCATTTAGACCAGCTCGTCTGAAAACTCTACAAAAAGGACCGCAAAACAAGTTTTAATCAAATTTTAGGAGTTCAAATATTTGATTAGGAGCTTTTCAACACAATTATATTGCAAAACCTCAATTTTTGTACATTTTACTTAGTTAAATGTACTCAACGGGTCCATTGAAAGGCCCATTTCGACCCGCTCGTCCGAAACCTCTACATTAAGGATTGCAAAACAAGTTTTAATCAAAATTTAGGAGTATATGTAATAGATTAGGAGCTTTTCAACACAATTATATTGCAAAACCTCAATTTCTATACTTTTTACTCAGTTAAAATTCTAACGGTTCCATTGAAAGGCCCATTTAGACCTGCTCGTCCGAAACCTCGACAAAAAGGACCGCAAAATAGTTTTAATCAAATATTAGGAGTTCAAATAATTGATTAGGAGCTTTTCAACACAATTATATTGCAAAACCTCAATTTCTGTACTTTTTACTCAGTTAAAATTCCAACGGGTCTGCGATACACTCCAACTGTGTGAAACCCGCTTCCATCTTTGAATTCGAACAATCACTCATGGCCTCTATTGATTCCTTTCTCTCTCACTTTGATAAACTTCAGTTTACAAATGAAGAGAAACATGTAATCTGTGCTCCTGCCTCAACAAAGGCCATTCCTCTTGACGACTACAAATCGTCACTCATCGGGAAACTGTTCAACACGAAAGACTATGAAGAGAATGCTGTGATGCGACTCTTCACTGCTATTTGGAGAGAATACAAGCTCTCATCGGTAACATCTCTTGGCTCTGGACATTTTTTGTTTAAGTTTGCAACTAAAGCTTGCAGGGACGATGTCCTGAAAGGAGGGCCCTGGACGTTCAAGAAGGATTGGCTTGCAATCCTACCTGTGCAGCCAAAGCTCACAATCAAGGGATACCGATATGACCAGATGCGTATCTGGGTAAGGATACATAGAGTACCGATCGCTATGATGACTAGCGTTGTGGTAGCAAATGCCACTGGCCGAACTATTGGTGGAGGGATCGGAGCAGTACTAGGGACTGACTCCCGTCAATCGGAGGAGGGGAACATGACTGAATTCCTCCGTGTCCTAGTTGTAATTGATGTACACCAGCCGCTACGACGGTTTGTGTTTGTTCAACTTGAGGAGGATGAAGATCCCCAAATGCTACCTATTCAATATGAAAACTTACCATCTTTCTGTCATGGATGTGGTATTTTGTGCCATCTCAAAGCCACTTGTGTGGACTTTAAGGATGACAAAAACATGCCCCAACAGTATGGAGACTGGTTGCGTGCCCCGGCACCAAAGAAGAAAGCAAAAATAACAACCCGGGGAAGGGTTAGTTACTTTGAATCTACTAAGCCTGCACTGGCTAACAATGGTATTTGTTTTTTTCCTTATATGACTACGTATTATTATTTTTCCTGCCCATTTTACGATGATTTACATCATTTTTTTACCTCATTGCAGGTAAAGGAGCAACCAAAGGAAAAAGCACCAATGCAGGTATCATATTATCCTGCTTCTGTTGCAATTTTTTTCTACTTAGTAGGATCATCTCCTACTACTTATATTTATCCCTATTTTTATATTTTCCTCTGTCGCTTCTACTCCTCAGGACTAGAAAGTAAAGGAAAATCAGTGGCAGTAGTTGATGCCGTCCCAGCCACGAAATATACAGAAGCGGCAACCTCGGCTTCGAGGAGAGACCGCATTCTAGGGCAGCCAACCACTGCTGCAACGAACAATGAAGCTGCAGCACCCCTGGGTGCAGAACAGATAGCTGCTAGGGTCGCTGATGGCCCAGCACCCACGGGTGCGGAAACATTGCAGGAGCAGCCAGCTCCAATCGCGCCTGCTGCTGCCCCTGAGGTGCTAATGGCAGATACGGATGGGGAGGCCACAGGACAGCTCTCAGTTGAACCTCTTGATGTTGCCCCCATTGCTGTCATCCCAGCCGATGCAGAATCAGCAAATACGGGAGCCCCCGATGCTGCTAAGACAACCACGATGGCTGAGGATGTCTCCTCCACTCCACCGAACAAGAGGTTTGTCTTGATCGATAATGAAGGCTTCCCGGTACCCACTGCAGTGCCGGCTAAGTCTACTACCGCTGGACACGGAAGCAATGCATTCGTCAACCCAGAATTTGAGGATTGGCTCGCTACTTCCTCGAGCCCACCAAAGGATGTTGTTGAACCGCGAAGGGCAAAACGCAGCCCTCCCTTGACTGCTCCTACGATGGCTAAACGTCCACGTACCTCTCCAAAGGTTCCTTTACGACCGGCAAAGCACGGAACAACGCCTACAGAAAAAACTAAACACTCTAAAGCTGGGATGAGCAGCAAAGTCTCTTCGGCGGCGGTTGATATTCAACCCCGCCGAGAGAAATGAGACTCATGTGCTGGAACTTCCGTGGGCTTGGTTCACCAGAGGCAGTTCGAGGGCTTATTTCAACGGTCCGCAAATTAGAACCTTTGCTTATTTTTTTATCGGAAACTCGGTTATGTAATTTTGATTTTGAACGCTTGAAACTCTCTCTTGATATGGAGGGCTGCTTCCATGTGAAAAGCAGCCCAAGTTGCTCGGGTTTAATATTATTCTGGAATAATAAATTGAATGTTGATCTTTTATCGTATTCTGATCGTCATTTAGACTCCATTGTTACATCTTCCGATGATTGCTTTCGTTTTACCGGAATCTATGGGTTTGCCGAAACTACTTTGAAATATAAAACGTGGGATCTCATCGATTCCCTTCGTACGAATTCACCTCTACCTTGGTTAATTGGAGGGGACCTAAATGATATTCTATCAGACTCTGAAAAACAAGGCGGAGGTCGTCGACCGCAATCACAAATCACCAACTTCCGTGAATGCCTTGTTCGTAATGGGATATTTGATTGCAAACCATCATCGGGTTGGTTCACTTGGTCGCGTACAGGACCAAACGTTACACCTGTTTGTGAACGTCTCGATCGCTATCTTGCATGCGATGCATGGCTCACTGCCCACTTATCATTCCAATGTAGGAATATATTTTCCCCGAATTCGGATCACTACATTATTCTTATGGACACTTCACGTAACACCCCTTATGCGCATCGTGGCCAATATGATGAGCATAATGGTGACTGTTTCCGTTTCGAGGCATGCTGGGCTAAGGACCCGTCTTGTATCTCCACGGTTCACCAAGCGTGGTCCAACGCGTCGGGCACCCTACTCGACAAGTTGACCGCTGTAGGGAACCAGTTACACGATTGGCAAGCGGCTAGACGCTCCAACTCCAACGATCGAATAGCTGAACTTCAGCGTACGATCAACTCCTATATGCGTAGGAGAAGACTTTCGCAACACATGCTACTCAGTCTCCGTGACGCAAAATTGGAGCTTAAACGCCTTTTGGATGCCAAGGAGGCCTACTGGGCACAACGATCTCGTGTTACCTGGCTTTCACAAGGTGATAAGAACACTGCCTTCTTCCACGCTCGTGCTTCTAAACGACGGAAGAAGAACACCATACGTGGTCTTTTCGATGTGGACCAAACTTGGCATACGGAGAAACCTGAGCTTCTCCGGATTGCATCCGAATATTTTCATAATTTATTCACATCGTCTAATCCAAACCCCTCTCCGGTGCTCTTGGAGCATATTCCCCCAGTGGTCAGCGATGAAATGAATTCATCGTTGCTACGACCCTTCACCGAAGAAGAGGTAACCGCAGCTTTCAGGGATATAGGCCCTAGGAAAGCTCCCTGCTTTGACGGCTTCCCTAGTAGTTTCTATAGACAATATTGGGACGTTATAGGGCCTGAGTTTATACGACTTTGTTTACGCCTGTTACGAGGTGAAGAAGACATGGCAATGGTAAACAAAGCTATCATTGTCCTAATTCCAAAAGTGTCCGATGCATCAAACATGCGTCAATACCGACCGATCAGCTTATGTACTGTCATTTATAAGACCGTATCTAAGGTTCTTGTGAATAGACTTAAACCTATATTACCATATTGTATCAGTGATGCGCAAGCTGCTTTTGTCAGTGGTCGGAATATTACTGACAATATTTTAATTGCGCATGAACTTGTGGATACCCTCCATACCAACACCGCCTCGATATATCAGGGGGCTGCTTTGAAACTCGATATGGAAAAAGCTTTTGATAAGGTTGAATGGTCTTTCCTTAAAGACGTAATGCTGCGTATGGGATTTGCATCGGACTGGGTACAATTAATACACCGATGCGTCTCCACCGTGTCCTTTTCGGTTCGCCTTAATGGCACTCTATCTAATGAATTCTTTCCGACTCGGGGAATCCGGCAAGGGGACCCTCTATCACCCTTTCTCTTTTTAATATGCTCTCAAGGGCTCTCCGCGGCCCTCGAGGCTGAACAACATTCGGGACGTCTAATTGGGTTACAAGCCAATAGACGTGGCCCAAGAATTAACCACCTGCTCTTTGCGGATGATAGCATTGTCTTTGTCCGTAACTGCCTAGGGGAAATTGACCAATTAAAAGAGATTCTCCAGATGTACGAGGCATCCTCCGGTCAGTCAGTCAACTTTTCGAAGTCGACTGCCTTTTGTAGCCCCCTCTGTTCAAGGGACTTCACTCGTGCGCTACAACATACCCTTGGCATACGCTTGGTTGATGACCCAGGAACCTATCTAGGTGTCCCTTTGCTCATCGGGAGGAATCGAACGACCAGTCTTGGTTTCATTCGAGACAAGGTCAATTCTCGCATGACTAAATGGGATACTAACCTACTCTCATACAGCGGGCGTGAGATTCTTATAAAATCTGTGGCGCAAGCGTTGCCTCAATATGTCATGTCATGTTACTTGCTTCCACAGAACATTGTGGATGACGCAACACGATCAATCCGCCGTTACTGGTGGACGGGCAGAAGTAACAAAAAAGGATGGCCAATGCTTTCCTGGGATACTATGTGCGCCCCCAAAGCTGCAGGGGGCATGGGTTTCCGAGATCTACGGGATTTCAATGTTGCCCTACTTGGGAAACAAATATGGCAGCTAATCCACTCACCCGACTCCTTACTCGCTCGGGTCCTCAAATCACGTTATTATCCCTTCGGGAATATTTTGGAGGCAAAAGTTGACCACCGAGCTTCCTATGCTTGGCGAGGTATATGGCAGGCGTTGCAACAATTACGTTCCGGTTTCTTTTGGAGACCTGGAATTGATAGCCGTCTGCGCATCCATCGTGATAATTGGGGTGGGTCCAGTGGGCTATCTTTCTTTGGTAGTTATCAAGATAATGAGGAAATTCCCTTGCGATGCGGAGATTTTATGATTCGTCATCATAATGCATGGGATGTACATAAAGTACGTCAATATTTCGACGACGACGATGCAGACAAAATATTGAATGTACCAATCTCTGATGTCCAACACGATACTCTGCTATGGGGCTTTCATGATACAAACATATATTCCGTGCGCTCTGGGTACCTATTCTTACGTAGGCCCCCACGTCCTCTTGAGCGTCTGAACCCTCTATGGAAGATCATTACTAAATCCAACACACTCCCGAAAATCCGCACCTTTGGATGGCGGGTAGGACGGGGTGCGCTACCAACAGGGGATCGCCTTGCGACTATAGGATTAGGCTCTGGCATGTGTCCGTTCTGCACTTCGACGCTAGAATCTGCACTTCATGCTTTCAAAGACTGTCCAGGCGCGGCTGAGACTCTCAGCCTCGCCGGTTTTCCAAACGCGCTTCGTAATAGCAACGACACATCGATGTCACTTTGGTTGGAACGAGGAGCTAGGCTCCTATCTTGCGCACAATTTGACCTCCTTCTAACTATTCTGTGGAATCTTTGGAATAGGAGGAATGAATGGGTCCATTCTCAGCGTCTGCAGCCCCCGTGGCTCACTGTGATGAACTCACAGGACCTACTTCGAGACTACCTAGCAGCCAACGCAGACATTCCCACGACGAGACAGCCGACGACGACAGCACTTTCCCCACCTGTTTTGAGGCCGCCGCCAGCTGGATCAATCAAAATCAATGTTGATGGTGCTTTCCACCCCACTACGGGATCGGCTGGAATTGGCATCGTGGCCCGTGACGCTTCTGGAGCTATCCTGATGGGGCGGGCTATTTACCTGGACACTATTGCAGATTCTACATCAGCAGAACTACGGGCGATCTCGGATGGTGTCCATTTAGGTGTGGAGGCGGGATGGACTGGGTTTATTCTTGAATCAGATGCAGCCCTGTTGATCAATCGGTTGTGCAAAGCAAGCGAGGATGCCTCCCCTCTTCAGCGACAGGTGCAGGACATGAGATCTTTCATTACTACTGTATCAGGTCTTAGCTTACTCTATGTACCGCGTGGAGCTAATATTTTAGCTCATTCTGTAGCCAATTGGGCTTTGCATTTTCATTCATCTATGTATTTTGGGCCGGGCTTGCCCGATGCTCTAAGAACTTTTGTACCGGTTGTTAACCAACCACCTTAATTTATAATATATTTTGGGCACTCTTTTCCCCTCCTAGGGCCTGCTGGGTCAGCCCAGTAAGGTTTAGTGGGGTTTTTAATGAGGCCCTTTCTTCAAAAAAAAAAAATTCCAACGGGTCCATTGAAAGGCCCATTTAGACCTGCTCGTCCGAAACCTCTACAAAAAGGACCGCAAAAATGTTTTATTCAAATATTAGGAGTTCAAATAATTGATTAGGAGCTTTTCAACACAATTATATTGCGAAACCTCAATTTCTGTACTTTTTACTCAGTTAAAATACCAACGGGTCCATTAAAAGGCCCATTTCGACCAGTTCGTCCGAAACCTCTACAAAAAGGACTGCAAAAATAAGTTTTAATCAAATTCTAGGAGTTTATGTAATTTATTAGGAGCTTTTCAACACAATTATATTGCAAAACCTCAATTTTTGAACTTTTTACTCTGATAAAATTCCAACGGGTCCATTGAAAGGCACATTTAGACCTGCTCGTCCGAAACCTCTACAAAAAGGACCGCAAAAATGTTTTATTCAAATATTAGGAGTTCAAATAATTGATTAGGAGCTTTTCAACACAATTATATTGCGAAACCTCAATTTCTGTACTTTTTACTCAGTTAAAATACCAACGGGTCCATTAAAAGGCCCATTTCGACCCGCTCGTCCGAAACCTCTACAAAAAGGACTGCAAAAATAAGTTTTAATCAAATTTTAGGAGTTCATTTAATTGATTAGGAGCTTTTCAACACAATTATATTGCAAAACCTCAATTTTTGAACTTTTTACTAAGTTAAAATTCCAACGGGTCCATTGAAAGGCCCATTTAGACCAGCTCGTCAGAAACCTCTACAAAAAGGATCGCAAAACAAGTTTTAATCAAATTTTAGGAGTTCAAATAATTGATTAGGAGATTTTCAACACAATTATATTGCAAAAGCAAAATTTCTGTACTTTTTACTCAGTTAAAATTCCAACGGGTCCATTGAAAGGCCCATTTCGACCCGCTCGTCCGAAACCTCTACAAAAAGGACTACAAAACAAGTTTTAATCAAATTTTAGGAGTTCATGGAATTGATTAGGAGCTTTTCAACACAATTATATTGCAAAACCTCAAATTCTGTACTTTTTACTCGGTTAAAATTCCAACGGGTCCATTGAAAGGCCCATTTAGACTAGCTCGTCCGAAACCTCTACAAAAAGGACCGCAAAACAAGTTTTAATCAAATTTTAGGTGTTCAAATAATTGATTAGGAGCTTTCCAATACAATTATATTGCAAAACCTCAATTTCTGTACTTTTTACTCAGTTAAAATTCCAACGGATCCATTGAAAGGCCCATTTCGACCCGCTCCTCCGAAACCTCTACATTAAGGACTGCAAAACAAGTTTTAATCAAAATTTAGGAGTTTATGTAATAGATTAGGAGCTGTTCAACACAATTATATTGCAAAACCTCAATTTCTATACTTTTTACTCAGTTAAAATTCTAACGGGTCCATTAAAAGGCCCATTTCGACCCGCTCGTCCGAAACCTCTACATTAAGGACTGCAAAACAAGTTTTAATCAAATTTTAGGAGTTTCTGTAATAAATTAGGAGCTTTTCAACACAATTATATAGCAAAATCTCAATTTCTGTACTTTTTTCTCAGTTAAAATTCCAACGGGTCCATTGAAAGGCCTATTTCGACCCGCTCGTCCGAAACCTCTACATTAAGGACTGCAAAACAAGTTTTAATCAAAATTTAGGAGTTTATGTAATAGATTAGGAGCTTTTCAACACAATTATATTGCAGAACCTCAATTTCTATACTTTTTACTCAGTTAAAATTCTAACGGGTCCATTGAAAGGCCCATTTAGACCTGCTCGTCCGAAACCTCGACAAAAAGGACCGCAAAATAGTTTTAATCAAATTTTAGGAGATCAAATAATTGATTAGGAACTTTTCAACACAATTATATTGAAAAATCTCAATTTTATACTTTTTAGTCAGTTAAAATTCCAACGGGCCCATTGAAAGGCCCATTTATACATGCTCGTCCGAAACCTCGACAAAAAGGACCGCAAATATGTTTTATACAAATATTAGGAGTTCAAATAACTGGTTAGGAGCTTTTCAACACAATTATATTGCAAAACCTCAATTTCTGTACTTTTTACTCAGTAAAAATTTCAACGAGTCCATTGAAAGGCCCATTTCTTCACGCTCGTCCGAAACCTCTACATTTAGGATTACAAAAAAAAAATTAATCAAATTTTAGGAGTTTATGTTATAGATTAGGAGCTTTTCAACCCAATTATATTGCAAAACCTCAATTTCTATACTTTTTACTCAGATAAAATTCTAACGGGTCTATTGAAATGCCCATTTAGACCTGCTCGTCCGAAACCTCGACAAATAGGACCGCAAAATAGTTTTAGTCAAATATTAGGAGTTCAAATAACTGATTAGGAGCTTTTCAACTCAATTATATTTCAAAACCTCAAATTTTGTACATTTTACTCAGTTAAAATTCCAACGGGTCCATTGAAAGGCCCATTTAGACCAGCTCGCCCGAAACATCTACAAAAATTATCGCAAAAATGTTTTATTCAAATATTAGGAGTTCAAATAACTGATTAGGAGCTTTTCAACACAATTATATTGCAAAACCTCAATTTCTGTACATTTTACTCAGTTAAAATTCCAACGGGTCCATTGAAAGGCCCATTTAGACCAGGTCGTCCGAAACCTCTACAAAAATGACCGCAAAACAAGTTTTAATCAAATTTTAGGAGTTCAAATAATAGATTAGAAGCTTTTCAACATAATTATATTGCAAAACCTCAATTTCTGTACTTTTTACTCAGTTAAAATTCTAACGGGTCCATTGAAAGGCCCATTTCGACCCGCTCGTCCGAAACCTCTAGATTAAGGACTGCAAAACAAGTTTTAATCAAAATTTAGGAGTTTATGTAATAGATTAGGATCTTTTCAACACAATTATATTGCAAAACCTCAGTTTCTATACTTTTTACTCAGTTAAAATTCTAATGGTTCCATTGAAAGGCCCATTTAGACCTACTCGTCCGAAACCTCGACAAAAAGGACCGCAAAATAGTTTTAATCAAATTTTAGGAGATCAAATAATTGATTAGGAACTTTTCAACACATTTATATTGAAAAACCTCAATTTTTTACTTTTTACTCAGTTAAAATTCCAACGGGCCCTTTGAAAGGCCCATTTAGACCTGCTCGTTCGAAACCTCAACAAAAAGGACCGCAAAAATGTTTTATACAAATACTAGGAGTTCAAATAACTGATTAGGAGCTTTTCAGCACAATTATATTGCAAAACCTAAATCTCTGTACTTTTTACTCAGTTAAAATTTCAACGAGTCCATTGAAAGGCCCATTTCGACCCGCTCGACTGAAACCTCTACATTAAGGACTGCAAAACAAGTTTTAATCAAATTTTAGGAGTTTATGTAACAAATTAGGAGCTTTTTCAACAAAATTATATTGCAAAACCTCAATTTATATACTTTTTACTCAGTTAAAATTCTAACGGGACCATTGAAAGGCCCATTTAGACCTGCTCGTCCGAAACCTCAACAAAAAGGACCGAAAAATAGTTTTAATCAAATTTTAGGAGTTCAAATAATTGATTAGGAACTTTTCAACACAGTTATATTGAAAAATCTCAATTTTCTAATTTTTACTCAGTTAAAATTCCAACGGGCCCATTAAGACCTGCTCATCCGAAACCTCTACAAAAAGGACCGCAAAAATGTTTTATACAAATATTATGAGTTCAAATAACTGATTAAGAGCTTTTCAACACAAATATATTGCAAAACCTCAATTTCTGTACTTTTTACTCAGTTAAAATTCTAACGGGTCCATTGAAAGGCCCATTTAGACCTGCTCGTCCGAAACCTCGACAAAAGGACCGCAAAATAGTTTTAATCAAATTTTAGGAGTTCAAATAATTGTTTAGGAACTTTTCAACACAATTATATTGAAAAACCTCAATTTTAAACTTTTTACTCGGTTAAAATTCAAACGAGCCCATTGAAAGGCCCATTTAGACCAGCTCGTCCGAAAACTCTACAAAAAGGACCGCAAAACAAGTTTTAATCAAATTTTAGGAGTTCAAATATTTGATTAGGAGCTTTTCAACACAATTATATTGCAAAACCTCAATTTTTGTACATTTTACTTAGTTAAATATACTCAACGGGTCCATTGAAAGGCCCATTTCGACCCGCTCGTCCGAAACCTCTACATTAAGGATTGCAAAACAAGTTTTAATCAAAATTTAGGAGTATATGTAATAGATTAGGAGCTTTTCAACACAATTATATTGCAAAACCACAATTTCTATACTTTTTACTCAGTTAAAATTCTAACGGTTCATTGAAAGGCCCATTTAAACCTGCTCGTCCGAAACCTCGACAAAAAGGACCGCAAAATTGTTTTAATCAAATATTAGGAGTTCAAATAATTGATTAGGAGCTTTTCAACACAATTATATTGCAAAACCTCAATTTCTGTACTTTTTACTCAGTTAAAATTCCAACCGGTCCATTGAAAGGCCCATTTAGACCTGCTCGTCCGAAACCTCTACAAAAAGGACCGCAAAAATGTTTTATTCAAATATTAGGAGTTCAAATAATTGATTAGGAGCTTTTCAACACAATTATATTGCGAAACCTCAATTTCTGTACTTTTTACTCAGTTAAAATACCAACGGGTCCATTAAAAGGCCCATTTCGACCCGTTCGTCCGAAACCTCTACAAAAAGGACTGCAAAAATAAGTTTTAATCAAATTCTAGGAGTTTATGTAATTTATTAGGAGCTTTTCAACACAATTATATTGCAAAACCTCAATTTTTGAACTTTTTACTCTGATAAAATTCCAACGGGTCCATTGAAAGGCACATTTAGACCTGCTCGTCCGAAACCTCTACAAAAAGGACCGCAAAAATGTTTTATTCAAATATTAGGTGTTCAAATAATTGATTAGGAGCTTTTCAACACAATTATATTGCGAAACCTCAATTTCTGTACTTTTTACTCAGTTAAAATACCAACGGGTCCATTAAAAGGCCCATTTCGACCCGCTCGTCCGAAACCTCTACAAAAAGGACTGCAAAAATAAGTTTTAATCAAATTTTAGGAGTTCATGTAATTAATTAGGAGCTTTTCAACACAATTATATTGCAAAACCTCAATTTTTGAACTTTTTACTCAGTTAAAATTCCAACGGGTCCATTGAAAGGCCCATTTAGACCAGCTCGTCCGAAACCTCTACAAAAAGGACCGCAAAACAAGTTTTAATCAAATTTTAGGAGTTCAAATAATTGATTAGGAGCTTTTCAACACAATTATATTGCAAAATCTCAATTTATGTACTTTTTACTCAGTTAACATTCCAACGGGTCCATTGAAAGGCCCATTTCGACCCGCTCGTCCGAAACCTCTGCAAAACAAGTTTTAATCAAATTTTAGGAGTTCATGGAATTGATTAGGAGCTTTTCAACACAATTATATTGCAAAACCTCAAATTCTGTACTTTTTACTCGGTTAAAATTCCAACAGGTCAATTGAAAGGCCCATTTAGACTAGCTCGTCCGAAACCTCTACAAAAAGGACCGCAAAACAAGTTTTAATCAAATTTTAGGAGTTCAAATAATTGATTAGGAGCTTTCCAACACAATTATATTGCAAAACCTCAATTTCTATACTTTTTACTCAGTTAAAATTCCAACGGATCCATTGAAAGGCCCATTTCGACCCGCTCGTCCGAAACCTCTACATTAAGGACTGCAAAACAAGTTTTAATCAAAATTTAGGAGTTTATGTAATAGATTAGGAGCTGTTCAACACAATTATATTGCAAAACCTCAATTTCTATACTTTTTACTCAGTTAAAATTCTAACGGGTCCATTAAAAGTCCCATTTCGACCCGCTCGTCCGAAACCTCTACATTAAGGACTGCAAAACAAGTTTTAATCAAATTTTAGGAGTTTCTGTAATAAATTAGGAGCTTTTCAACACAATTATATAGCAAAATCTCAATTTCTGTACTTTTTTCTCAGTTAAAATTCCAACGGGTCCATTGAAAGGACTATTTCGACCCGCTCGTCCGAAACCTCTACATTAAGGACTGCAAAACAAGTTTTAATCAAAATTTAGGAGTTTATGTAATAGATTAGGAGCTTTTCAACACAATTATATTGCAGAACCTCAATTTCTATACTTTTTACTCAGTTAAAATTCTAACGGGTCCATTGAAAGGCCCATTTAGACCTGCTCGTCCGAAACCTCGACAAAAAGGACCGCAAAATAGTTTTAATCAAATTTTAGGAGTTCAAATAATTGATTAGGAACTTTTCAACACAATTATATTGAAAAATCTCAATTTTATACTTTTTAGTCAATTAAAATTCCAACGGGCCCATTAAAAGGCCCGTTTATACTTGCTCGTCCGAAACCTCTACAAAAATGACCGCAAATATGTTTTATACAAATATTAGGAGTTCAAATAACTGGTTAGGAGCTTTTCAACACAATTATATTGCAAAACCTCAATTTCTAGACTTTTTACTCAGTAAAAATTTCAACGAGTCCATTGAAAGGCCCATTTCTTCACGCTCGTCCGAAACCTCTACATTTAGGACTACAAAAAAAAATTAATCAAATTTTAGGAGTTTATGTTATAGATTAGGAGCTTTTCAACACAATTATATTGCAAAACCTCAATTTCTATACTTTTTACTCAGATAAAATTCTAACGGGTCTATTGAAAGGCCCATTTAGACCTGCTCGTCCGAAACCTCGACAAATAGGACCGCAAAATAGTTTTAGTCAAATATTAGGAGTTCAAATAACTGATTGGGAGCTTTTCAACTCAATTATATTTCAAAACCTCAAATTCTGTACATTTTACTCAGTTAAAATTCCAACGGGTCCATTGAAAGGCCCATTTAGACCAGTTCGCCCGAAACATCTACAAAAATTATTGCAAAGATGTTTTATTCAAATATTAGGAGTTCAAATAACTGATTAGGAGCTTTTCAACACAATTATATTGTAAAACCTCAATTTCTGTACTTTTTACTCAGTTAAAATTCCAACGGGTCCATTGAAAGGCCCATTTAGACCAGGTCGTCTGAAACCTCTACAAAAAGGACCGCAAAACAAGTTTTAATCAAATTTTAGGAGTTCAAATAATAGATTATAAGCTTTTCAACATAATTATATTGCAAAACCTCAATTTCTGTACTTTTTACTCAGTTAAAATTCTAACGGGTCCATTGAAAGGCCCATTTCGACCCGCTCGTCCGAAACCTCTAGATTAAGGACTGCAAAACAAGTTTTAATCAAAATTTAGGAGTTTATGTAATAGATTAGGATCTTTTCAACACAATTATATTGCAAAACCTCAATTTCTATACTTTTTACTCAGTTAAAATTCTAACGGTTCCATTGAAAGGCCCATTTAGACCTGCTCGTCCGAAACCTCGACAAAAAGGACCGCAAAATAGTTTTAATCAAATTTTAGGAGATCAAATAATTGATTAGGAACTTTTCAACACATTTATATTGAAAAACCTCAATTTTATACTTTTTACTCAGTTAAAATTCCAACGGGCCCATTGAAAGGCACATTTAGACCTGCTCCTTCGAAACCTCAACAAAAAGGACCGCAAAAATGTTTTATACAAATACTAGGAGTTCAAATAACTGATTAGGAGCTTTTCAGCACAATTATATTGCAAAACCTAAATCTCTGTACTTTTTACTCAGTTAAAATTTCAACGAGTCCATTGAAAGGCCCATTTCGACCCGCTCGTCTGAAACCTCTACATTAAGGACTGCAAAACAAGTTTTAATCAAATTTTAGGAGTTTATGTAACAAATTAGGAGCTTTTTCAACAAAATTATATTGCAAAACCTTAATTTATATACTTTTTACTCAGTTAAAATTCTAACGGGTCCATTGAAAGGCCCATTTAGACCTGCTCGTCCGAAACCTCGACAAAAAGGACCGCAAAATAGTTTTAATCAAATTTTAGGAGTTCAAATAATTGATTAGGAACTTTTCAACACAGTTATATTGAAAAATCTCAATTTTTTACTTTTTACTCAGTTAAAATTCCAACGGGCCCATTGAAAGGCCCATTTAGACCTGCTCATCCGAAACCTCTACAAAAAGGACCGCAAAAATGTTTTATACAAATATTAGGAGTTCAAATAACTGATTAAGAGCTTTTCAACACAAATATATTGCAAAACCTCAATTTCTGTACTTTTTACTCAGTTAAAATTTTAACGGGTCCATTGAAAGGCCCATTTAGACCTACTCGTCCGAAACCTCCACAAAAGGACCGCAAAATAGTTTTAATCAAATTTTAGGAGTTCAAATAATTGTTTAGGAACTTTTCAACACAATTATATTGAAAAACCTCAATTTTAAACTTTTTACTCAGTTAAAATTCAAACGAGCCCATTGAAAGGCCCATTTAGACCTGCTCGTCCGAAACCTCTACAAAAAGGACCGCAAAAATGTTTTATTCAAATAATAGGAGTTCAAATAATTGATTAGGAGCTTTTCAACACAATTATATTGGAAAACCTCAATTTCTGTACTTTTTACTCAGTTAAAATTCCAACGGGTCCATTGAAAGGTCCATTTAGACCTGCTCGTCCGAAACCTTTACAAAAAGGACCGCAAAAATGTTTTATTCAAATAATAGGAGTTCAAATAATTGATTAGGAGCTTTTCAACACAATTATAATGCAAAACCTCAATTTCTATACTTTTTACTAAGTTAAAATACCAACGGGTCAATTGAAAGGCCCATTTTGCACCGCTCGTCCGAAACCTCTACAAAAAGGACTGCAAAATAAGTTTTAATCAAATTTTAGGAGTTCATGTAATTGATTAGGAGCTTTTCAACACAATTATATTGCAAAACCTCAATTTTATACTTTTTACTCAGTTAAAATTCAAACGGGCCCATTGAAAGGACCGCAAAAATGTTTTACTCAAATATTAGGAGTTGAAATAACTGATTAGGAGCTTTTCAACACAATTATATTGCAAAACCTCAATTTCTGTACTTTTTACTTAGTTAAAATTCCAACGGGTCCATTGAAAGGCCCATTTAGACCAGCTCGTCCGAAACATCTACAAAAAGGACCGCAAAACAAGTTTTAATCAAATTTTAGGAGTTCAAATAATTGATTAGGAGGTTTTCAACACAATTATATTGCAAAACCTTAATTTCTGTACTTTTTACTCTGTTAAAATTCCAACGGGTCCATTGAAAGGCACATTTCGACCCGCTCGTCCGAAACTTCTACATTAAGGACTGCAAAACAAGTTTTAATCAAAATTTAGGAGTTTATGTAATAGATTAGGAGCTTTTCAACACAATTATATTGCAAAACCTCAATTTCTATACTTTTTACTCAGTTAAAATTCTAACGGTTCCATTGAAAGACCCATTTAGACCTTCTCGTCCGAAACCTCGACAAAAAGGACCGCAAAATAGTTTTAATCAAATTTTAGGAGTTCAAATAATTGATTAGGAAATTTTCAACACTATTATATCGAAAAACCTCAATTTTATACTTTTTACTCAGTTAAAAATTCAAACGGGCCCATTGAAAGGCCCATTTAGACCTGCTCGTCCGAAACCTCTACAAAAAGGTTAGCAAAAATGTTTTATTCAAATATTAGGAGTTCAAATAATTGATTAGGAGATTTTCAACACAATTATATTGCAAAACCTCAATTTCTGTAATTTTTACTCAGTTAAAATTCCAACGGGTCCATTGAAAGGCCCATTTAGACCTGCTCGTCCGAAACCTCTACAAAAAGGACCGCAAAAATGTTTTATTCAAATATTAGGAGTTCAAATAATTGATTAAAAGCTTTTCAACACAATTATATTGCGAAACCTCAATTTCTGTACTTTTTACTTAGTTAAAATACCAACGGGTCCATTGAAAGGGACATTTAGACCTGCTCGTCCGAAACCTCTACAAAAAGCACCGCAAAAATGTTTTATTCAAATATTAGGAGTTCAAATAATTGATTAGGAGCTTTTCAACACAATTATATTGCGAAACCTCAATTTCTGTACTTTTTACTCAGTTAAAATTCCAACGGGTCCATTGAAAGGCCCATT
The DNA here is from genome assembly GCA_958450335.1 of Hibiscus tridactylites. Lineage (NCBI taxonomy): Eukaryota > Viridiplantae > Streptophyta > Magnoliopsida > Malvales > Malvaceae > Hibiscus > Hibiscus tridactylites. The sequence continues at coordinate 56,497,734 of OY288283.1, read as the reverse complement.
TAGACCTGTTCGTCCGAAACCTCTACAAATAGGACCGCAAAACAAGTTTTAATCAAATTTTAGGAGTTCAAGTAATTAATTAGAAGCTTTTCAACACAATTATATTGCAAAACCTCAATTTCTGTACTTTTTACTCAGTTAAAATTCCAACGGGTCCATTGAAAGGCCCATTTCGACCCGCTCGTTCGAAACCTCTACATTAAGGACTGCAAAACAAGTTTTAATCAAAATTTAGGAGTTTATGTAATATATTAGGAGCTTTTCCACACAATTATATTGCAAAAGCTCAATTTTTGTACTTTTTACTCAGTTAAAATTCCAACGGGTCCATTGTAAGACCCATTTAGACCTGCTCGTCCGAAACGTATCAAAAAGGACTGCAAAACAAGTTTTAATCAAATTTTAGGAGTTTATGTAAATGATTAGGAGCTTTTCAACACAATTATATTGCAAAACCTCAATTTTATACTTTTTACTCGGTTAAAATTTCAACGGGTCCATTGAAAGGCCCATTTCGACCCACTCGTCCGAAACCTCTACAAAAAGGACGGCAAAAAAAATTTTAATCAAATTTGAGGAGTTTATGTAATTGATTAGGAGCTTTTCAACACAATTATATTGCAAAACCTCAATTTTATACTTTTTACTCAGTTAAAATTCCAACGGGCCCATTGAAAGGCCCATTTAGAACTTCTCGTCTGAAACCTCTACAAAAACGACCGCAAAAATGTTTTATTCAAATATTAAGAGTTCAAATAACTGATTAGGAGCATTTCAACACAATTATATTGCAAAACCTCAATTTCTGTACATTTTACTCAATTAAAATTCCAACAGGTCCATGGAAAGGCCCATTCAGACCAGCTCGTCCGAAACCTCTACAAAAAGGACCACAAAACAAGTTTTAATCAAATTTTAGGAGTTCAAATAATTAATTAGGAGCTTTTCAACACAATTATATTGCAAAACCTCAATTTCTTTCCTTTTTACTCAGTTAAAATTCCAACGGGTCCATTGAAAGGCCCATTTCGACCCGCTCGTCCGAAACCTCTACAAAAAGGACTGCAAAACAAGTTTAAATCAAATTTTCGGAGTTCATGTAATTGATTTGGAGCTTTTAAACACAATTATATTTCAAAACCTCAATTTTTGTACTTTTTACTTAGTTAAAATTCCAACGGGTCCATTGAAAGGCCCATTTAGACCAGCTCGTCCGAAACCTCTACAAAAAGGACCGCAAAAAATGTTTTATTCAAATATTAGGAGTTCAAATAATTGATTAGGAGCTTTTCAACACAATTATAATGCGAAACTTCAATTTTTGTACCTTTTACTCAGTTAAAATACCAACGAGTCCATTGAAAGGCCAATTTCGACCCGCTCATCCAAAATCTCTACAAAAAGGACTGGAAAATAAGTTCTGGTCAAATTTTAGGAGTTCATGTAATTGATTAGGAGCTTTTCAACACAATTATATATCAAAACCTCAATTTTTGTACTTTTTACTCAATTTAATACCAACGGGTCCATTGAAAGGCCCATTTAGACTTGCTCGTCCGAAACCTCTACAAAAAAGGACCGCAAAACAAGTTTTAATCAAATTTTAGGAGTTCAAATAATTTATTAGGAGCTTTTCAACAATATTATATTGCAAAAGCTCAATTTCTGTACTTTTTACTCAGTTAAAATTCTAACGGGTCCATTGTAAGGCCCATTTAGACCTGCTCGTCCGAAACGTATCAAAAAGTACTGCAAAAAAAGTTTTAATCAAATTTTAGAAGTTTATGTAATTGATTAAGAGCTTTTCAACACAATTATATTGAAAAACCTCAATTTTATACTTTTTACTCAGTTAAAATTTCAACGAGTCCATTGAAAGGCCCATGTAGACCCGCTCGTCCGAAACCTCTACAAAAAGGACCGCAAAAATGTTTTATTCAAATATTAGGAGTTCAAATAATTGATTAGGAGCTTTTCAACACATTTATATTGCAAAACCTAAATTTCTGTACTTTTTACTCAGTTAAAATTCTAACGGGTCCATAGAAAGGCCCATTTAGACCTGCTCGACCGAAACCTCGACAAAAAGTACTGCAAAATAATTTTAATCAAATTTTAGGAGTTCAAATAATTGATTGAAAGGCCCAATTTCTGAAAGGCCCATAGAAAGGCCCAACGGATTCATTGAAAGGCCCATTTAGACCTGCTCGTCCGAAACCTCTATAAAAAGGTTCGTAAAAATGTTTTATTCAAATATTAGGAGTTCAAATAATTGATTAGGAGCTTTTCAACACAATTATATTGCAAAACCTCAATTTATGTACTTTTTACTCAGTTAAAATTCCAACGGGTCCATTGTAAGGCCCATTTAGACCTGCTCGTCCGAAACGTATAAAAAAGGACTGCAAAACAAGTTTTAATCAAATTTTAGGAGTTTATGTAATTTATTAGGAGCTTACCAACACAATTATATTGCAAAACCTCAATTTTATACTTTTTACTCAGTTAAAATTTCAACGGGTCCATTGAAATGCCCATTTCGACCCGCTCGTCCGAAACCTCTATAAAAAGGACTGCAAAAAAAAGTTTTAATCAAATTTTAGGAGTTTATGTAATTGATTAGGAGCTTTTCAAGACAATTATATTGCAAAACCTCAATTTTATACTTTTTACTCAGTTAAAATTCCAATGGGCCCATTGAAAGGCCCATTTAGAACTTCTCGTCTGAAACCTCTACAAAAAGGACCGCAAAAATGTTTTATTCAAATATTAAGAGTTCAAATAACTGATTAGGAGCATTTCAACACATTTATATTGCAAAGCCTCAATTTTTGTACTTTTTACTCAATTTAATTCCAAGGGGTCCATTGAAAGGCCCATTTAGACCAGCTCGTCCGAAACCTCTACAAAAAAAGGACCGCAAAACAACTTTTTATCAAATTTTAGGAGTTCAAATAATTGATTAGGAGCTTTTCAACACAATTATATTGCAAAAGCTCAATTTCTGTACTTTTTACACAATTAAAATTCCAACGGGTCCATTGAAAGGCCCATTTAGACGTGCTCGTCCGAAACCTCTACAAAAAGGACCGCAAAAATGTTTTATTCAAATATTAGGAGTTCAAATAATTGATTAGGAGCTTTTCAACACAATTATATTGCGAAACCTCAATTTCTTTACTTTTTACTCAGTTAAAATACCAACGGGTCCATTAAAAGGCCCATTTCGACCCGCTCGTCCGAAACCTCTACAAAAAGGACTGCAAAAATAAGTTTTAATCAAATTTAAGGAGTTCTTGTAATTAATTAGGAGCTTTTCAACACAATTATATTGCAAAACCTCAATTTTTGAACTTTTTACTCAGATAAAATTCCAACGGGTCCATTGAAAGGCCCATTTAAACCTGCTCGTCCGAAACCTCTACAAAAAGGACCGCAAAAATGTTTTATACAAATATTAGGAGTTCAAATAATTGATTAGGAGCTTTTCAACACAATTATATTGCGAAACCTCAATTTGTGTACTTTTTACTTAGTTAAAATACCAACGGGTCCATTAAAAGGCCCATTTCGAACCGCTCGTCCGAAACCTCTACAAAAAGGACTGCAAAAATAAGTTTTAATCAAATTTTAGGAGTTCATGTAATTGAATAGGAGCTTTTCAACACAATTATATTGCAAACCCTCAATTTTTGAACTTTTTACTCAGATAAAATTCTAACGGGTCCATTGAAAGGCCCATTTAGACCTGCTCGTCCGAAACCTCTACAAAAGGACCGCAAAACAAGTTTTAATCAAATTTTAGGAGTTCAAATAATTGATTAGGAGCTTTTCAACACAATTATATTGCAAAACCTCAATTTCTGTACTTTTTACTCAGTTATAATTCCAACGGGTCCATTGTAAGGCCCATTTAGACCTGCTCGTCCGAAACATATCAAAAAGGACTGCAAAACAAGTTTTAATCAAATTTTAGGAGTTTATGTAATTGATTAGGAGCTTTTCAACACAATTATATTGCAAAACCTCAATTTTATACTTTTTACTCAGTTAAAATTTCAACGGGTCCATTGAAAGGCCCATTTCGACCCGCTCGTCTGAAACCTCTACAAAAAGGACTGCAAAAAAAGTTTTAATCAAAATTTAGGAGTTTATGTAATGATTAGGAGCTTTTCAACACAATTATATTACAAAACCTCAATTTTATACTTTTTACTCAGTTAAAATTCCAACGGGCCCATTGAAAGGCCCATTTAGAATTTCTCGTCTGAAACCTCTACAAAAAGGACCGCAAAAATGTTTTATTCAAATATTAAGAGTTCAAATAACTGATTAGGAGCATTTCAACACATTTATATTGCAAAGCCTCAATTTTTGTACTTTTTACTCAATTTAATTCCAAGGGGTCCATTGAAAGGCCCATTTAGACGAGCTCGTCCGAAACATCTACAAAAAAGGACCGCAAAACAAGTTTTTATCAAATTTTAGGAGTTCAAATAATTGATTAGGAGCTTTTCAACACAATTATATTGCAAAAGCTCAATTTCTGTACTTTTTACACAATTAAAATTCCAACGGGTCCATTGAAAGGCCCATTTAGACCTGCTCGTCCGAAACCTCTACAAAAAGGACCGCAAAAATGTTTTATTCAAATATTAGGAGTTGAAATAATTGATTAGGAGCTTTTCAACACAATTATATTGCGAAACCTCAATTTCTTTACTTTTTACTCAGTTAAAATACCAACGGGTCCATTAAAAGGCCCATTTCGACCCGCTCGTCCGAAACCTCTACAAAAAGGACTGCAAAAATAAGTTTTAATCAAATTTTAGGAGTTCTTGTAATTGATTAGGAGCTTTTCAACACAATTATATTTCAAAACCTCAATTTTTGAACTTTTTACTCAGATAAAATTCCAACGGGTCCATTGAAAGGCCCATTTAAACCTGCTCGTCCGAAACCTCCACAAAAAGGACCGCAAAAATGTTTTATTCAAATATTAGGAGTTCAAATAATTGATTAGGAGCTTTTCAGCACAATTATATTGCGAAACCTCAATTTGTGTACTTTTTACTTAGTTAAAATACATACGGGTCCATTAAAAGGCCCATTTCGAACCGCTCGTCCGAAACCTCTACAAAAAGGACTACAAAAATAAGTTTTAATCAAATTTTAGGAGTTCATGTAATTGATTAGGAGATTTTCAACACAATTATATTGCAAAACCTCAATTTTTGAACTTTTTACTCAGATAAAATTCCAACGGGTCCATTGAAAGGCCCATTTAGACCTGCTCGTCCGAAACCTCTACAAAAAGGACCGCAAAACAAGTTTAAATCAAATTTTAGGAGTTCAAATTATTGATTAGGAGCTTTTCAACACAATTATATTGCAAAATCTCAATTTCTGTACTTTTTACTCAGTTATAATTCCAACGGGTCCATTGTAAGGCCCATTTAGACCTGCTCGTCCGAAACGTATCAAAAAGGACTGCAAAACAAGTTTTAATCAAATTTTAGGAGTTTATGTAATTGATTAGGAGCTTTTCAACACAATTATATTGCAAAACCTCAATTTTATACTTTTTACTCAGTTAAAATTTCAACGGGTCCATTGAAAGGCCCATTTCGACCCGCTCGTCCGAAACCTCTACAAAAAAGACTGCAAAAAAAAGTTTTAATCAAATTTTAGGAGTTTATGTAATTGATTAGGTGCGTTTCAACACAATTATATTACAAAACCTCAATTTCATACTTTTTACTCAGTTAAAATTCCAACGGGCCCATTGAAAGGCCCATTTAGAACTTCTCGTCTGAAACCTCTACAAAAAGGACCGCAAAAATGTTTTATTCAAATATTAAGAGTTCAAATAACTGATTAGGAGCATTTCAACACATTTATATTGCAAAGCCTCAATTTTTGTACTTTTTACTCAATTTAATTCCAAGGGGTCCATTGAAAGGCCCATTTAGACCAGCTCGTCCGAAACCTCTACAAAAATAGGACCGCAAAACAAGTTTTTATCAAATTTTAGGAGTTCAAATAATTGATTAGGAGCTTTTCAACACAATTATATTGCAAAAGCTCAATTTATGTACTTTTTACACAATTAAAATTCCAACGGGTCCATTGAAAGGCCCATTTAGACCTGCTCGTCCGAAACCCCTACAAAAAGGAACGCAAAAATGTTTTATTCAAATATTAGGAGTTCAAATAATTAATTAGGAGCTTTTCAACACAATTATATTGCGAAACCTCAATTTCTTTACTTTTTACTCAGTTAAAATACCAACGGGTCCATTAAAAGGCCCATTTCGACCCGCTCGTCCGAAACCTCTACAAAAAGGACTGCAAAAATAAGTTTTAATCAAATTTCAGGAGTTCTTGTAATTGATTAGGAGCTTTTCAACACAATTATATTTCAAAACCTCAATTTTTGAACTTTTTACTCAGATAAAATTCCAACGGGTCCATTGAAAGGCCCATTTAAACCTGATCGTCCGAAACCTCTACAAAAAGGACCGCAAAAATGTTTTATTCAAATATTAGGAGTTCAAATAATTGATTAGGAGCTTTTCAACACAATTATATTGCGAAACCTCAATTTGTGTACTTTTTACTTAGTTAAAATACCAACGGGTCCATTAAAAGGCCCATTTCGAACCGCTCGTCCGAAACCTCTACAAAAAGTACTGCAAAAATAAGTTTTAATCAAATTTTAGGAGTTCATGTAATTGATTAGGAGCTTTTCAACACAATTATATTGCAAAACCTTAATTTTTGAACTTTTTACTCAGATAAAATTCCAACGGGTCCATTGAAAGGCCCATTTAAACCTGCTCCTCCGAAACCTCTACAAAAAGGACCGCAAAAATGTTTTATACAAATATTAGGAGTTCAAATAATTGATTAGGAGCTTTTCAACACAATTATATTGCGAAACCTCAATTTGTGTACTTTTTACTTAGTTAAAATACCAACGGGTCCATTAAAAGGCCCATTTCGAACCGCTCGTCCGAAACCTCTACAAAAAGGACTGCAAAAATAAGTTTTAATCAAATTTTAGGAGTTCATGTAATTGAATAGGAGCTTTTTAACACAATTATATTGCAAAACCTCAATTTTTGAACTTTTTACTCAGATAAAATTCTAACGGGTCCATTGAAAGGCCCATTTAGAACTGCTCGTCCGAAACCTCTACAAAAGGACCGCAAAACAAGTTTTAATCAAAGTTTAGGAGTTCAAATAATTGATTAGGAGCTTTTCAACACAATTATATTGCAAAACCTCAATTTCTGTACTTTTTACTCAGTTATAATTCCAACGGGTCCATTGTAAGGCCCATTTAGACCTGCTCGTCCGAAACATATCAAAAAGGACTGCAAAACAAGTTTTAATCAAATTTTAGGAGTTTATGTAATTGATTAGGAGCTTTTCAACACAATTATATTGCAAAACCTCAATTTTATACTTTTTACTCAGTTAAAATTTCAACGGGTCCATTGAAAGGCCCATTTCGACCCGCTCGTCTGAAACCTCTACAAAAAGGACTGCAAAAAAAGTTTTAATCAAAATTTAGGAGTTTATGTAATGATTAGGAGCTTTTCAACACAATTATATTACAAAACCTCAATTTTATACTTTTTACTCAGTTAAAATTCCAACGGGCCCATTGAAAGGCCCATTTAGAATTTCTCATCTGAAACCTCTTCAAAAAGGACCGCAAAAATGTTTTATTCAAATATTAAGAGTTCAAATAACTGATTAGGAGCATTTCAACAAATTTATATTGCAAAGCCTCAATTTTTGTACTTTTTACTCAATTTAATTCCAAGGGGTCCATTGAAAGGCCCATTTAGACGAGCTCGTCCGAAACATCTACAAAAAAAGGACCGCAAAACAAGTTTTTATCAAATTTTAGGAGTTCAAATAATTGATTAGGAGCTTTTCAACACAATTATATTGCAAAAGCTCAATTTCTGTACTTTTTACACAATTAAAATTCCAACGGGTCCATTGAAAGGCCCATTTAGACCCGCTCGTCCGAAACCTCTACAAAAAGGACCGCAAAAATGTTTTATTCAAATATTAGGAGTTGAAATAATTGATTAGGAGCTTTTCAACACAATTATATTGCGAAACCTCAATTTCTTTACTTTTTACTCAGTTAAAATACCAACGGGTCCATTAAAAGGCCCATTTCGACCCGCTCGTCCGAAACCTCTACAAAAAGGACTGCAAAAATAAGTTTTAATCAAATTTTAGGAGTTCTTGTAATTGATTAGGAGCTTTTCAACACAATTATATTTCAAAACCTCAATTTTTGAACTTTTTACTCAGATAAAATTCCAACGGGTCCATTGAAAGGCCCATTTAAACCTGCTCGTCCGAAACCTCCACAAAAAGGACCGCAAAAATGTTTTATTCAAATATTAGGAGTTCAAATAATTGATTAGGAGCTTTTCAGCACAATTATATTGCGAAACCTCAATTTGTGTACTTTTTACTTAGTTAAAATACATACGGGTCCATTAAAAGGCCCATTTCGAACCGCTCGTCCGAAACCTCTACAAAAAGGACTACAAAAATAAGTTTTAATCAAATTTTAGGAGTTCATGTAATTGATTAGGAGATTTTCAACACAATTATATTGCAAAACCTCAATTTTTGAACTTTTTACTCAGATAAAATTCCAACGGGTCCATTGAAAGGCCCATTTAGACCTGCTCGTCCGAAACCTCTACAAAAAGGACCGCAAAACAAGTTTAAATCAAATTTTAGGAGTTCAAATTATTGATTAGGAGCTTTTCAACACAATTATATTGCAAAATCTCAATTTCTGTACTTTTTACTCAGTTATAATTCCAACGGGTCCATTGTAAGGCCCATTTAGACCTGCTCGTCCGAAACGTATCAAAAAGGACTGCAAAACAAGTTTTAATCAAATTTTAGGAGTTTATGTAATTGATTAGGAGCTTTTCAACACAATTATATTGCAAAACCTCAATTTTATACTTTTTACTCAGTTAAAATTTCAACGGGTCCATTGAAAGGCCCATTTAGACCCGCTCGTCCGAAACCTCTACAAAAATGACCGCAAAAATGTTTTATTCAAATATTAGGAGTTCAAATAATCGATTAGGAGCTTTTCAACACATTTATATTGCAAAACCTCAATTTCTGTACTTTTTACTCAGATAAAATTCTAACGGGTCCAATGAAAGGCTCATTTAGACCTGCTCTTCCGAAACCTCTACAAAAAAAGGACCGCAAAACAAGATTTAATCAAATTTTAGGAGTTCAAATAATTGATTAGGAGCTTTTCAACACATTTATATTGCAAAACCTAAATTTTTGTACTTTTTACTCAGTTAAAATTCTAACGGGTCCATTGAAAGGCCCATTTAGACCTGCTCGTCCGAAACCTCGACAAAAAGGACAGCAAAAATGTTTTATTCAAATAATAGGAGTTCAAATAATTGATTAGGAGCTTTTCAACACAGTTATATTGAAAAACCTCAATTATATACTTTTTACTCAGTTAAAATTCAAACGGGCCCATTGAAAGGCCAATTTAGACCTGCTCGTCCGAAACCTCTACAAAAAGTTTCACAAAAATGTTTTATTCAAATATTAGGAGTTCAAATAATTTATTAGGAGCTTTTCAACACAATTATATTGCAAAACCTCGATTTCTGTACTTTTTACTCAGTCAAAATTCCAACAGCTCCATTGAATGGCCCATTTAGACCTGCTCGTCCGAAACCTCTACCAAAAGGACCGCAAAAAATGTTTTATTCAAATATTAGGAGTTAAAATAGTTGATTATGAGCTTTTCAACACAATTATATTGCAAAACCTCAATTTCTGTACTTTTTACTCAGTTAAAATACCAACGGGCCCATTTAAAGGCCCATTTCGACCCGCTCGTCCGAAACCTCTACCAAAAGGTTCACAAAAATGTTTTATTCAAATATTAGGAGTTAAAATAATTGATTAGGAGCTTTTCAACACATTTATATTGCAAAACCTCAATTTCTGTACTTTTTACTCAGTTAAAATTCTAACGGGTCCATTGAAAGGCCCATTTAAACATGCTCGTCCGAAACCTCTACAAAAAAGGACCGCAAAACAAGTTTTAATCAAATTTTAGGAGTTCAAATAATTGATTAGGTTCTTTTAAACACAATTATATTGCAAAAGCTCAATTTCGATACTTTTTACTCAGTTAAAATTCCAACGGGTCCATTGTAAGGCCCATTTAGACCTGCTCGTCCAAAACGTATCAAAAAGGACTACAAAAAAGTTTTAATCAAATCTTAGGAGTTTATATAATTGATTAGGATCTTTTCAACACAATTATATTGCAAAACCTCAATTTTATACTTTTTACTCAGTTAAAATTTCAACGGGTCCATTGAAAGGCCCATTTAGACCCGCTCGTCCGAAACCTCTACAAAAAGGAACGCAAAAATGTTTTATTCAAATATTAGGAGTTCAAATAATTGATTAGGAGCTTTTCAACACATTTATATTGCAAAACCTAAATTTTTGTACTTTTTACTCAGTTAAAATTCTAACGGGTCCATTGAAAGGCCCATTTAGACCTGCTCGTCCGAAACCTCGACAAAAAGGACAGCAAAAATGTTTTATTCAAATAATAGGAGTTCAAATAATTGATTAGGAGCTTTTCAACACAGTTATATTGAAAAACCTCAATTATATACTTTTTACTCAGTTAAAATTCAAACGGGCCCATTGAAAGGCCAATTTAGACCTGCTCGTCCGAAACCTCTACAAAAAGTTTCACAAAAATGTTTTATTCAAATATTAGGAGTTCAAATAATTTATTAGGAGCTTTTCAACACAATTATATTGCAAAACCTCGATTTCTGTACTTTTTACTCAGTCAAAATTCCAACAGCTCCATTGAATGGCCCATTTAGACCTGCTCGTCCGAAACCTCTACCAAAAGGACCGCAAAAAATGTTTTATTCAAATATTAGAAGTTCAAATAGTTGATTAGGAGCTTTTCAACACAATTATATTGCAAAATCTCAATTTCTGTACTTTTTACTCAGTTAAAATTCCAACGGGTCCATTGTAAGGCCTATTTAGACATGCTCGTCCGAAACATATCAAAAAGGACTGCAAAAAAAGTTTTAATCAAATTTTAGGAGTTTATGTAATTGATTAGGAGCTTTTCAACACAATTATATTGCAAAACCTCAATTTTATACTTTTTACTCAGTTAAAATTTCAACGGGTCCATTGAAATGCCCATTTAGACCTGCTCGTCCGAAACCTCTACAAAAAGGACCGCAAAAATGTTTTATTCAAATATTAGGAGTTCAAATAATTGATTAGGAACTTTTCAACACAATTATATTGAAAAACCTCAATTTTATACTTTTTGCTCAGTTAAAATTCAAACGGGCCCATTGAAAGGCCCATTTAGACCTTCTCGTTTGGAACCTCTACAAAAAGGTTCGCAAAAATGTTTTATTCAAATATTAGGAGTTCAAATAATTGATTAGGAGCTTTTCAACACTATTATATTGCAAAACCTCAATTTTTGTACTTTTTACTCAGTTAAAATTCCAACGGGTCCATTGAAAGGCCCATTTCGACCCGCTCGTCCGAAACCTCTACAAAAAGGACTGCAAAATAAGTTTTAATCAAATTTTAGGAGTTCATGTAATTGATTAGGAGCTTTTCAACACAATTATATTGCAAAACCTCAAGTTTTGTACTTTTTACTCAATTCAATTCCAACGGGTCCATTGAAAGGCCCATTTAGACCTGCTTGTCTGAAACCTCTACAAAAAAGGACCGCAAAACAAGTTTTAATCAAATTTTAAGAGTTCAAATAATTGATTAGGAGCTTTTCAACACAATTATATTTAAAAACCTCAATTTTATACTTTTTACTCAGTTAAAATTCAAACGGGCCCATTGAATGGCCCATTTAGACATGCTCGTCCGAAACCTCTACAAAAAGGTTCACAATAATGTTTTATTCAAATATTAGGAGTTCAAATAATTGATTAGGAGCTTTTCAACACAATTATATTGCAAAACCTCAATTTCTGTACTTTTTACTCAGTTAAAATTCCAACGGGTCCATTGAATGGCCCATTTAGACCTGCTCGTCCGAAACCTCTACAAAAAGGACCGCAAAAAATGTTTTATTCAAATATTAGGAGTTCAAATAATTGATTAGGATCTTTTCAACAAAATTATAATGCGAAACCTCAATTTCTGTACTTTTTACTCAGTTAAAATACCAACGGGTCCATGGAAAGGCCCATTTCGACCCGCTCGTCCGAAACCTCTAAAAAAGGGACTGCAAAATAAGTTTTAATCAAATTTTAGGAGTTCATGTAATTGATTAGGAGCTTTTCAACACAATTATATTGCAAAACCTCAATTTTTGTACTTTTTACTCAATTTAATTCCAACGGGTCCATTGAAAGGCCCATTTAGACCTGCTCGTCCGAAACCTCTACAAAAAAGGACCGCAAAACAAGTTTTAATCAAATTTTAGGAGTTCAAATAATTGATTAGGAGCATTTAAACACAATTATATTGCAAAAGCTAAATTTCTGTACTTTTTACTCAGTTAAAATTCAAACGGGTCCATTGTAAGGCCCATTTAGATCTGCTCGTCCGAAACGTATCAAAAAGGACTGCAAAAAAGTTTTAATCAAATTTTAGGAGTTTATGTAATTGATTAGGAGCTTTTCAACACAATTATATTGCAAAACCTCAATTTTATACTTTTTACTCAGTTAAAATTTCAACGGGTCCATTGAAAGGCCCATTTAGACCCGCTCGTCCGAAACCTGTACAAAAAGGATCGCAAAAATGTTTTATTCAAATATTAGGAGTTCAAATAATTGGTTAGGAGCTTTTCAACACATTCATATTGCAAAACCTCAATTTTTGTACTTTTTACTCAGTTAAAATTCTAACGGGTCCATTGAAAGGCCCATTTAGACCTGCTCGTCCGAAACCTCTACAAAAAAGGACCGCAAAACAAGTTTTAATCAAATTTTAGGAGTTCAAATATTTGATTAGGAGCTTTTAAACAAAATTATATTGCAAAAACTCAATTTCTGTACTTTTTACTCAGTTAAAATTGCAACGGGTCCATTGAATGGCCCATTTAGACCTGCTCGTCCGAAACCTCTACAATAAGGACCGCAAAAATTTTTTATTCAAATATTAGGAGTTCAAATAATTGATTAGGAGCTTTTCAACAAAATTATAATGCGAAACCTCAATTTCTGTACTTTTTACTCAGTTAAAATACCAACGGGTCCATGGAAAGGCCCATTTCGACCCGCTCGTCCGAAACCTCTAAAAAAGGGAATGCAAAATAAGTTTTAATCAAATTTTAGGAGTTCATGTAATTGATTAGGAGGTTTTCAACACAATTATATTGCAAAACCTCAATTTTTGTACTTTTTACTCAATTTAATTCCAACGGGTCCATTGAAAGGCCCATTTAGACCTGCTCGTCCGAAACCTCTACAAAAAAGGACCGCAAAACAAGTTTTAATCAAATTTTAGGAGTTCAAATAATTGATTAGGAGCATTTAAACACAATTATATTGCAAAAGCTAAATTTCTGTACTTTTTACTCAGTTAAAATTCAAACGGGTCCATTGTAAGGCCCATTTAGACCTGCTCGTCCGAAACGTATCAAAAAGGACTGCAAAAAAGTTTTAATCAAATTTTAGGAGTTTATGTAATTGATTAGGAGCTTTTCAACACAATTATATTGCAAAACCTCAATTTTATACTTTTTACTCAGTTAAAATTTCAACGGGTCCATTGAAAGGCCCATTTAGACCCGCTCGTCCGAAACCTATACAAAAAGGATCGCAAAAATGTTTTATTCAAATATTAGGAGTTCAAATAATTGATTAGGAGCTTTTCAACACATTCATATTGCAAAACCTCAATTTTTGTACTTTTTACTCAGTTAAAATTCTAACGGGTCCATTGAAAGGCCCATTTAGACCTGCTCGTCCGAAACCTCTACAAAAAAGGACCGCAAAACAAGTTTTAATCAAATTTTAGGAGTTCAAATATTTGATTAGGAGCTTTTAAACAAAATTATATTGCAAAAACTCAATTTCTGTACTTTTTACTCAGTTAAAATTCCAACGGGTCCATTGAATGGCCCATTTAGACCTGCTCGTCCGAAACCTCTACAATAAGGACCGCAAAAATTTTTTATTCAAATATTAGGAGTTCAAATAATTGATTAGGAGCTTTTCAACACAATTATAATGCGAAACCTCAATTTCTGTACTTTTTACTCAGTTAAAATAGCAACGGGTCCATTAAAAGGCCCATTTCGACCCGCTCGTCCGAAACCTCTACAAAAAGGACTGCAAAATAAGTTTTATCAAATTTTAGGAGTTCATGTAATTGATTAGGAGCTTTTCAACACAATTATATTGCAAAACCTCAATTTTTGTACTTTTTACTCAGTTAAAATTCCAACGGGTCCTTTGAAAGGCCCATTTAGATCTGCTCGTCCGAAACCTCTACAAAAAAGGACCGCAAAACAAGTTTTAATCAAATTTTAGGAGTTCAAATAATTGATTAGGAGCTTTTCAACACAATTATATTGCAAAAGCTCAATTTCTGTACTTTTTACTCAGTTAAAATTCCAACGGGTCCATTGTAAGGCCCATTTAGACCTGCTCGTCCGAAACGTATCAAAAAGGACTGCAAAAAAAGTTTTAATCAAATTGTAGGAGTTTATGTAATTGATTAGGAGCTTTTCAACACAATTATATTTAAAAACCTCAATTTTATACTTTTTATTCAATTAAAATTTCAACGGGTCCATTGAAAGGCCCATATAGACCCGCTCATCCGAAACCTCTACAAAAAGGACCGCAAAATTGTTTTATTCAAATATTAGGAGTTCAAATAATTGATTAGGAGATTTTCAACACATTTTTATTGCAAAACCTCAATTTCTGTACTTTTTACTCAGATAAAATTCTAACGGGTCCATTGAAAGGCCCATTTAAACCTGCTCGTCCGAAACCTCGACAAAAAGGACTGCAAAATAATTTTAATCAAATTTTAGGAGTTCCAATAATTGATTAGGAACTTTTCAACACAATTGTATTGAAAAACCTCAATTTTATATTTTTTACTCAGTTAAAATTCAAACGGGCCTATTGAAAGGCCCATTTAGACCTGCTCGTCCGAAACCTCTACAAAAAGGTTCGCAAAAATGTTTTATTCAAATATTAGGAGTTCAAATAATTGATTAGGAGGTTTTCAACACAATTATATTGCAAAACCTCAATTTCTGTACTTTTTACTCAGTTAAAATTCCAACGGGTCCACTGAATGGCCCATTTAGACCTGCTCGTCCGAAACCTCTACAAAAAGGACCGCAAAACAAGTTTTATTCAAATATTAGGAGTTCAAATAATTGATTAGGAGCTTTTCAACAAAATTATAATGCGTAACCTCAATTTCTGTACTTTTTACTCAGTTAAAATACCAACGGGTCCATGGAAAGGCCCATTTCGACCCGCTCGTCCGAAACCTCTAAAAAAGGGACTGCAAAATAAGTTTTAATCAAATTTTAGGAGTTCATGTAATTGATTAGGAGGTTTTCAACACAATTATATTGCAAAACCTCAATTTTTGTACTTTTTACTCAATTTAATTCCAACGGGTCCATTGAAAGGCCCATTTAGACCTGCTCGTCCGAAACCTCTACAAAAAAGGACCGCAAAACAAGTTTTAATCAAATTTTAGGAGTTCAAATAATTGATTAGGAGCATTTAAACACAATTATATTGCAAAAGCTAAATTTCTGTACTTTTTACTCAGTTAAAATTCAAACGGGTCCATTGTAAGGCCCATTTAGACCTGCTCGTCCGAAACGTATCAAAAAGGACTGCAAAAAAGTTTTAATCAAATTTTAGGAGTTTATGTAATTGATTAGGAGCTTTTCAACACAATTATATTGCAAAACCTCAATTTTATACTTTTTACTCAGTTAAAA
Organism: Hibiscus tridactylites; assembly: GCA_958450335.1. Classification (NCBI taxonomy): domain Eukaryota; kingdom Viridiplantae; phylum Streptophyta; class Magnoliopsida; order Malvales; family Malvaceae; genus Hibiscus; species Hibiscus tridactylites. The sequence continues at coordinate 56,481,683 of OY288283.1, read as the reverse complement.
TTTCAACGGGTCCATTGAAAGGCCCATTTAGACCCGCTCGTCCGAAACCTGTACAAAAAGGATCGCAAAAATGTTTTATTCAAATATTAGGAGTTCAAATAATTGATTAGGAGCTTTTCAACACATTCATATTGCAAAACCTCAATTTTTGTACTTTTTACTCAGTTAAAATTCTAACGGGTCCATTGAAAGGCCCATTTAGACCTGCTCGTCCGAAACCTCTACAAAAAAGGACCGCAAAACAAGTTTTAATCAAATTTTAGGAGTTCAAATATTTGATTAGGAGCTTTTAAACAAAATTATATTGCAAAAACTCAATTTCTGTACTTTTTACTCAGTTAAAATTCCAACGGGTCCATTGAATGGCCCATTTAGACCTGCTCGTCCGAAACCTCTACAATAAGGACCGCAAAAATTTTTTATTCAAATATTAGGAGTTCAAATAATTGATTAGGAGCTTTTCAACACAATTATAATGCGAAACCTCAATTTCTGTACTTTTTACTCAGTTAAAATAGCAACGGGTCCATTGAAAGGCCCATTTCGACCCGCTCGTCCGAAACCTCTACAAAAAGGACTGCAAAATAAGTTTTATCAAATTTTAGGAGTTCATGTAATTGATTAGGAGCTTTTCAACACAATTATATTGCAAAACCTCAATTTTTGTACTTTTTACTCAGTTAAAATTCCAACGGGTCCTTTGAAAGGCCCATTTAGATCTGCTCGTCCGAAACCTCTACAAAAAAGGACCGCAAAACAAGTTTTAATCAAATTTTAGGAGTTCAAATAATTGATTAGGAGCTTTTCAACACAATTATATTGCAAAAGCTCAATTTCTGTACTTTTTACTCAGTTAAAATTCCAACGGGTCCATTGTAAGGCCCATTTAGACCTGCTCGTCCGAAACGTATCAAAAAGGACTGCAAAAAAAGTTTTAATCAAATTGTAGGAGTTTATGTAATTGATTAGGAGCTTTTCAACACAATTATATTTAAAAACCTCAATTTTATACTTTTTATTCAATTAAAATTTCAACGGGTCCATTGAAAGGCCCATATAGACCCGCTCATCCGAAACCTCTACAAAAAGGACCGCAAAATTGTTTTATTCAAATATTAGGAGTTCAAATAATTGATTAGGAGATTTTCAACACATTTTTATTGCAAAACCTCAATTTCTGTACTTTTTACTCAGATAAAATTCTAACGGGTCCATTGAAAGGCCCATTTAAACCTGCTCGTCCGAAACCTCGACAAAAAGGACTGCAAAATAATTTTAATCAAATTTTAGGAGTTCCAATAATTGATTAGGAACTTTTCAACACAATTGTATTGAAAAACCTCAATTTTATATTTTTTACTCAGTTAAAATTCAAACGGGCCTATTGAAAGGCCCATTTAGACCTGCTCGTCCGAAACCTCTACAAAAAGGTTCGCAAAAATGTTTTATTCAAATATTAGGAGTTCAAATAATTGATTAGGAGGTTTTCAACACAATTATATTGCAAAACCTCAATTTCTGTACTTTTTACTCAGTTAAAATTCCAACGGGTCCACTGAATGGCCCATTTAGACCTGCTCGTCCGAAACCTCTACAAAAAGGACCGCAAAACAAGTTTTATTCAAATATTAGGAGTTCAAATAATTGATTAGGAGCTTTTCAACAAAATTATAATGCGAAACCTCAATTTCTGTACTTTTTACTCAGTTAAAATACCAACGGGTCCATGGAAAGGCCCATTTCGACCCGCTCGTCCGAAACCTCTAAAAAAGGGACTGCAAAATAAGTTTTAATCAAATTTTAGGAGTTCATGTAATTGATTAGGAGGTTTTCAACACAATTATATTGCAAAACCTCAATTTTTGTACTTTTTACTCAATTTAATTCCAACGGGTCCATTGAAAGGCCCATTTAGACCTGCTCGTCCGAAACCTCTACAAAAAAGGACCGCAAAACAAGTTTTAATAAAATTTTAGGAGTTCAAATAATTGATTAGGAGCATTTAAACACAATTATATTGCAAAAGCTAAATTTCTGTACTTTTTACTCAGTTAAAATTCAAACGGGTCCATTGTAAGGCCCATTTAGACCTGCTCGTCCGAAACGTATCAAAAAGGACTGCAAAAAAGTTTTAATCAAATTTTAGGAGTTTATGTAATTGATTAGGAGCTTTTCAACACAATTATATTGCAAAACCTCAATTTTATACTTTTTACTCAGTTAAAATTTCAACGGGTCCATTGAAAGGCCCATTTAGACCCGCTCGTCCGAAACCTGTACAAAAAGGATCGCAAAAATGTTTTATTCAAATATTAGGAGTTCAAATAATTGATTAGGAGCTTTTCAACACATTCATATTGCAAAACCTCAATTTCTGTACTTTTTACTCAGTTAAAATTCTAACGGGTTCATTGAAAGGCCCATTTAGACCTGCTCGTCCGAAACCTCTACAAAAAAGGACCGCAAAACAAGTTTTAATCAAATTTTAGGAGTTCAAATATTTGATTAGGAGCTTTTAAACAAAATTATATTGCAAAAACTCAATTTCTGTACTTTTTACTCAGTTAAAATTCCAACGGGTCCATTGAATGGCCCATTTAGACCTGCTCGTCCGAAACCTCTACAATAAGGACCGCAAAAATTTTTTATTCAAATATTAGGAGTTCAAATAATTGATTAGGAGCTTTTCAACACAATTATAATGCGAAACCTCAATTTCTGTACTTTTTACTCAGTTAAAATAGCAACGAGTCCATTGAAAGGCCCATTTCGACCCGCTCGTCCGAAACCTCTACAAAAAGGACTGCAAAATAAGTTTTATCAAATTTTAGGAGTTCATGTAATTGATTAGGAGCTTTTCAACACAATTATATTGCAAAACCTCAATTTTTGTACTTTTTACTCAGTTAAAATTCCAACGGGTCCTTTGAAAGGCCCATTTAGATCTGCTCGTCCGAAACCTCTACAAAAAAGGACCGCAAAACAAGTTTTAATCAAATTTTAGGAGTTCAAATAATTGATTAGGAGCTTTTCAACACAATTATATTGCAAAAGCTCAATTTCTGTACTTTTTACTCAGTTAAAATTCCAACGGGTCCATTGTAAGGCCCATTTAGACCTGCTCGTCCGAAACGTATCAAAAAGGACTGCAAAAAAAGTTTTAATCAAATTGTAGGAGTTTATGTAATTGATTAGGAGCTTTTCAACACAATTATATTTAAAAACCTCAATTTTATACTTTTTATTCAATTAAAATTTCAACGGGTCCATTGAAAGGCCCATATAGACCCGCTCATCCGAAACCTCTACAAAAAGGACCGCAAAATTGTTTTATTCAAATATTAGGAGTTCAAATAATTGATTAGGAGATTTTCAACACATTTTTATTGCAAAACCTCAATTTCTGTACTTTTTACTCAGATAAAATTCTAACGGGTCCATTGAAAGGCCCATTTAAACCTGCTCGTCCGAAACCTCGACAAAAAGGACTGCAAAATAATTTTAATCAAATTTTAGGAGTTCCAATAATTGATTAGGAACTTTTCAACACAATTGTATTTAAAAACCTCAATTTTATATTTTTTACTCAGTTAAAATTCAAACGGGCCTATTGAAAGGCCCATTTAGACCTGCTCGTCCGAAACCTCTACAAAAAGGTTCGCAAAAATGTTTTATTCAAATATTAGGAGTTCAAATAATTGATTAGGAGGTTTTCAACACAATTATATTGCAAAACCTCAATTTCTGTACTTTTTACTCAGTTAAAATTCCAACGGGTCCACTGAATGGCCCATTTAGACCTGCTCGTCCGAAACCTCTACAAAAAGGACCGCAAAACAAGTTTTATTCAAATATTAGGAGTTCAAATAATTGATTAGGAGCTTTTCAACAAAATTATAATGCGAAACCTCAATTTCTGTACTTTTTACTCAGTTAAAATACCAACGGGTCCAGGGAAAGGCCCATTTCGACCCGCTCGTCCGAAACCTCTAAAAAAGGGACTGCAAAATAAGTTTTAATCAAATTTTAGGAGTTCATGTAATTGATTAGGAGGTTTTCAACACAATTATATTGCAAAACCTCAATTTTTGTACTTTTTACTCAATTTAATTCCAACGGGTCCATTGAAAGGCCCATTTAGACCTGCTCGTCCGAAACCTCTACAAAAAAGGACCGCAAAACAAGTTTTAATAAAATTTTAGGAGTTCAAATAATTGATTAGGAGCATTTAAACACAATTATAATGCAAAAGCTAAATTTCTGTACTTTTTACTCAGTTAAAATTCAAACGGGTCCATTGTAAGGCCCATTTAGACCTGCTCGTCCGAAACGTATCAAAAAGGACTGCAAAAAAGTTTTAATCAAATTTTAGGAGTTTATGTAATTGATTAGGAGCTTTTCAACACAATTATATTGCAAAACCTCAATTTTATACTTTTTACTCAGTTAAAATTTCAACGGGTCCATTGAAAGGCCCATTTAGACCCGCTCGTCCGAAACCTGTACAAAAAGGATCGCAAAAATGTTTTATTCAAATATTAGGAGTTCAAATAATTGATTAGGAGCTTTTCAACACATTCATATTGCAAAACCTCAATTTCTGTACTTTTTACTCAGTTAAAATTCTAACGGGTTCATTGAAAGGCCCATTTAGACCTGCTCGTCCGAAACCTCTACAAAAAAGGACCGCAAAACAAGTTTTAATCAAATTTTAGGAGTTCAAATATTTGATTAGGAGCTTTTAAACAAAATTATATTGCAAAAACTCAATTTCTGTACTTTTTACTCAGTTAAAATTCCAACGGGTCCATTGAATGGCCCATTTAGACCTGCTCGTCCGAAACCTCTACAATAAGGACCGCAAAAAATTTTTATTCAAATATTAGGAGTTCAAATAATTGATTAGGAGCTTTTCAACACAATTATAATGCGAAACCTCAATTTCTGTACTTTTTACTCAGTTAAAATAGCAACGGGTCCATTGAAAGGCCCATTTCGACCCGCTCGTCCGAAACCTCTACAAAAAGGACTGCAAAATAAGTTTTATCAAATTTTAGGAGTTCATGTAATTGATTAGGAGCTTTTCAACACAATTATATTGCAAAACCTCAATTTTTGTACTTTTTACTCAGTTAAAATTCCAACGGGTCCTTTGAAAGGCCCATTTAGATCTGCTCGTCCGAAACCTCTACAAAAAAGGACCGCAAAACAAGTTTTAATCAAATTTTAGGAGTTCAAATAATTGATTAGGAGCTTTTCAACACAATTATATTGCAAAAGCTCAATTTCTGTACTTTTTACTCAGTTAAAATTCCAACGGGTCCATTGTAAGGCCCATTTAGACCTGCTCGTCCGAAACGTATCAAAAAGGACTGCAAAAAAAGTTTTAATCAAATTGTAGGAGTTTATGTAATTGATTAGGAGCTTTTCAACACAATTATATTTAAAAACCTCAATTTTATACTTTTTATTCAATTAAAATTTCAACGGGTCCATTGAAAGGCCCATATAGACCCGCTCATCCGAAACCTCTACAAAAAGGACCGCAAAATTGTTTTATTCAAATATTAGGAGTTCAAATAATTGATTAGGAGATTTTCAACACATTTTTATTGCAAAACCTCAATTTCTGTACTTTTTACTCAGATAAAATTCTAACGGGTCCATTGAAAGGCCCATTTAAACCTGCTCGTCCGAAACCTCGACAAAAAGGACTGCAAAATAATTTTAATCAAATTTTAGGAGTTCCAATAATTGATTAGGAACTTTTCAACACAATTGTATTGAAAAACCTCAATTTTATATTTTTTACTCAGTTAAAATTCAAACGGGCCTATTGAAAGGCCCATTTAGACCTGCTCGTCCGAAACCTCTACAAAAAGGTTCGCAAAAATGTTTTATTCAAATATTAGGAGTTCAAATAATTGATTAGGAGGTTTTCAACACAATTATATTGCAAAACCTCAATTTTTGTACTTTTTACTCAGTTAAAATTCCAACGGGTCCACTGAATGGCCCATTTAGACCTGCTCGTCCGAAACCTCTACAAAAAGGACCGCAAAACAAGTTTTATTCAAATATTAGGAGTTCAAATAATTGATTAGGAGCTTTTCAACAAAATTATAATGCGAAACCTCAATTTCTGTACTTTTTACTCAGTTAAAATACCAACGGGTCCATGGAAAGGCCCATTTCGACCCGCTCGTCCGAAACCTCTAAAAAAGGGACTGCAAAATAAGTTTTAATCAAATTTTAGGAGTTCATGTAATTGATTAGGAGCTTTTCAACACAATTATATTGCAAAACCTCAATTTTTGTACTTTTTACTCAATTTAATTCCAACGGGTCCATTGAAAGGCCCATTTAGACCTGCTCGTCCGAAACCTCTACAAAAAAGGACCGCAAAACAAGTTTTAATCAAATTTTAGGAGTTCAAATAATTGATTAGGAGCATTTAAACACAATTATATTGCAAAAGCTAAATTTCTGTACTTTTTACTCAGTTAAAATTCAAACGGGTCCATTGTAAGGCCCATTTAGACCTGCTCGTCCGAAACGTATCAAAAAGGACTGCAAAAAAGTTTTAATCAAATTTTAGGAGTTTATGTAATTGATTAGGAGCTTTTCAACACAATTATATTGCAAAACCTCCATTTTTTACATTTTACTCAGTTAAAATTTCAACGGGTCCATTGAAAGGCCCATTTAGACCCGCTCGTCCGAAACCTCTACAAAAAGGATCGCAAAAATGTTTTATTCAAATATTAGGAGTTCAAATAATTGATTAGGAGCTTTTCAACACATTCATATTGCAAAACCTCAATTTCTGTACTTTTTACTCAGTTAAAATTCTAACGGGTCCATTGAAAGGCCCATTTAGACCTGCTCGTCCGAAACCTCTACAAAAAAGGACCGCAAAACAAGTTTTAATAAAATTTTAGGAGTTCAAATATTTGATTAGGAGCTTTTAAATAAAATTATATTGCAAAAACTCAATTTCTGTAGTTTTTACTCAGTTAAAATTCCAACGGGTCCATTGAATGGCCCATTTAGACCTGCTCGTCCGAAACCTCTACAATAAGGACCGCAAAAATTTTTTATTCAAATATTAGGAGTTCAAATAATTGATTAGGAGCTTTTCAAAAAAATTATAATGCGAAACCTCAATTTCTGTACTTTTTACTCAGTTAAAATACCAACGGGTCCATGGAAAGGCCCATTTCGACCCGCTCGTCCGAAACCTCTAAAAAAGGGACTGCAAAATAAGTTTTAATCAAATTTTAGGAGTTCATGTAATTGATTAGGAGCTTTTCAACACAATTATATTGCAAAACCTCAATTTTTGTACTTTTTACTCAATTTAATTCCAACGGGTCCATTGAAAGGCCCATTTAGACCTGCTCGTCCGAAACCTCTACAAAAAAGGACCGCAAAACAAGTTTTAATCAAATTTTAGGAGTTCAAATAATTGATTAGGAGCATTTAAACACAATTATATTGCAAAAGCTAAATTTCTGTACTTTTTACTCAGTTAAAATTCAAACGGGTCCATTGTAAGGCCCATTTAGACCTGCTCGTCCGAAACGTATCAAAAAGGACTGCAAAAAAGTTTTAATCAAATTTTAGGAGTTTATGTAATTGATTAGGAGCTTTTCAACACAATTATATTGCAAAACCTCAATTTTATACTTTTTACTCAGTTAAAATTTCAACGAGTCCATTGAAAGGCCCATTTAGACCCGCTCGTCCGAAACCTGTACAAAAAGGATCGCAAAAATGTTTTATTCAAATATTAGGAGTTCAAATAATTGATTAGGAGCTTTTCAACACATTCATATTGCAAAACCTCAATTTCTGTACTTTTTACTCAGTTAAAATTCTAACGGGTCCATTGAAAGGCCCATTTAGACCTGCTCGTCCGAAACCTCTACAAAAAAGGACCGCAAAACAGGTTTTAATCAAATTTTAGGAGTTCAAATATTTGATTAGGAGCTTTTAAACAAAATTATATTGCAAAAACTCAATTTCTGTAGTTTTTACTCAGTTAAAATTCCAACGGGTCCATTGAATGGCCCATTTAGACCTGCTCGTCCGAAACCTCTACAATAAGGACCGCAAAAATTTTTTATTCAAATATTAGGAGTTCAAATAATTGATTAGGAGCTTTTCAACACAATTATAATGCGAAACCTCAATTTCTGTACTTTTTACTCAGTTAAAATAGCAACGGGTCCATTGAAAGGCCCATTTCGACCCGCTCGTCCGAAACCTCTACAAAAAGGACTGCAAAATAAGTTTTATCAAATTTTAGGAGTTCATGTAATTGATTAGGAGCTTTTCAACACAATTATATTGCAAAACCTCAATTTTTGTACTTTTTACTCAGTTAAAATTCCAACGGGTCCTTTGAAAGGCCCATTTAGACCTGCTCGTCCGAAACCTCTACAAAAAAGGACCGCAAAACAAGTTTTAATCAAATTTTAGGAGTTCAAATAATTGATTAGGAGCTTTTCAACACAATTATATTGCAAAAGCTCAATTTCTGTACTTTTTACTCAGTTAAAATTCAAACGGGTCCATTGTAAGGCCCATTTAGACCTGCTCGTCCGAAACGTATCAAAAAGGACTGCAAAAAAAGTTTTAATCAAATTTTAGGAGTTTATGTAATTGATTAGGAGCTTTTCAACACAATTATATTTAAAAACCTCAATTTTATACTTTTTACTCAATTAAAATTTCAAAGGGTCCATTGAAAGGCCCATATAGACCCGCTCATCCGAAACCTCTACAAAAAGGACCGCAAAATTGTTTTATTCAAATATTAGGAGTTCAAATAATTGATTAGGAGATTTTCAACACATTTTTATTGCAAAACCTCAATTTCTGTACTTTTTACTCAGTTAAAATTCTAACGGGTCCATTGAAAGGCCCATTTAAACCTGCTCGTCCGAAACCTCGACAAAAAGGACTGCAAAATAATTTTAATCAAATTTTAGGAGTTCCAATAATTGATTAGGAACTTTTCAACACAATTATATTGAAAAACCTCAATTTTATATTTTTTACTCAGTTAAAATTCAAACGGGCCTATTGAAAGGCCCATTTAGACCTGCTCGTCCGAAACCTCTACAAAAAGGTTCGCAAAAATGTTTTATTCAAATATTAGGAGTTCAAATAATTGATTAGGAGCTTTTCAACACAATTATATTGCAAAACCTCAATTTCTGTACTTTTTACTCAGTTAAAATTCCAACGGGTCCACTGAATGGCCCATTTAGACCTGCTCGTCCGAAACCTCTACAAAAAGGACCGCAAAAAATGTTTTATTCAAACATTAGGAGTTCAAATAATTGATTAGGAGCTTTTAAACACAATTATAATGCGAAACCTCAATTTCTGTACTTTTTACACAGTTAAAATACCAACGAGTCCATTGAAAGGCCCATTTCGACCCGCTCGTCCGAAACCTCTACAAAAAGGACTGAAAAATAAGTTTTGATCAAATTTTAGGAGTTCATGTAATTGATTAGGAGCTTTTCAACACAATTATATTGCAAAACCTCAATTTTTGTACTTTTTACTCAATTTAATTCCAACGGGTCCATTGAAAGGCCCATTTAGACCTGCTCGTCCGAAACCTCTACAAAAAGGACCGCAAAACAAGTTTTAATCAAATTTTAGGAGTTCAAATAATTGATTAGGAGCTTTTCAACACAATTATATTGCAAAAGCTCAATTTCTGTACTTTTTACTCAGTTAAAATTCCAACGGGTCCATTGTAAGGCCCATTTAGACCTGCTTGTCCGAAACGTATCAAAAAGGACTGCAAAAAAAGTTTTTGTAACCCTTTTGTCCCGGTCTGGCCGGATGACCGGTCGGAGTGAGCCACACGGGGAAAACCGAAGCGAAACCCGTTAAGGTCCCCCCTCGGTTAGCAACCCTATATTTTTTTTCATTTTAATCTTGTCTAGAGGAGTATTAAATCCTAAGTGATCAAACATCGGAACAACATACACAAGACAATCAAGCGAACCCAAAACAATATTTAACAGCCCAATCTTAAACTTAAACTGCATGCGTTATCGATACTCCTAAGGAGTGTATCGATATGCCTTGGCTAGGTCAACTGGTCAGAGTCAACCCGTGGAGACCGTATCGATACGCCCAAAGAGTGTATCGATACTGTCCCCAACGGTCAACTTCTTGCGGTCAACGCTAAGATGACCGTATCGATACGCTAGAGGCCCGTTTCGATACCAAAATCGACAGTGGCTCTAGTGACCAAAAAGGTATCGATACGCCCCCTCACGTATCGAAACGCGAGGCTTGAAACAAGAAGGCCGTATCGATACAGGTCCAATTGTATCGATACCCCTGCTACGAACTTACCATTTTTAGCTGATTTAAGGCACAAGGGTGCCCCTAAATCCCTCTAAAACCTCAACCAACACACTAACATCATTCCTAAGGCAAACCAACATAACAAACATGCTTGAAAACTTAAAGCCAAGAGGCACGATTCAACACAAGGAGGTGCACAAACCATTTAAGCAACTTAAGCATTCAAGCATAAAACAAGGCATCCATACATGGCATTCCAACAAAGGCAATTTAGCATTTAAGGTCATCCATGAAAGCTCAAAGGCTCGAATGGCACAAGATAACATATAGGAGGTTTGCACCCACAACAAGGCAACCTAAACATCTAAAGACATGCCACCACACACAAGCATACATCATAGCATATCATGCTTTACAATCCAAAGCCAAAACAAATCATCAACATACATGAGTCATACATAGCTCATACAAAAACCCTTGCCACATTGCTAACTAATACAAAATTAATCACCGTACTTGAGCCACAAACTTGGAAAGCCCTTCTTGCCTTGCTCCGAGCTAACACCACGCTAATGATCTGCATTGTTGAACATTGAGAGCGTAAGCTATAAGCTTAGTGAGGGTGCTCTAAGACGAAAAACATCAACAATGCAGGGTTCAAGCATGTAAATCCTAATCTCACATACATCAAACATTGGCATATAATCAAGTAGACCTAGCTAGTCTTTCGAGTGGCATAATATGGAATCTTACATCATACTAAGCACCAAGCATCAATATCAACGATCATATATCAACATCATATATCACCATTATATGAACAAGTTTAATTTGCCACTTTTAATTACCCGGATGTGCGGATTTAAACCTCAACAACACTTTACCTCGGTGGGATTACACTCATCACCGGACCTTGCATGTGTGGGATTCCACTCATCGCCACATGCCCTACGGATGGGATTCCACTCATCATCCCGTAGAAATAAATAAAAGCTTCCGGTGGAATATTACATCACCGTACTCCTCCTTGATGACTTAACGCCATCAAGGCCACGTACGTTTTGACTCAATTCGTGTGCACACTAATCCTAATGATCGATCATTTACAACCGGTAATTTATTTAGTGCCAATTTTCATTATCACATCACATATCATCAACCACAACACATGCTCATCACATATATACATTTCGTGATATGCATGCATCAATTTAACCACAATTCACAAGAGCATAGATAGGCAAATACGCAATATCACTTAATGAAATCAATGGCTAGAATTAACAACTTGAAATAAAGAAATGGCCTACCAAGCACACTTCACACACACACACTACACATACTCGAACCAAACTTTAAAACAAGTTTGAAACCACTCACCGCCCTTCCTTAGCAACCAATCGAAACTCCTACGAACCCGGATTTGGTCCCAAAGCTCCTTCGACGACTTCTCTTGCTTCTAGTCAACCAAAAACGCAACCAACAACCACAATCAATGCTAACATTCGATCAATACCCAACTTTAGAGCTTAACCTAACTTCATCCACATTTTCCAATCAAATAAATCCCCAAATGTATCAAATTCGTACTCCCTCAAACCTTGGCTGAAAACTCCACTTTCAAACATCCAAAAGACTCTCAAATGATCCCAAAACACCCTCCTAACATATATAAACCAACAGCCCTTCAATTTCAACCTTAAACCTCCCAAAAACCCAAGTTTTGACATCCCAAAAATGGCTCCAAGAACCCATTTCGGGTTTTCAATAAAATCCACTCATTTTGACATATAATATATATCTTGATGTGATTAAAACAAAACCTAACTCATTATTTCAAAACAAGGTGAAAATCACCATAAAAACCCAAACTTTAAATCAAACCCTAAATTTCAAAATCTCATATTTTTAAAATCTACAACCATAGATAGATAAAGGATGAAGAGGAGAGTGAGAAAATGATTTTACCTTTCAAAAACACCTTGAAATGAAGTTGAAAGCCAATGGAATAGTGTTTTTAGTTTGGGAGGGTTTTGAAAAGGGTTTGGGGTGTTCTAACGTTAGAAAGGGTTTGGGGGAGAAGATGACAACTTAAATTTTAAAGTTGTCTTGCTTTTTAAAAACTTTTGGGTTAAATTACAACATTGGTCCCACCCCTGTTTACTAAAGCTCAATTAGATCAAAATTAAGGTTGAATTGATTTTAATTAAATTTTACCGACTCGAACCGTAACCCCACTAACTCCAAACCCCAAAACACAGACGTTACAACTCTCTCCCACTTAAGGAATTTCGTCCCCGAAATTACCTGACTGAAAGAGATACGGAAACTGATTTTGCATATCCTCCTTCCTCTCCCATGTAACCCCCTTAACCCGGCCTAGACGGTTGAACCGAATTAAGAAGTTTACACGGGGAAAACCAAAGTCAACCCGAAAGTCAACCTTGATTAACGACCCTTTTTTTTCTTTTTAAACTTGTCTAAATGCATATTAACCCTAGATATTTTCATAAGATCAGCAAACTCAAAGATCATCACAATCAGAAACCATTTAGGGACTCGATTGCACAAATTATGAATTTAGGGACCAAAATGAAAATTCTGAAAATTATAGGGACTTAACCAACTTTTGAGTTACCAATATGCAATTAGTCATGTTTCATGCTTCTCTACCAAATTTCAACTCAAACAGACATCTCAAACTCATTCAATTGCATAAACCAAGTTCAGGACCAAACGCAAAGATTTCAAAACATTTAACCAACAATTTCAGTGCCCAACGGTCGGGTGTTTCGGAACAGGGATGATCCGTTCCGAAACGCGGGACCATTCCGAAACAAGTTCCGGAACAGGGCTTGGCAGTGGCAATTTCGTTTCGGAACAACCCTTCTTCTTTCGGAACGCCAAGGCCATTTCAAGCCCTCTGTTCCGAAACGGTAGCACCCGTTCCGAAACGGATTGCCCAAATTGCGGAATTTTAGCTGGTTTATTACATAATCAACCCATCAAACCCATTCCAAAGACCACCAAAACATACCAGCAAGTCATTCAACACTCAATGAACACATTAGCATCAACTAATCTCAATCATAGCTTCTAATAAGGGAAAACCCAATTCTATAGGCATGCATCCTATATTGAAAACCATTCAAGCATCAAAACTTCAAAACCACATAACAAAAGGCCAATACAAGTCTCAACATCACCAAAAGTATAAAACCAACTTAGGGAGTCCAAAACATCTCCCAAAACAACAATTTAGGTTCCCATTGCCAAATGCCCAAAAGCTAATAGTGTTAGGAAAACATTCACCATACATGAGCTTAGTTCTTCACTTGGATTCTTGACCTCCTTGCTGCTCTTTGTGCACTTCAATGCTCTGCATTATTGGTTTAAGAAAAGAGAGAGCGTAAGCACATAGCTTAGTGAGGAATGCTCTTTTAAAACATCACAATAATGCATTTATAAAACTCCTTTTCAAAACACAAGGTCCACACATGGAATTTTAACCACCATTTTGACCTTAACAATACACAAGGTCCACACATGGACTTTTAACCACCATTGTGACCTTAAAACAAGAACCACCCATGGACTTTTAACCACCATGTTGTTCTTAACCATCTCGTTAGTGTACTTGGATGGAGCATGGTACAATCACAACCCCTCGACATCCAAGGCGACTTTATTCACGGTGCACCCAATCCTATAGCCGACTAACTATATCCGATTCAAGCACTTTAAAACCAACACATCACTTGCCAATATACATCATTTAACATCATTAATCCACTGTTTTAAAGCATTTAGCAAAGCCATTAAATCCACATGCATCACTATGCATTGAAATCACATTTATCAATGTAAAACCAAGGATCTCTTACCTTGAGCATCCTTCAACACATGGCTTATAAAACCAGCAATAAACATGCTAAAATATGCTTTCAAAAACAGAATTTAAACATGCAACAAATCACTTTGCATTCAACCATCTCATGGCTCATCAACAAGAGAGTTTTTCCGAAAACTTACTCTTGAGCTTAGCTAAGTTGTTTAGACTTAAACTAAGCTCCCAAACCTTCAAAACATTAGTTTCAAAGCTGAAAACCAAACTTCACTCACCGATTCCGTTTCGCAAGCTTGCCGAAACACCAATCAAGCTTCCGGATCAACACCACAAGGATCCGAAGATGTCTCCCCTATTTTAAACACATCAAAGCAGAGGATTAATGCATCATCATGCATTAATATCTTCAACCAAAACACCTAAACTCGCTGCTCTCATCAACACTCACATTTCGGCTACCAAACACAACCGAAATCACATCCAAACATCTCCACAACACTACCCAGCCAAGATCCATCAATTCTAATCATTCATAAACCTCAATTAACATCCAAAAAGGATCTAATCACGTCCTTATACCTCCAGCTATAGCAGAACATCAAAATCACCCCAAAAACCATCAAAAACTCAAGCAAAACTTAGGAAAATCAACCTATTCGGGATTGCATTGATTAAACCTCAATTTCACATCAATTATACATCCAAAAATCATCAAAAAGACACCTCAAAACAGTGCCCAATCATTTCATACGAATTTCATCAAAATTAAACCAAATCTTGCATTTTAAAGCCAAGATCAAGAACACAACTACAAAACCTTTAATAAAACACAAATCAAGGATTGAGAACTTGGGAATTTCAGTAAAGAACTGAGTATTTAGAGGAGAAGGACGTTCATACCTCTAAATGTGAGTTTCTCCCTTTTTGGAACCAAAATTCTTGAAAATCCAATAAGCAAATGCTAAGGTTTTGATGTAGAAAAGATTAGAGATCAAATGAAGATTAAAATATCATCTTTAGAGATCAAAATCAGAGGGAAATTTTCTGGAGAAAAGTGTTTGGGTTGAGAGAAAAGTTGAGAGAAAGAAATGGAAATTTTGGAGAAAAGTTAGTTATGAGAATCAAAATATCTTTTTCCCTCCTTTACCTTTAATTAAAACCATTAATAAATTGATTAATATTAAGAAAAATCTGGAGAAAACTCTTCTTGGGTAAATATCTCCTTAAAGATTCAAAGTTTCAATCCTTTTTAAAACAGTCACCAAGTTTTCAAAAATTACATTTTAGTCACTAACCCAAAATGTCACACTTCCAAACCTTATTTTGTAAAATTGATTTCACCATTCTCTTATATATAATAAAAGAGTATTTTAAGATATTTTTCCATATTTTTAATGCAACCCGAACTAGGCTTTCCTAAAAATCACCTTTTATATTCGAACCGCACTCCGACCGGTCCGGTCCAAACCCAAAGCTTCTAAGCCCAAAATTGGGATGTTACAACTCTCCCCCCACTTAAGAAATTTCGTCCTCGAAATTTACCTGAAGGAAAGAGGTACGGAAACTGCTTCAACATGTCATCCTTTCGCTCCCACGTGGCTTCTTCAACACCACGATGTTTCCACAACACCTTTACCAACTCAATGGTCTTGCCCCGAAGAACCTTACTATCCGAATCCAGAATCTTCACCGGTTCCTCATCATAAGTCAAATCCGATTCAATTCCACTTCTTCCACAGGCATCACATGTGAAGGATCCGATCTATACTTCCGAAGCATTGAAACATGAAACACATCATGAATCTTCTCCAACTCTTGCGGTAACCTCAACTTGTACGCAACAGGACCCACACGCTCAATCACCTCGTATGGTCCAATGTACCTAGGGCTCAACTTACCCTTTCGGCCAAACCTCATCACCTTTTTCCAAGGCGAAACCTTCAAAAACACACGATCACCCACCGCATACTCAATCTCCTTACGCTTCAAATCCGCGTAAGACTTTTGCCGATCAGAAGCTGCCTTCAAGCGCTCACAAATGAGCTTCACCTTCTCGGTGGTCCCCTTCAACAAAGCTGGCATCGAAACCAACTTCTGACCCGTTTCAGCCCAACAAAGGGGAGTCCTACACTTCCTCCCGTACAAAGCTTCATAAGGTGCCATTTGAATACTTGCCTGATAACTATTATTATAGGCAAACTCCACCAAAGGCAAATGTTTCTCCCAAGAGCCCTGGAACTCAATCACACAGCACCTCAACATATCCTCCAAAACCTGGATAACACGCTCGGACTGTCCATCCGACTGCGGATGATAAGATGTACTGAAATTCAACCGTGTACCCAAAGCCTGATGCAAACACTGCCAGAAACGCGATGAAAACCTCGGATCCCTATCCGACACAATCGACTTAGGCACACCATGCAGCCGCACAATCTCAGCAATGTACAGCTCCGCAAGCTTATCCAAAGTGTACGTAGTATGCACAGGCAAGAAATGCGCACACTTCGTCAGGCGATCCACAATCACCCACACCGAATTCTTCTTCGATGGCGACAAAGGCAAACCAGACACAAAATCCATGGTAATCCTTTCCCACTTCCATTCAGGAATCCGCAACGGTTGCAACAACCCTGAAGGAAACTGATGCTCAGCCTTAACTCGCTGACACACCATGCACTTGCTTACAAACTCAGCAACATCTTTCTTTAAACCCACCCAATAGTACTCATCACGAAGATCACGATACATCTTAGTACTACCAGGGTGCATAACAAAAGGACTACTATGACCTTCAGTCAGAATAGCACGCCTCAACTCAGCATCATTGGGCACTACTATCCGACTCCCAAAACATAACACTCCATCATCATTAAAACAGAAATCCGAAGGCCTATCCTCCGCAATATCCTGAACATGCGGTACCAAGGAATCATCCAACAACTGCTTTTCCTTGATCAACTGAACCAAAGATGGTTTCACTTGCAACTCAGCCACAAGACCACCATCACGCGAAATACTCAAACTGGCAAACATAGCCCTCAACTCAACAGCTACCTTCCTACTCAAGGTATCCGCTACAACATTAGCTTTACCCGGGTGATACTCAATCGTCAAATCATAGTCCTTGAGCATCTCCACCCAACGTCGCTGTCTAAGATTCAACTCCTTCTGAGACATTAAATACTTCAAACTCTTGTGATCCGTGTACACAGTACACTTCTCACCATACAGGTAATGTCTCCAGATTTTCAAAGCAAAAACCACTGCAGCCAGCTCAATGTCATGCGTAGGATAATTGCGCTCATGCACTTTCAACTGCCGTGATGCATAAGCCACCACCTTACCCTCCTGCATTAACACACATCCCAAACCAACATAGGACGCATCACTATACACCACAAACTCTTTCCCTGATTCAGGTTGAACCAAGATTGGAGCTTGCGTCAAAGCTGCCTTAAGCTTCTCAAAAGCCTGCTGCCTCGCTTCCGTCCACTCATACTTAACATCCTTCTGCAACAACTTCATCAAAGGTGCAGCAATCTTTGAAAACCCATCCACGAATCTCCGATAGTATCCTGCCAAACCAAGGAAACTACGGACTTCATGAACAGACTTAGGAGGCTTCCAATTCATCACTGCCTCAATCTTCTGAGGATCAACATGAATCCCTTCAGCAGAAACCACATGACCAAGAAACACCACTTCTCTAAGCCAGAACTCACACTTGCTCAGCTTGGCATAAAGCTGATTCTCCAACAAAGCTTGCAACACAATTCTCAAATGCCCTTCATGCTCCTCCTCAGTACGCGAGTACACGAGGATATCATCAATGAATACCACAACAAATTTATCCAGGTATTCATGAAATACACGATTCATCATGTCCATGAAAGCTGCAGGAGCATTTGTCAAACCAAACGGCATCACAAGGAACTCATAATGCCCATACCTCGTCCTGAAAGCTGTCTTTGGCACATCCACATCCTTTACCTTCAACTGGTAATACCCTGACCTTAAGTCAATCTTAGAGAACACAGCTGCTCCCCGAAATTGATCAAAAAGATCATCAATTCTCGGCAATGGATACCAATTCTTGATAGTCAACTTGTTAAGCTGACGATAATCAATGCACATTCTCATAGTGCCATCCTTCTTCTTCACAAACAAGACCGGTGCACCCCATGGTGACACACTCGGCCGAATGAAACCACGATCAAGCAACTCTTGCAATTGCGTCTTCAGCTCTTTCAACTCCATAGGTGCCATTCGATATGGAGTAATGGACACTGGAGTTGTGTTTTCATACAACTCGATCCCAAACTCCACTTCGCGATTAGGAGGCAATCCAGGCAACTCCTCAGGAAACACACCAGGAAACTCTCGCACAGTCCTGATATCTTGCACACGCAACTCCTTAGAGCTAGGATTCATCACAAAAGCGAGATAAGCTTCACAACCTTGTCTCAGCATCCGGCTCGCCTCCAATGTAGACACCACATTGGCAAGAAACTTCACATTCTCACCAACCACAACTACCTCATAATCATCCGCAAGCTTCAACGAAACTCGCTTATTCTCACAATCCACTACAGCTCGATGCTCAACAAGCCAATCCATACCAAGGATTACATCAAAACCATAGAAAGGCAATTCCATAAGATCAACATGAAAAACATGATCTTGCACAACCAAAGGACATCTTCTATAAAGCTTTCGAGTCACAACAGTCTCACCAAAAGAACTAGTGACATGCATACCAACATCCAAAGACTCAACAGGCAACCCAAGCAATTCAGAATGCTCACGCAATATGTATGAGTGTGTAGATCCAGAATCAATCAAGGAAAGTAATGACAAGGATTGCAAAGTGAAAGTACCTGCGATCACATCCGTGTCATTTCTCCCCTCCCTCTGAGCATACACTCTGGCCTGGCCACCGCCCTCAGGCTGAACAGCTACAACATGAGCCACATTCCTTCCACCATCCTCTCTACGCTGAAAGTTACCATGGCCGCGCCCATGACCTCTCTGTGGTGCAACAACTCCAGGAGCACATCCTTGGCCACCACCAGTCAACAGAGGACACTCCCTCCTCATGTGATCCGCTGATCCACAGTTCCAGCACGAGTTACCAGCCGCCACAACAGGAGCCTGAACCTCCCTCGCTGCTCGAGGACAATCACGCCTCAAATGGCCACGCGATCCACACGTCCAACATGTGTTCGGATCAGCTCTTGCCTTGTCTCCCTGAACAAGCGCACCTTGCCCACCACCTCGCTTAACTGAAGACTGATACTTCCGATCACGTCCTCTCTTGTTCCGTCCACCACCGGAACTATACTCAGCAACTCGCTTACCAGCACTAGAACCAGCACTTCTAGAAGATAAACTCAAATTCATCTCAATGTCTTTTGCTCTACCAACCAGCACATCAAAATCATTATACTCAGCAGCCAGCATATAAGTCTTCACTTCCGTCACCTAGCCATAATGGAAACGTTCACACCTCTCCCGCTCATCAGGGATAAGCTCAGGTGCGTACTGACTGAGTCGAACAAACTGAACCTCGTACTCAGCCACTGACATGCTTCCTTGAGTAAGAGACATGAATTCCCTCTTCTTTTCATCCAAGTACCTCACACCCAGGTACCTTCTCTTGAATATGTTCTGAAAGAATGTCCATGTCACATCAGCATCTGCCATCCCAGAGATAGTGGTTGTCCACCAAGTGTATGCATCGTCCTGCAACAACGATACCACACAACCCAGATTCTGCACATCAGTGCAACTCATTTGCCCCAAGATTCTCTTGGTACTTTCCAGCCAAGACTCAGAACCTTTAGCAGACAAACCCCTGAACTCAGTCCCTCCCAGACTGCGCAAACGTTCCAAAGGTAGTCTAGCATTAGCATCTCCCTGATGCCCAGCTCCTTGAGCTCCAGCTACTGCCGCTCGAAAAGCTCCAGCAATGGCTTGTACCAGCATTGTCATGTCAGGAACAGCTTGCCCCTGACCAGCTTCAGGTCCAGCGACCCCAGCACCAGCACCAGCTGCCGCTCCTTCACCCCCAGCACCACCACCACCAGGCGGAGGAGGTAAATCCACAACGTTTTATACATTATCCTCATTCTCGTTTTGAGCCATAGCTCGAGTATTAATCCTCGTTTCTCTACGAGGTGCCATTCACTAAACAATGCAATCACAATGCAATAAACAAAGTCAGGCTCAACAAGGTAAGCAATCCAAGTACTCAAGCTCATTTCCAATTTAAAAACAAATCATTTCATTAGCTTTGATTTGGCAATGGGTCCCTCTAACATGCTTCACCACAGCATACATCACAATTGTAACATACTTCAATTCACACAACATGCTTTCATTCAACAAGCATACAAAGCATACATACACTCATCACCCACATAACCATTCCCAAATACATCGAGAACTCAGCTCTGATACCAACAAATGTAACCCCCTTAACCCGGCCTAGACGGTTGAACCGAATTAAGAAGTTTACACGGGGAAAACCAAAGTCAACCCGAAAGTCAACCTTGATTAACGACCCTTTTTTTCTTTTTAAACTTGTCTAAATGCATATTAACCCTAGATATTCTCATAAGATCAACAAACTCAAAGATCATCACAATCAGAAACCATTTAGGGACTCGATTGCACAAATTATGAATTTAGGGACCAAAATGAAAATTCTTAAAATTATAGGGACTTAACCAACTTTTGAGTTACCAATATGCAATTAGTCATGTTTCATGCTTCTCTGCCAAATTTCAACTCAAACAGACATCTCAAACTCATTCAATTGCATAAACCAAGTTCAGGACCAAACGCAAAGATTTCAAAACATTTAACCAACAATTTCAGTGCCCAACGGTCGGGTGTTTCGGAACAGGGATGATCCGTTCCGAAACGCGGGACCGTTCGGAACAAGTTCCGGAACAGGGCTTGGTAGTGGCAATTTCGTTTCGGAACAGCCCTTCCTGTTTCGGAACGCCAAGGCCATTTCAGGCCCTCTGTTCCGAAACGGTAGCACCCGTTCCGAAACGGATTGCCCAGATTGCAGAATTTTAGCTGGTTTATTACATAATCAACCCATCAAACCCATTCCAAAGACCACCAAAACATACCAGCAAGTCATTCAACACTCAATGAACACATTAGCATCAACTAATCTCAATCATAGCTTCTAATAAGGGAAAACCCAATTCTATAGGCATGCATCCTATATTGAAAACCATTCAAGCATCAAAACTTCAAAACCACATAACAAAAGGCCAATACAAGTCTCAACATCACCAAAAGTATAAAACCAACTTAGGGAGTCCAAAACATCTCCCAAAACAACAATTTAGGTTCCCATTGCCAAATGCCCAAAAGCTAATAGTGTTAGGAAAACATTCACCATACATGAGCTTAGTTCTTCACTTGGATTCTTGACCTCCTTGCTGCCCTTTGGGCACTTCAATGCTCTGCATTATTGTTTTAAGGAAAGAGAGAGTGTAAGCACATAGCTTAGTGAGGAATGCTCTTTTAAAACATCACAATAATGCATTTATAAAACTCCTTTTCAAAACCTTTAGTTCAAACCACATTTGATCATGCACATATGTATATAAACCAAGCATTTCATGCTTCAAATCATTAACAAGTAATATTGGCTTTCAAGTGATAATCCATAACCATTTCCACAACACAATCGACAATCAACAATCGGATACGCGGATTACAAGCGTTGTCCCTTACGCTTCATACACACTACCAGTATCAAGGTGGAGCATGGTACAATCACAACCCCTCAACACCCGTGATGGAGACTATGGTACAATCACAACCCCTCCACATCACTCATTGGTAGTTGTATAACATCACTAACGAGATCACGGGACATACAACACAAGATCCACACATGGACTTTAAACCACCATTGTGATCTTACCATACACAAGGTCCACACATGGAATTTTAACCACCATTTTGACCTTAACAATACACAAGGTCCACACATGGACTTTTAACCACCATTATGACCTTAAAACAAGAACCACCCATGGACTTTTAACCACCATGTTGTTCTTAACCATCTCGTTAGTGTACTTGGATGGAGCATGGTACAATCACAACCCCTCGACATCCAAGGCGACTTTATTCACGGTGCACCCAATCCTATAGCCGGCTAACTATATTCGATTCAAGCACTTTAAAACCAACACATCACTTGCCAATATACATCATTTAACATCATTAATCCACTGTTTTAAAGCATTTAGCAAAGCCATTAAATCCACATGCATCACTATCCATTGAAATCACATTTATCAATGTAAAACCAAGGATCTCTTACCTTGAGCATCCTTCAACACATGGCTTATAAAACCAGCAATAAACATGCTAAAATATGCTTTCAAAAACAGAATTTAAACATGCAACAAATCACTTTGCATTCAACCATCTCATGGCTCATCAACAAGAGAGTTTTTCCGAAAACTTACTCTTGAGCTTAGCTAAGTTGTTTAGACTTAAACTAAGCTCCCAAACCTTCAAAACATTAGTTTCAAAGCTGAAAACCAAACTTCACTCACCGATTCCGTTTCGCAAGCTTGCCGAAACACCAATCAAGCTTCTGGATCAACACCACAAGGATCCGAAGATGTCTCCCCTGTTTTAAACACATCAAAGCAGAGGATTAATGCATCATCATGCATTAATATCTTCAACCAAAACACCTAAACTCGCTGCTCTCATCAACACTCACATTTCGGCTACCAAACACAACCGAAATCACATCCAAACATCTCCACAACACTACCCAGTCAAGATCCATCAATTCCAATCATTCATAAACCTCAATTAACATCCAAAAAGGATCTAATCACGTCCTTATACCTCCAGCTATAGCAGAACATCAAAATCACCCCAAAAACCATCAAAAACTCAAGCAAAACTTAGGAAAATCAACCTATTCGGGATTGCATTGATTAAACCTCAATTTCACATCAATTATACATCCAAAAATCATCAAAAAGACACCTCAAAACAGTGCCCAATCATTTCATACGAATTTCATCAAAATTAAACCAAATCTTGCATTTTAAAGCCAAGATCAAGAACACAACTACAAAACCTTTAATAAAACACAAATCAAGGATTGAGAACTTGGGAATTTCAGTAAAGAACTGAGTATTTAGAGGAGAAGGACGTTCATACCTCTAAATGTGAGTTTCTCCTTTTTTGGAACCAAAATTCTTGAAAATCCAATAAGCAAATGCTAAGGTTTTGATGTAGAAAAGATTAGAGATCAAATGAAGATTAAAATCTCATCTTTAGAGATCAAAATCAGAGGGAAATTTGCTGGAGAAAAGTGTTTGGGTTGAGAGAAAAGTTGAGAGAAAGAAATGGAAATTTTGGAGAAAAGTTAGTTATGAGAATCAAAATATCTTTTTCCCTCCTTTACCTTTAATTAAAACCATTAATAAATTGATTAATATTAAGAAAAATCTGGAGAAAACTCTTCTTGGGTAAATAGCTCCTTAAAGATTCAAAGTTTCAATCCTTTTTAAAACAGTCACCAAGTTTTCAAAAATTACATTTTAGTCACTAACCCAAAATGTCACACTTCCAAACCTCATTTTGTAAAATTGATTTCACCATTCTCTTATATATAATAAAAGAGGATTTTAAGATATTTTTCCATATTTTTAATGCAACCCGAACTAGGCTTTCCTAAAAATCACCTTTTATATTCGAACCGCACTCCGACCGGTCCGGTCCAAACCCAAAGCTTCTAAGCCCAAAATTGGGGTGTAACATCCCAAGTGGCCTCGTCCACACCTCGACGTTGCCACCACACCTTTACTAACTCAATCGATCTACCCCTCAACACCTTACTGTCAGAAGCTAAGATCTCAACGGGCTCTTCTTCATAAGTCAAATCCGGATTCAATTCAATCTCTTCTACGGGCATAACATGTGATGGATCGGACCTATACTTACGAAGCATCGAAACATGGAACACATCGTGTATCTTCTCTAGATCGGATGGAAAACGCAACTGATAAGCAATCGGACCAACCCTCTTCACAATCTCATACGGTCCTATGTACCTCGGACTCAACTTCCCCTTTCGGCCAAATCTCATCACGTTCTTCCACGGAGACACTTTCAAGAACACTTTCTCACCCACTAAGAACTCAACCTCCTTCCTCTTCAAATCGGCATAGGACTTCTGCCTATCCGAAGCAGCCTTCAAACGATCACAAATCAATTTTACATTGTCAGTTGTCCCCTTGAGTAATTCCGGCATAGGTAACAATTTCTGTCCTACCTCGGCCCAACACACTGGAGTTCTACACTTTCGGCCATACAAGGCCTCATACGGAGCCATCTGAATGCTCGACTGAAAGCTATTATTGTACGCAAACTCTACTAGAGGCAAATGCTTCTCCTAAGTACCCTGAAAGTCAATGATACAACATCGCAACATATCCTCTAAGATATGAATAACTCTCTCTGACTGACCATCTGACTGAGGATGATAAGACGTGCTGAAGTTCAAACGGGTACCCAAATCCGTATACAGACACTCCCAAAATCTAGAAGTAAACCGCGGATCTCTATCTGATACAATGGACTTCGGCACACCATGCAGTCTAACAATCTCACCAATATATAAATCGGCCAATCTATCTAAAGTGTAAGTAGTGTTGACTGCCAAGAAGTGAGCACACTTCGTAAAACGATCCACTATCACCCAAACTGAGTTCTTCTTCGTAGGAGTCAAAGGCAAACCCGAAACAAAATCCATGGTGATGTTCTCCCATTTCCATTCCGGAATTCTCAACGGCTGTAACAAACCTGAGGGAACCTGATGTTCCGCCTTCACTCTCTGACACACTAAGCACTTACTCACAAAGTTGGCTACATCTCTCTTCAAGCCAACCCAAAAGTACTCATTCTTCAAGTCACGGTACATCTTCGTACTTCCAGGATGCATAGCAAACGGACTACTGTGGGCTTCGGTCAAGATCGTACGTCTCAAGTCACTGTCCTCTGGCACAACTATTCTATCTTTGAAACACAAAACCCCATCAGTACCGAAACTGTAGTCTGAAGATCTACCCTCGGCTATATCTTGCACGTGAGGTGCCAAAGATCTATCCAAGAGCTGCTTCTCTCGAATCAACTGACCTAGAGTAGGTCTAACCTGAAGCTCAGATACCAAGCCACCATCTCCGGACAAACTCAATCTAGCAAACATGGCTCTCAAGTCCACGACCTTCTTCCTACTCAATGCATCAGCCACTACATTGGCCTTACCCGGATGGTACTCAATAGTAAGATCATAGTCTTTTAGCAACTCTAACCACCTACGCTGTCTGAGATTCAAATCTCGCTGAGTCATAATGTATTTCAAACTCTTGTGATCGGTGTACATTGTGCATCTCTCACCGTACAAATAGTGCCTCCAAATCTTCAGAGTAAACACAACTACAGCTAACTCTATGTCATGGGTCGGATAGTTGCGCTCATGGGTCTTCAACTGTCTTGAGGCATAAGCCACTACTCTCTTGTCTGGCATAAGAACACATCCTAGCCACTACTCTGGCTAACTCTATGTCATGGGTCGGATAGTTGCGCTCGTACTTTTTACTCAATTTAATTCCAACGGGTCCATTGAAAGGCCCATTTAGACCTGCTCGTCCGAAACCTCTACAAAAAAGGACCGGAAAACAAGTTTTAATCAAATTTTAGGAGTTCAAATAATTGATTAGGAGCTTTTCAACACAATTATATTGCAAAAGCTCAATTTCTGTACTTTTTACTCAGTTAAAATTCCAATGGGTCCATTGTAAGGCCCATTTAGACCTGCTCGTCCGAAACGTATCAAAAAGGACTGCAAAAAAAGTTTTAATCAAATTTTAGGAGTTTATGTAATTGATTAGGAGCTTTTCAACACAATTATATTGCAAAACCTCAATTTTATACTTTTTACTCAGTTAAAATTTCAACGGGTCCATTGAAAGGCCCATTTAGACCCGCTCGTCCGAAACCTCTACAAAAAGGACCGCAAAAATGTTTTATTCAAATATTAGGAGTTCAAATAATTGATTAGGAGCTTTTCAACACATTTATATTGCAAAACCTCAATTTTTGTACTTTTTACAAAGTTAAAATTCTAACGGGTCCATTGAAAGACCCATTTAGACCTGCTCGTCCGAAACCTCGACAAAAAGGACTGCAAAATAGTTTTAATCAAATTTTAGGAGTTCAAATAATTGACTAGGAACTTCTCAACACAATTATATTGAAAAACCTCAATTTTATACTTTTTACTTAGTTAAAATTCAAACGGGCCCATTGAAAGGCCCATTTAGACCTGCTCGTCCGAAACCTCTACAAAAAGGTTCGCAAAAATGTTTTATTCAAATATTAGGAGTTCAAATAATTGATTAGGAGCTTTTCAACACAATTATATTGCAAAACCTCAATTTCTGTACTTTTTACTCATTTAAAATTCAAACGGGTCCATTGAAAGGCCCATTTCGACCCGCTCGTCCGAAACCTCTACAAAAAGGACTGCAAAATAAGTTTTAATCAAATTTTAGGAGTTCATGTAATTGATTAAGAGCTTTTCAACACAATTATATTGCAAAACCTCAATTTTTGTACTTTTTACTCAATTTAATTCCAACGGGTCCATTGAAAGGCCCATTTAGACCTGCTCGTCCGAAACCTCTACAAAAAAGGACCGCAAAACAATTTTTAATCAAATTTTAGGAGTTCAAATAATTGATTAGGAGCTTTTCAACACAATTATATTGCAAAAGCTCAATTTCTGAACTTTTTACTTAGTTAAAATTCCAACGGGTCCATTGTAAGGCACATTTAGACCTTCTCGTCCGAAACGTATCAAAAAGGACTGCAAAAAAAGTTTTAATCAAATTTTAGTAGTTTATGTAATTGATTAGGAGCATTTCAACACAATTATATTGCAAAACCTCAATTTTATACTTTTTACTTAGTTAAAATTTCAACGGGTCCATTGAAAGGCACTTTTATACCCGCTCGTCCGAAACCTCTACAAAAAGGACCGCAAAAATGTTTTATTCAAATATTAGGAGTTCAAATAATTGATTAGGATCTTTTCAACACATTTATATTGCAAAACCTCAATTTATGTACTTTTTACTCAGTTAAAATTCTAACGGGTCCATTGAAAGGCCCATTTAGACCTGCTCGTCCGAAACCCCTACAAAAAAGGACCGCAAAACATGTTTTAATCAAATTTTAGGAGTTCAAATAATTTATTAGGAGCTTTTAAACACAATTATATTGCAAAAGCTCAATTTTCTGTACTTTTTACTCAGTTAAAATTCCAACGGGTCCATTGTAAGGCCCATTTAGACCTGCTCGTCCGAAACGTATCAAAAAGGACTGCAAAAAAAAAGTTTTAATCAAATTTTAGGAGTTTATGTAATTGATTAGGAGCTTTTCAACACATTTATATTGCAAAACCTCAATTTATGTACTTTTTACTCATTTAAAATTCAAACGGGTCCATTGAAAGGCCCATTTCGACCCGCTCGTCCGAAACCTCTACAAAAAGGACTGCAAAATAAGTTTTAATCAAATTTTAGGAGTTCATGTAATTGATTAAGAGCTTTTCAACACAATTATATTGCAAAACCTCAATTTTTGTACTTTTTACTCAATTTAATTCCAACGGGTCCATTGAAAGGCCCATTTAGACCTGCTCGTCCGAAACCTCTACAAAAAAGGACCGCAAAATAGTTTTAATCAAATTTTAGGAGTTCAAATAATTGACTAGGAACTTTTCAACACAATTATATTGAAAAACCTCAATTTTATACTTTTTACTCAGTTAAAATTTAAACGGGCCCATTGAAAGGCCCATTTAGACCTGCTCGTCCGAAACCTCTACAAAAAGGTTCGCAAAAATGTTTTATTCAAATATTAGGAGTTCAAATAATTGATTAGGAGCTTTTCAACACAATTATATTACAAAACCTCGATTTCTGTACTTTTTACTCAGTTAAAATTCTAATGGGTCCATTGAATGGCCCATTTAGACCTGCTCGTCTGAAACCTCTACAAAAAGGACCGCAAAAAATGTTTTATTCAAATATTAGGAGTTCAAATAATTGATTAGGAGCTTTTCAACACAATTATAATGCGAAACCTCAATTTCTATACTTTTTACTCAGTTAAAATACCAACGGGTCCATTGAAATGCCCATTTCGACCCGCTCGTCCGAAACCTCTACAAAAGGACTGCAAAATAAGTTTTAATAATATTTTAGGAGTTCATGTAATTGATCAGGAGCTTTTCAACACAATTATATTGCAAAACCTCAATTTTTATACTTTTTACTCAATTTAATTTCAACGGGTCCATAGAAATGCCCATTTAGACCTGTTCGTCCGAAACCTCTACAAAAAAGGACCGCAAAACAAGTTTTAATCAAATTTTAGGAGTTCAAATAATTTATTAGGAGCTTTTCAATACAATTATATTGCAAAAGCTCAATTTCTGTACTTTTTACTCAGTTAAAATTCCAATGGGTCCATTGAAAGGCCCATTTAGACCTGCTCGTCTGAAACCTCTACAAAAAGGACCGCAAAAATGTTTTATTCAAATATTAGGAGTTCAAATAATTGATTAGGAGCTTTTCAACACAATTATATTTTGAAACCTCAATTTCTGTACTTTTTACTCAGTTAAAATACCAACGGGTCCATTGAAAGGCCCATTTCGACCCGCTCGTCCGAAACCTCTACAAAAAGGACTACAAAATAAGTTTTAATCAAATTTTAGGAGTTCATGTAATTGATTAGGAGCTTTTCAACACAATTATATTGCAAAACCTCAATTTTTGTACTTTTTACTCAATTTAATTCCAACGGGTCCATTGAAAGGCCCATTTAGACCTGCTCGTCCGAAACCTCTACAAAAAGGTTCGCAAAAATGTTTTATTCAAATATTAGGAGTTCAAATAATTGATTAGGAGCTTTTCAACACAATTATATTGTAAAACATCAATTTTATACTTTTTACTCAGTTAAAATTTCAACAGGTCCATTGAAAGGCCCATTTAGACCCGCTCGTCCGAAACCTCTACAAAAAGGACCACAATTCAAATAATAGGTGTTCAAATAATTGATTAGGAGCTTTTCAACACAATTATATTGCGAAACCTCAATTTCTGTACTTTTTACTCAGTTAAAATACCAATGAGTCCATTGAAAGGCCCATTTAGACCTGCTCGTCCGAAACCTCTACAAAAAGGACCGCAAAAATGGTTTATTCAAATATTAGGAGTTAAAATAATTGATTAGGAGCTTTTCAACACAATTATATTGCAAAACCTCAATTTCTGTACTTTTTACTCAGTTAAAATTCCAACGGGTCCATTGAAAGGCCCATTTAGACCCGCTCGTCCGAAACATCTACAAAAAGGACCGCAAAAATGTTTTATTCAAATATTAGGAGTTCAAATAATTGATTAGGAGCTTTTTAACACATTTATATTGCAAAACCTCAATTTCTGTACTTTTTACTCAGTTAAAATTCTAACGGGTCCATTGAAAGGCCCATTTACACCTGCTCGTCCGAAACCTCGACAAAAAGGACTGCAAAATAGTTTTAATCAAATTTTAGGAGTTCAAATAATTTATTAGGAACTTTTCAACATAATTATACTGAAAAACATCAATTTTATAATTTTTACTCAGTTAAAATTCAAACGGGCCCAGTGAAAGGCCCATTTAGACCTGCTCGTCTAAAACCTCTACAAAAAGGTTCACAAAAATGTTATATTCAAATATTAGGAGTTCAAATAATTGATTAGGAGCTTTTTAACACAATTATATTGCAAAACCTCAATTTCTGTACATTTTACTCAGTTAAAATTCCAACGGGTCCATTGAAAGGCCCATTTAGACCTGCTCGTCCGAAACCTGTACAAAAAGGACCGCAAAAAATGTTTTATTCAAATATTAGGAGTTCAAATAATTGATTAGGAGCTTTTCAACACAATTATATTGCGAAACCTCAATTTCTGTACTTTTTACTCAGTTAAAATACCAACGGGTCCATTGAAAGGCGCATTTCGACACGCTCGTCCGTAACCTCTACAAAAAGTACTGCAAAATAAGTTTTAATCAAATTTTAGGAGTTCATGTAATTGATTAGGAGTTTTCAACACAATTATATTGCAAAACCTCAATTTTTGTACTTTTTACGCAGTTAAAATACCAACGGGTCCATTGAAAGGCCCATTTAGACCTGCTCGTCCGAAACCTCTACAAAAAAGGACCGCAAAACAAGTTTTAATCAAATTTTAGGAGTTCAAATAATTGATTACGAGCTTTTCAACACATTTATATTGCAAAACCTCAATTTCTTTACTTTTTACTCAGTTAAAATTCCAACGGGTTCATTGAATGGCCCATTTAGACCTGCTCGTCCGAAACCTCTACAAAAATGACCGCAAAAATGTTTTATTCAAATATTAGGAGTTTAAATAATTGAGTAGGAGCTTTTCAACCCAATTATATTGCGAAACCTCAATTTCTGCACTTTTTACTCAATTAAAATACTAACGGGTCCATTGAAAGGCCCATTTCGACCTACTCATCTGAAACCTCGACAAAAAGGACTGTAAAATAAGTTTTAATCAAATTTTAGGAGTTCATGTAATTGATTAGGAGCTTTTCAACACAATTATATTGCAAAACCTCAGTTTTTTTACTTTTTACTCAATTTAATTTCAACGGGTCCATTGAAAGGCCCATTTAGACCTGCTCGTCCGAAACCTCTAAAAAAGGTTCGCAAAAATGTTTTATTCAAATATTAGGAGTTCAAATAATTGATTAGGAGCTTTTCAACACAATTATATTGCGAAACCTCAATTTCTGTACTTTTTACTCACTTAAAATACCAACGGGTCCATTGAAAAGCCCATTTGGACCTGCTCGTCCGAAACCTCTACAAAAAAGGACCGCAAAACAAGTTATAATCAAATTTTAGGAGTTCAAATAATTGATTAGGAGCTTTTCAACACAATTGTATTGCAAAAGCTCAATTTCTGTACTTTTTACACAGTTAAAATTCCAACGGGTCCATTGTAAGGCCCATTTAGACCTGCTGGTCCGAAACCTCTACAAAAAGGACCGCAAAAATGTTTTATTCAAATATTAGGTGTTCAAATAATTGATTAGGAGCTTTTCAACACAATTATATTGAAAACCCTCAATTTTTGTACTTTTTACTCAATTTAATTCCAACGGGTCCATTGAAAGGCCCATTTAGACCTGCTCGTCCGAAACCTCTACAAAAAAGGACCGCAAAATAAGTTTTAATCAAATTTTAGGAGTTCAAATAATTGATTAGGAGCTTTTCAACACATTTATATTGCAAAACCTCAATTTCTTTACTTTTTACTCAGTTAAAATTCCAACGGGTCCATTGAATGGCCCATTTAGACCTGCTCGTCCGAAACCTCTACAAAGAGGACCGCAAAAAATGTTTTATTCAAATATTAGGAGTTCAAATAATTGATTAGGAGCTTTTCAACACAGTTATAATGCGAAAGCTGAATTTTTGTACTTTTTACTCAGTTAAAATACCAACGGGTCCATTGAAAGGCCCATTTCGACCCGCTCGTCCGAAACCTCTACAAAAAGGACTGCAAAAATAAGTTTTAATCAAATTTTAGGAGTTCAAGTAATTAATTAGGAGCTTTTCAACTCAATTATATTGCAAAACCTCAATTTTTGTACTTTTTACTCAGATAAAATTCCAACGGGTCCATTGAAAGGCCCAATTAGACCTGCTCGTCCGAAACCTCTACAAAAAAGGACCGCAAAACAAGTTTTAATCAAACTTTAGGAGTTCAAATAATTGATTAGGAGTTTTTTAACACAATTATATTGCAAAACCTCAATTTCTGTACATTTTACTCAGTTAAAATTCCAACGGGTCCATTGAAAGGCCCATTTAGACCTGCTCGTCCGAAACCTTTACAAAAAGGACCGCAAAAATGTTTTATTCAAATATTAGGAGTTCAAATAATTGATTAGGAGCTTTTTAACACAATTATATTGCAAAACTTCAATTTCTGTACATTTTACTCAGTTAAAATTCCAACGGGTCCATTGAAAGGCCCATTTAGACCTGCTCGTCCGAAACCTCTACAAAAAGGACCGCAAAAATGTTTTATTCAAATATTAGGAGTTTAAATAATTTATTAGGAGCTTTTCAACACAATTATATTGCGAAACCTCAATTTCTGTACTTTTTACTCAGTTAAAATACCAACGGGTCCATTGAAAGGCCCATTTCGACCTGCTCGTCCGAAACCTCGACAAAAAGGACTGTAAAATAAGTTTTAATCAAATTTTAGGAGTTCATGTATTTGATTAGGAGCTTTTCAACACAATTATATTGCAAAACCTCAGTTTTTGTACTTTTTACTCAATTTAATTCCAACGGGTCCATTGAAAGGCCCATTTAGACCTGCTCGTCCGAAACCTCTACAAAAAAGGACCGCAAAACAAGTTTTAATCAAATTCTAGGAGTTCAAATAATTGATTAGGAGCTTTTCAACACATTTATATTGCAAAACCTCAATTTCTTTACTTTTTACTCAGTTAAAATTCCAACGGGTCCATTGTCAGGCCCATTTAGACCTGCTCGTCCGAAACGTATCAAAAAGGACTGCAAAAAAAGTTTTAATCAAATTTTAGGAGTTTATGTAATTGATTAGGAGCTTTTCAACACATTTATATTGCAAAACCATAATTTATGTACTTTTTACTCAGTTAAAATTCTAACGGGTCCATTGAAAGGCCCATTTAGACCTGCTCGTCCGAAACCTCGACAAAATGGACTGCAAAATAGTTTTAATCAAATTTTAGGAGTTCAAATAATTGATTAGGAAATTTTCAACACAATTGTATTGAAAAACCTCAATTTTATCCTTTTTACTCAGTTAAAATTCAAACGGGCCCATTGAAAGGCCCATTTAGACCTGCTCGTCCGAAACCTCTACAAAAAGGTACGCAAAAATGTTTTATTCAAATATTAGGAGTTCAAATAATTGATTAGGAGATTTTCAACACAATTATATTGCGAAACCTCAATTTCTATACTTTTCACTCGGTTAAAATACCAACGGGTCCATTGAAAGGCCCATTTAGACCTGCTCGTCCGAAACCTCTACAAAAAAGGACCGCAAAACAAGTTTTAATCAAAATTTAGGAGTTCAAATAATTGATTAGGAGCCTTTTAACAAATTTATATTGCAAAACCTCAATTTCTTTAATTTTTACTCAGTTAAAATTCCAACGGGTCCATTGAATGGCCCATTTAGACCTGCTCGTCCGAAACCTCTACAAAAAGGACCGCAAAAATGTTTTATTCAAATATTAGGAGTTTAAATAATTGATTAGGAGCTTTTCAACACAATTATATTGCGAAACCTTAATTTCTGTACTTTTTACTCAGTTAAAATACCAACGGGTCCATTAAAAGGCCCATTTCGATTTGCTCGTCCGAAACCTCGACAAAAAAGACTGTAAAATAAGTTTTAATCAAATTTTAGGAGTTCATGTAATTGATTAGGAGCTTTTCAACACAATTATATTGCAAAACCTCAGTTTTTGTACTTTTTACTCAATTTAATTCCAACGGGTCCATTGAAAGGCCCATTTAGACCTGCTCGTCCGAAACCTTTAAAAAAAGGTTCGCAAAAATGTTTTATTCAAATATTAGGAGTTCAAATAATTGATTAGGAGCTTTTCAACACAATTATATTGCGAAACCTCAATTTCTGTACTTTTTACTCAGTTAAAATACCAACGGGTCCATTGAAAAGCCCATTTGGACCTGCTCGTCCGAAACCTCTACAAAAAAGGACCGCAAAACAAGTTATAATCAAATTTTAGGAGTTCAAATAATTTATTAGGAGATTTTCAACACAATTGTATTGCAAAAGCTCCATTTCTATACTTTTTACTCAGTTAAAATTCCAACGGGTCCATTGTAAGGCCCATTTAGACCTGCTGGTCCGAAACCTCTACAAAAAGGACCGCAAAAATGTTTTATTCAAATATTAGGTGTTCAAATAATTGATTAGGAGCTTTTTAAATCAATTATATTGCAAAACCTGAATTTTTGTACTTTTTACTCAATTTAATTCCAACGGGTCCATTGAAAGGCCCATTTAGACCTGCTCGTCCGAAACCTCTACAAAAAAGGACCGCAAAATAAGTTTTAATCAAATTTAAGGAGTTCAAATAATTGATTAGGAGCTTTTCAACACATTTATATTGCAAAACCTCAATTTCTTTACTTTTTACTCAGTTAAAATTCCAACGGGTCCATTGTCAGGCCCATTTAGACCTGCTCGTCCGAAACGTATCAAAAAGGACTGCAAAAAAAGTTTTAATCAAATTTTAGGAGTTTATGTAATTGATAAGGAGCTTTTCAACACATTTATATTGCAAAACCATAATTTATGTACTTTTTACTCAGTTAAAATTCTAACGGGTCCATTGAAAGGCCCATTTAGACCTGCTCGTCCGAAACCTCGACAAAATGGACTGCAAAATAGTTTTAATCAAATTTTAGGAGTTCAAATAATTGATTAGGAAATTTTCAACACAATTATATTTAAAAACCTCAATTTTATCCTTTTTACTCAGTTAAAATTCAAACGGGCCCATTGAAAGGCCCATTTAGACCTGCTCGTCCGAAACCTCTACAAAAAGGTACGCAAAAATGTTTTATTCAAATATTAGGAGTTCAAATAATTGATTAGGAGATTTTCAACACAATTATATTGCAAAACCTCAATTTCTGTACTTTTTACTCAATTAATATTCCAACGGGTCCATTGAAAGGCCCATTTAGACCTGCTCGTCCGAAACCTCTACAAAATGGACCACAATTCAAATAATAGGTGTTCAAATAATTGATTAGGAGCTTTTCAACACAATTATATTGCGAAACCTCAATTTCTGTTATTTTTACTCAGTTAAAATACCAACGAGTCCATTGAAAGGCCCATTTAGACCTGCTCGTCCGAAACCTCTACAAAAAAGGACCGCAAAACAAGTTTTAATCAAATTTTAGGAGTTCAAATAATTGATTAGGAGCTTTTCAACACATTTATATTGAAAAACCTCAATTTTTGTACATTTTACTCTATTTAATTCCAACGGGTCCATTGAATGGCCCATTTAGACCTGCTCGTCCGAAACCTCTACAAAAAAAGGACCGCAAAACAAGTTTTAATCAAATTTTAGGAGTTCAAATAATTGATTAGGAGCTTTTCAACACAATTATATTGCAAAAGCTAAATTTTTGTACTTTTTACTCAGTTAAAATTCCAACGGGTCCATTGTAAGGCCCTTTAGACCAGCTCATCCGAAACGTATCAAAAAGGACTGCAAAAACGGTTTTAATCAAATTTTAGGAGTTTATGTAATTGATTAGGAGCTTTTCAACACAATTATATTGCAAAACCTCAAATTTATACTTTTTACTAAGTTAAAATTTCAACGGGTCCATTGAAAGGCCCATTTAGACCTGCTCGTCCGAAACCTCTACAAAAAGGTTCGCAAAAATGTTTTATTCAAATATTAGGAGTTAAAATAATTGATTAGGAGCTTTTCAACACAATTATATTGCAAAACCTCAATTTCTGTACTTTTTACTCAGTTAAAATTCCAACGGGTCAAGGCCGGTAATGCGGCCTACACGTCTTTGGAATGTAATATCCAAAGCTCCGACTTTACCAAAAATTCGCTCCTTCAGCTGGCGAGCGGGCCGCGATGCCTTGCCCACTGGGGAAAAGCTTCGAGCGATACATCTTACGGATGGACTCTGTCCATTTTGCCCAACGATATTGGAATCCGCTATACATGCCCTGCGTGACTGCCCATCTGCTCAGGATGTCCTTCGCCTTGTGGGGCTTCCAGCGTGTGTCCATAATAGCCCCACTACCTCCATGGAGGCTTGGTTGTCATAAGGAACCTACTGCTTGGACGCTTCAGGGTTTGCTCTGCTTCTCACAACAATATGGAATATCTGGAACCGTCGTAATGACTGGGTCCACTCCCAAAGACTCCAGCCAACATGGCTGACGGCTATGAATGCTACAGGTCTTCTACAGGAATACGCAGCAGCTAACGCACTCCCCGCCGTGTCAGCCGCCATGCCAGCAGCAGCCCCCCCGCGATGGTCGCCGCCTAGACCGGGCTGTATCAAGATCAACGTCGACGGAGCATTCATCCCAGGGACCGATGCTGCAGCTATCGGAGTCATTGCTAGGGATGCCCATGGCTCGATTGTTGGAGGATGTGCTGTCCATGAAGCAGGCTGTCATGATGCCTCCATGGTTGAGCTACATGCCATCGTTGCGGGTATCATGTTGACCCGTGACAAAGGGTGGGGTGAGGTGCTCATTGAATCCGACTCGGCTACGGTGATCAACAAGCTCGCACGCTCCACCGTGGACAACTCTCTACTGGGGCCCCAGATTGCTGATACACAGTCTTTGCTTAGGTCTTTTCCTTTCATCACTTTATCTTTTGTACCTAGATCGGCCAATTTTGTGGCCCATAACTTAGCTGCTTGGGCTTTACGCTTTACTTCTTCTGTGTATTTTGACTCAGTCATTCCTGACTGTATTGACGTTGATGTAATGGCTGACTCTCAGCCTCTTTATAGTCATAATAATAACAACGCTCAGGGTACTCTTTTCCCCTTAGGTTCACTTTGTGCTTCGGCACAAGGTGGTTAGAGGGGTTTTTAATGAGGCCCTTTTCTTCAAAAAAAAATTCCAACGGGTCCATTGAAAGGCCCATTTAGACCTGCTCGTCCGAAACCTCTACAAAAAGGACCGCAAAAATGATTTATTCAAATATTAGGTGTTCAAATAATTGATTAGGAGCTTTTCAACACAATTATATTGCGAAACCTCAATTTCTATACTTTTTACTCAGTTAAAATACCAACGGGTCCATTGAAAGGCCCATTTAGACCTGCTCGTCCAAAACCTCTACAAAAAAGGACCGCAAAACAAGTTTTAATCAAATTTTAGGAGTTCAAATAATTGATTAGGAGCTTTTAAACACATTTATATTGCAAAACCTCAATTTCTTTACTTTTTACTCAGTTAAAATTCCAACGGGTCCATTAAATGGCCCATTTAGACCTGCTCGTCCGAAACCTCTACAAAAAGGACCGCAAAAATGTTTTATTCAAATATTAGGAGTTTAAATAATTGATTAGGAGCTTTTCAACACAATTATATTGCAAAACCTCAATTTTTGTACTTTTTACTCAATTTAATTCCAACGGGTCCATTGAAAGGCCCATTTAGACCTGCTCGTCCGAAACCTCTACAAAAAAGGACCGCAAAATAGGTTTTAATCAAATTTTAGGAGTTCAAATAATTGATTAGGAGCTTTTCAACACATTTATATTGCAAAACCTCAAATTCTTTACTTTTTACTCAGTTAAAATTCCAACGAGTCCATTGAATGGCCCATTTAGACCTGCTCGTCCGAAACCTCTACAAAGAGGACCGCAAAAAATGTTTTATTCAAATATTAGGAGTTCAAATAATTTATTAGGAGCTTTTCAACACAATTATATTGCGAAACCTCAATTTCTGTACTTTTTACTCAGTTAAAATACCAACGGGTCAATTGAAAAGCCCATTTGGACCTGCTCGTCCGAAACCTCTACAAAAAAGGACCGCAAAACAAGTTATAATCAAATTTTAGGAGTTCAAATAATTGATTAGGAGCTTTTCAACACAATTGTATTGCAAAAGCTCAATTTCTGTACTTTTTACTCATTTAAAATTCCAACGGGTCCATTGTAAGGCCCATTTAGACCTGCTGGTCCGAAACCTCTACAAAAAGGACCGCAAAAATGTTTTATTCAAATATTAGGTGTTCAAATAATTGATTAGGAGCTTTTCAACACAATTATATTGCAAAACCTCAATTTTTGTACTTTTTACTCAATTTAATTCCAACGGGTCCATTGAAAGGCCCATTTAGACCTGCTCGTCCGAAACCTCTACAAAAAAGGACCGCAAAATAGGTTTTAATCAAATTTTAGGAGTTCAAATAATTGATTAGGAGCTTTTCAACACATTTATATTGCAAAACCTCAAACTCTTTACTTTTTACTCAGTTAAAATTCCAACGAGTCCATTGAATGGCCCATTTAGACCTGCTCGTCCGAAACCTCTACAAAGAGGACCGCAAAAAATGTTTTATTCAAATATTAGGAGTTCAAATAATTTATTAGGAGCTTTTCAACACAATTATATTGCAAAACCTCAATTTCTGTACTTTTTACTCAGTTAAAATACCAACGGGTCCATTGAAAGGCCCATTTCGACCTGCTCGTCCGAAACCTCGACAAAAAGGACTGTAAATTAAGTTTTAATCAAATTTTAGGAGTTCATGTAATTGATTAGGAGCTTTTCAACACAATTATATTGCAAAACCTCAGTTTTTGTACTTTTTACTCAATTTAATTCCAACGGGTCCATTGAAAGGCCCATTTAGACCTGCTCGTCCGAAACCTCTACAAAAAAGGACCGCAAAACAAGTTTTAATCAAATTTTAGGAGTTCAAATAATTGATTACGAGCTTTTCAACACAATTATATTGCAAAAGCTCAATTTCTTTACTTTTTACTCAGTTAAAATTCCAACGGGTCCATTGTCAGGCCCATTTAGACCTGCTCGTCCGAAACGTATCAAAAAGGACTGCAAAAAACGTTTTAATCAAATTTTAGGAGTTTATGTAATTGATTAGGAGCTTTTCAACACAATTATATTGAAAAACCTCAATTTTATACTTTTTACTCAGTTAAAATTTCAACGGGTCCATTGAAAGGCCCATTTAGACCCGCTCGTCTGAAACCTCTACAAAAAGGACCGCAAAAATGTTTTATTCAAATATTAGGAGTTCAAATATTTGATTAGGAGCTTTTCAACACATTTATATTGCAAAACCTTAATTTATGTACTTTTTACTCAGTTAAAATTCTAACGGGTCCATTGAAAGGCCCATTTAGACATGCTCGTCTGAAACCTCGACAAAAAGGACTGCAAAATAGTTTTAATCAAATTTTAGGAGTTCAAATAATTGATTAGGAACTTTTCAACACAATTATATTGAAAAACCTCAATTTTATACTTTTTACTCAGTTAAAATTCAAACGGGCCCATTGAAAGGCCCATTTAGACCTGCTCGTCCGAAACCTCTACAAAAAG
The DNA here is from genome assembly GCA_958450335.1 of Hibiscus tridactylites. Classification (NCBI taxonomy): domain Eukaryota; kingdom Viridiplantae; phylum Streptophyta; class Magnoliopsida; order Malvales; family Malvaceae; genus Hibiscus; species Hibiscus tridactylites. Next base: position 56,442,152 of record OY288283.1, on the reverse strand, counting down.
GTTCGCAAAAATGTTTTATTCAAATATTAGGAGTTCAAATAATTGATTAGGAGCTTTTCAACACAATTATATTGCAAAACCTCAATTCCTGTACTTTTTACTCAGTTAATATTCCAACGGGTCCATTGAAAGGCCCATTTAGACCTGCTCGTCCGAAACCTCTACAAAATGGACCACAATTCAAATAATAGGTGTTCAAATAATTGATTAGGAGCTTTTCAACACAATTATATTGCGAAACCTCAATTTCTGTACTTTTTACTCAGTTAAAATACCAACGAGTCCATTGAAAGGCCCATTTAGACCTGCTCGTCCGAAACCTCTACAAAAAAGGACCGCAAAACAAGTTTTAATCAAATTTTAGGAGTTCAAATAATTGATTAGGAGCTTTTCAACACATTTATATTGAAAAACCTCAATTTTCGTACATTTTACTCAATTTAATTCAAACGGGTCCATTGAAATGCCCATTTAGACCTGCTCGTCCGAAACCTCTACAAAAAAGGACCGCAAAACAAGTTTTAATCAAATTTTAGGAGTTCAAATAATTGATTACGAGCTTTTCAACACAATTATATTGCAAAAGCTCAATTTCTATACTTTTTACTCAATTAAAATTCCAACGGGTCCATTGTCAGGACCATTTAGACTTGCTCGTCCGAAACGTATAAAAAAGGACTGCAAAAAAGTTTTAATCAAATTTTAGGAGTTTATGTAATTGATTAGGAGCTGTTCAACACAATTATATTGCAAAACCTCAATTTTATACTTTTTACTCAGTTAAAATTTCAACGGGTCCATTGAAAGGCCCATTTAGACCCGCTCGTCTGAAACCTCTACAAAAAGGACCGCAAAAATGTTTTATTCAAATATTAGGAGTTCAAATATTTGATTAGGAGCTTTTCAACACATTTATATTGCAAAACCTTAATTTTTGTACTTTTTACTCAGTTAAAATTCTAACGGGTCCATTGAAAGGCCCATTTAGACCTGGTCGTCCGAAACCTCGACAAAAAGGACTGCAAAATAGTTTTAATCAAATTTTAGGAGTTCAAATAATTGATTAGGAACATTTCAACACAATTATATTGAAAAACCTCAATTTTATCCTTTTTACTCAGTTAAAATTCAAACGGGCCCATTGAAAGGCCCATTTAGACCTGCTCGTCTGAAACCTCTACAAAAAGGTTCGCAAAAATGTTTTATTCAAATATTAGGAGTTCAAATAATTGATTAGGAGATTTTCAACACAATTATATTGCAAAACCTCAATTTCTGTACTTTTTACTCAGCTAATATTCCAACGGGTCCATTGAAAGGCCCATTTAGACCTGCTCGTCCGAAACCTCTACAAAAAGGACCACAATTCAAATAATAGGTGTTCAAATAATTGATTAGGAGCTTTTCAACACAATTATATTGTGAAACTTCAATTTCTGTACTTTTTACTCAGTTAAAATACCAACGAGTCCATTGAAAGGCCCATTTAGACATGCTCGTCCGAAACCTCTACAAAAAAGGACCGCAAAACAAGTTTTAATCAAATTTTAGGAGTTCAAATAATTGATTAGGAGCTTTTCAACACATTTATATTGAAAAACCTCAATTTTTGTACATTTTACTCAATTTAATTCCAACGGGTCCATTGAATGGCCCATTTAGACCTGCTCGTCCGAAACCTCAACAAAAAAAGGACCGCAAAACAAGTTTTAATCAAATTTTAGGAGTTCAAATAATTGATTAGGAGCTTTTCAACACAATTATATTGCAAAAGCTAAATTTCTGTACTTTTTACTCAGTTAAAATTCCAACGGGTCCATTGTAAGGCCCATTTAGACCAGCTCATCCGAAACGTATAAAAAAGGACTGCAAAAAAGGTTTTAATCAAATTTTAGGAGTTTATGTAATTGATTAGGAGCTTTTCAACAGAATTATATTGCAAAACCTCAAATTTATACTTTTTACTCAGTTAAAATTTCAATGGGTCCATTGAAAGGCCCATTTAGACCTGCTCGTCCGAAACCTCTACAAAAAGGTTCGCAAAAATGTTTTATTCAAATATTAGGAGTTAAAATAATTGATTAGGAGCTTTTCAACACAATTATATTGCAAAACCTCAATTTCTGTACTTTTTACTCAGTTAAAATTCCAACGGGTCCATTGAAAGGCCCATTTAGACCTGCTCGTCCGAAATCTCTACAAAAAGGACCGCAAAAATGATTTATTCAAATATTAGGTGTTCAAATAATTGATTAGGAGCTTTTCAACACAATTAAATTGCGAAACCTCAATTTCTATACTTTTTACTCAGCTAAAATACCAACGGGTCCATTGAAAGGCCCATTTAGACCTGCTCGTCCGAAACCTCTACAAAAAAGGATCGCAAAACAAGTTTTAATCAAATTTTAGGAGTTCAAATAATTGATTAGGAGCTTTTCAACACATTTATATTGCAAAACCTCAATTTCTTTACTTTTTACTCAGTTAAAATTCAAATGGGTCCATTGAATGTCCCATTTAGACCTGCTCGTCCGAAACCTCTACAAAAAAGGACCGCAAAAATGTTTTATTCAAATATTTGGAGTTTAAGTAATTGATTAGGAGCTTTTCAACACAATTATATTGCGAAATCTTAATTTCTGTACTTTTTACTCAGTTAAAATACCAACGGGTCCATTGAAAGGCCCATTTTGACCTGCTCGTCCGAAACCTCGACAAAAAGGACTGTAAAATAAGTTTTAATCAAATTTTAGGAGTTCATGTAATTGATTAGGAGCTTTTCAACACAATTATATTGCAAAACCTCAGTTTTTGTACTTTTTACTCAATTTAATTCCAACGGGTCCATTGAAAGGCCCATTTAGACCTGCTCGTCCGAAACCTCTAAAAAAAGGTTCGCAAAAATGTTTTATTCAAATATTAGGAGTTCAAATAATTGATTTGGAGCTTTTCAACACAATTATATTGCGAAACCTCAATTTATGTACTTTTTACTCAGTTAAAATACCAACGGGTCCATTGAAAAGCCCATTTGGACCTGCTCGTCCGAAACCTCTACAAAAAAGGACCTCAAAACAAGTTATAATCAAATTTTAGGAGTTCAAATAATTGATTAGGAGCTTTTCAACACAATTGTATTGCAAAAGCTCAATTTCTGTACTTTTTACTCAGTTAAAATTCCAACGGGTCCATTGTAAGGCCCATTTAGACCTGCTGGTCCGAAACCTCTACAAAAAGGACCGCAAAAATGTTTTATTCAAATATTAGGTGTTCAAATAATTGATTAGGAGCTTTTCAGCACAATTATATTGCAAAACCTCAATTTTTGTACTTTTTACTCAATTTAATTCCAACGGGTCCATTGAAAGGCCCATTTAGACCTGCTCGTCCGAAACCTCTACAAAAAAGGACCGCAAAATAAGTTTTAATCAAATTTTAGGAGTTCAAATAATTGATTAGGAGCTTTTCAACACATTTATATTGCAAAACCTCAATTTCTTTACTTTTTACTCAGTTAAAATTCCAACGGGTCCATTGAATGGCCCATTTAGACCTGCTCGTCCGAAACCTCTACAACGAGGACCGCAAAAAAAGTTTTATTCAAATATTAGGAGTTCAAATAATTTATTAGGAGCTTTTCAACACAATTATATTGCGAAACCTCAATTTCTCTACTTTTTACTCAGTTAAAATACCAACGGGTCCATTGAAAGGCCCATTTCGACCTGCTCTTCCGAAACCTCGACAAAAAGGACTGTAAAATAAGTTTTAATCAAATTTTAGGAGTTCATGTAATTGATTAGGAGCTTTTCAAAACAATTATATTGCAAAACCTCAGTTTTTGTACTTTTTACTCAATTTAATTCCAACGGGTCCATTGAAATGCCCATTTAGACCTGCTCGTCCGAAACCTCTACAAAAAAGGACCGCAAAACAAGTTTTAATCAAATTTTAGGAGTTCAAATAATTGATTACGAGCTTTTCAACACAATTATATTGCAAAAGCTCAATTTCTTTACTTTTTACTCAGTTAAAATTCCAATGGGTCCATTGTCAGGCCCATTTAGACCTGCTCGTCCGAAACGTATCAAAAAGGACTGCAAAAAAAGTTTTAATCAAATTTTAGAAGTTTATGTAATTGATTAGGAGCTTTTCAACACAATTATATTGCAAGACCTCAATTTTATACTTTTTACTCAGTTAAAATTTCAACGGGTCCATTGAAAGGCCCATTTAGACCCGCTCGTCTGAAACCTCTACAAAAAGGACCGCAAAAATGTTTTATTCAAATATTAGGAGTTCAAATATTGGATTAGGAGCTTTTCAACACAATTATATTGCGAAACCTCAATTTATGTACTTTTTACTCAGTTAAAATACCAACGGGTCCATTGAATGGCCCATTTAGACCTGCTCGTCCGAAACCTCTACAAAAAAGGACTGCAAAACAAGTTTTTATCAAATTTTAGGAGTTCAAATAATTGATTAGGAGCTTTTCAACACATTTATATTGCAAAACCTCAATTTCTTTACTTTTTACTCAGTTGAAATTCCAACGGGTCCATTGAATGGCCCATTTAGACATGCTCGTTCGAAACCTCTAAAAAGAGGACCGCAAAAAATGTTTTATTCAAATATTAGGAGTTCAAATAATTGTTTAGGAGCTTTTCAACACAATTATAATGCGAAACCTCAATTTTTGTACTTTTTACTCAGTTAAAATACCAACGGGTCCATTGAAAGGCCCATTTCGACCTGCTCATCCGAAACCTCGACAAAAAGGACTGTAAAATAAGTTTTAATCAAATTTTACGAGTTCATGTAATTGATTAGGAGCTTTTCAACACAATTATATTGCAAAACCTCAGTTTTTGTACTTTTTACTCAATTTAATTCCAACGGGTCCATTGAAATGCCCATTTAGACCTGCTCGTCCGAAACCTCTACAAAAAAGGACCGCAAAACAAGTTTTAATCAAATTTTAGGAGTTCAAATAATTTATTAAGAGCTTTTCAACACAATTATATTGCAAAAGCTAAATTTCTGTACTTTTTACTCAGTTAAAATTCCAACGGGTCCATTGTAAGGCCCATTTAGACCTGCTCGTCTGAAACGTATAAAAAAGGACTGCAAAAAAGTTTTTAATCAAATTTTAGGTGTTTATGTAATTGATTAGGAGCTTTTCAACACAATTATATTGCAAAACCTCAATTTTTGTACTTTTTACACAATTTAATTCCAACGGGTCCATTGAAAGGCCCATTTAGACCTGCTCGTCCGAAACCTCTACAAAAAGGACCGCAAAAATGTTTTATTCAAATATTATGAGTTCAGATAATTGATTAGGAGCTTTTCAACACATTTATACTGCAAAACCTCAATTTCCGTAACTTTTACTCAGTTAAAATTCTAACGGGTCCATTGAAAGGCCCATTTAGACCTGCTCGTCTGAAACCTCGACAAAAAGGACTGCAAAATAGTTTTAATCAAATTTTAGGAGTTCAAATAATTTATTAGGAGCTTTGCAACACAATTATATTGCAAAACATCAATTTTATACTTTTTACTCAGTTAAAATTCAAACGGGCCCATTGGAAGGCCCATTTAGACCTGCTCGTCCGAAACCTCTACAAAAAGGTTCGCAAAAATGTTTTATTCAAATATTAGGAGTTAAAATAATTGATTAGGAGCTTTTCAACACAATTATATTGCAAAACCTCAATTGCTGTACTTTTTACTCAGTTAAAATACCAACGGGTCCATTGAAAGGCCCATTTCGACCCACTCGTCCGAAACCTCTACAAAAAGGACTGCAAAATAAGTTTTAATCAAATTTTAGGAGTTCTTGTAATTGATTAGGAGCTTTTCAAACAATTATATTGCAAAACCTCAATTTTTGTACTTTTTACTCAATTTAATTCCAACGGGTCCATTGAAAGGCCCATTTAGACCTGTTCGTCCAAAACCTCTACAAAAAAGGACCGCAAAACAAGTTTTAATCAAATTTTAGGGGTTCAAATAATTGATTAGGAGCTTTTCAACACAATTATATTGCAAAAGCTAAATTTCTATACTTTTTACTCAGTTAAAATTCCAACGGGTCCATTGTAAGGCCCATTTAGACCTGCTCGTCCGAAACGTATCAAAAAGGACTGCAAAAAAGGTTTTAATCAAATTTTAGGAGTTTATGTAATTGATTAGGAGCTTTTCAACACAATTATATTGCAAAACCTCAATTTTATACTTTTTACTTAGTTAAATTTTCAACAGGTCCATTGAAAGGCCCATTTAGACCCGCTCGTCCGAAACCTCTACAAAAAGGACCGCAAAAATGTTTTATTCAAATATTAGGGGTTCAAATAATTGATTAGGAGCTTTTCAACACATTTATACTGCAAAACCTCAATTTCTGTACTTTTTACTCAGTTAAAATTCTAACGGGTCCATTGAAAGGCCCATTTAGACCTGCTCGTCCGAAACCTCGACAAAAAGGACTGCAAAATAGTTTTAATCAAATTTTAGGAGTTCAAATAATTGATTAGGAACTTTTCAACACAATTATATTGAAAAACCTCAATTTTATACTTTTTACTCAGTTAAAATTCAAACGGGCCCATTGAAAGGCCCATTTAGACCTGCTCGTCCGAAACCTCTAAAAAAAGGTTCGCAAAAATGTTTTATTCAAATATTAGGAGTTCAAATAATTGATTAGGAGCTTTTCAACACAATTATATTGCGAAACCTCAATTTATGTACTTTTTACTCAGTTAAAATACCAACGGGTCCATTGAATGGCCCATTTAGACCTGCTCGTCCGAAACCTCTACAAAAAAGGACCGCAAAACAAGTTTTTATCAAATTTTAGGAGTTCAAATAATTGATTAGGAGCTTTTCAACACATTTATATTGCAAAACCTCAATTTCTTTACTTTTTACTCAGTTGAAATTCCAACGGGTCCATTGAATGGCCCATTTAGACATGCTCGTTCGAAACCTCTAAAAAGAGGACCGCAAAAAATGTTTTATTCAAATATTAGGAGTTAAAATAATTGTTTAGGAGCTTTTCAACACAATTATAATGCGAAACCTCAATTTTTGTACTTTTTACTCAGTTAAAATACCAACGGGTCCATTGAAAGGCCCATTTCGACCCGCTCGTCCGAAACCTCTACAAAAAGGACTGCAAAAATAAGTTTTAATCAAATTTTAGGAGTTCATGTAATTGATTAGGAGCTTTTCAACACAATTATATTGCAAAACCTTAATTTTTGTACTTTTTACTCAGATAAAATTCCAACGGGTCCATTGAAAGTCCCAATTAGAGCTGCTCGTCCGAAACCTCTACAAAAAATGACCGCAAAACAAGTTTAAATCAAATTTTAGGAGTTCAAATAATTGATTAGGAACTTTTCAACACAATTATACTAAAAAACCTCAATTTTATACTTTTTACTCAGTTAAAATTCAAACGGGCCCATTGAAAGGCCTATTTAGACCTGCTCGTCTGAAACCTCTACAAAAAGGTTCGCAAAAATGTTTTATTCAAATATTAGGAGTTCAAATAATTGATTAGAAGCTTTTTAACACAATTATATTGCAAAACCTCAATTTCTATACATTTTACTCAGTTAAAATTCCAACGGGTCCATTGAAAGGCCCATTTAAACCTGCTCGTCCGAAACCTCTACAAAAAGGACCGCAAAAATGTTTTATTCAAATATTAGGAGTTTAAATAATTGATTAAGAGCTTTTCAACACAATTATATTGCGAAACCTCAATTTCTGTACTTTTTACTCAGTTAAAATACCAACGGGTCCATTGAAAGGCCCATTTCGACCTGCTCGTCCAAAATCTCGACAAAAAGGACTGTAAAATAAGTTTTAATCAAATTTTAGGAGTTCATGTAATTGATTAGGAGCTTTTCAACACAATTATATTTTAAAACCTCAGTTTTTGTACTTTTTACTCAATTTAATTCCAACGGGTCCATTGAAAGGCCCATATAGACCCGCTCGTCCGAAACCTCTACAAAAAGGACCGCAAAAATGTTTTATTCAAATATTATTAGTTCAAATATTTGATTAGGAGCTTTTCAACACATTTATATTGCAAAACCTTAATTTCTGTACTTTTTACTCAGTTAAAATTCTAACGGGTCCATAGAAAGGCCCATTTAGACCTGCTCGTCCGAAACCTCGACAAAAAGGACTGCAAAATAGTTTTAATCAAATTTTAGGAGTTCAAATAATTGATTAGGAACTTTTCAACACAATTATATTGAAAAACCTCAATTTTATACTTTTTACTCAGTTAAAATTCAAACGGGCCCATTGAAAGGCCTATTTAGACCTGCTCGTCCGAAACCTCTACAACAAGGTTCGCAAAAATAGTTTATTCAAATATTAGGAGTTCAAATAATTGACTAGGAGCTTTTCAACACAATTATATTGCAAAACCTCAATTTCTGTACTTTTTACTCAGTTAATATTCCAACGGGTCCATTGAAAGGCCTATTTAGACCTGCTCGTCCGAAACCTCTACAAAAAGGACCACAAAAAATGTTTTATTCAAATATTAGGAGTTCAAATAATTGATTAGGAGCTTTTCAACACATTTATATTGCAAAACCTTAATTTCTGTACTTTTTACTCAGTTAAAATTTTAAAGGGTCCATAGAAAGGCCCATTTAGACCTGCTCGTCCGAAACCTCGACAAAAAGGACTGCAAAATAGTTTTAATCAAATTTTAGGAGTTCAAATAATTGATTAGGAACTTTTCAACACAATTATATTGAAAAACCTCAATTTTATACTTTTTACTCAGTTAAAATTCAAACGGGCCCATTGAAAGGCCCATTTAGACCTGCTTGTCCGAAACCTCTACAAAAAGGTTCGCAAAAATGTTTTATTCAAATATTAGGAGGTCAAATAATTGATTAGGAGCTTTTCAACAATATTATATTGCAAAACCTAAATTTCTGTACTTTTTACTCAGTTAAAATTCCAACGGGTCCATTGAATGGCCCATTTAGACATGCTCGTCTGAAACCTCTACAAAAAGGACCGCAAAAAATGTTTTATTCAAATATTAGGAGTTCAAAAAATTGATTAGGAGCTTTTCACAACAATTATAATGTGAAACTTCAATTTATGTACTTTTAACTCAGTTAGAATACCAACGAGTCCATTGAAAGGCCCATTTCGACCCGCTCGTTCGAAACCTCTACAAAAAGGACTGCAAAAAAAGTTTTAATCAAATTTTAGGAGTTAAAATAATTGATTAGGAGCTTTTCAACACAATTATAATGCAAAACCTCAATTTCTGTACTTTTTACTCAGTTAAAATTCCAACGGGTCCATTGAAAGGCCCATTTAGACCTGCTCGTCCGAAACCTCTACAAAAAGGACCGCAAAAATGTTTTATTCAAATATTAGGAGTTCAAATAATTGATTAGGAGCTTTTCAACACAATTATATTGCGAAACCTCAATTTTTGTACTTTTTACTCAGTTAAAATACCAACGGGTCCATAGAAAGGCCCATTTCGACCCGCTCGTCCGAAACCACTACAAAAGGACTGCAAAATAAGTTTTAATCAAATTTTAGTAGTTCATGTAGTTTATTAGGAGCTTTTAAACACAATTATATTGCAAAAGCTCAATTTCTGTACTTTTTACTCAATTTAATACCAACGGGTCCATTGAAAGGCCCATTTCGACCTGCTCGTCCGAAACCTCGACAAAAAGGACTGTAAAATAAGTTTTAATCAAATTTTAGGAGTTCATGTAATTGATTAGGAGCTTTTCAACACAATTATATTGCAAAACCTCAGTTTTTGTACTTTTTACTCAATTTAATTCCAACGGGTCCATTGAAAGGCCCATTTAGACCTGCTCGTCCGAAACCTCTAAAAAAGGTTCGCAAAAATGTTTTATTCAAATATTAGGAGTTCAAATAATTGATTAGGAGCTTTTAAACACAATTATATTGCGAAACCTCAATTTATGTACTTTTTACTCAGTTAAAATACCAACGGGTCCATTGAATGGCCCATTTAGACCTGCTCGTCCGAAACCTCTACAAAAAAGGACCGCAAAACAAGTTTTAATCAAATTTTAGGAGTTCAAATAATTGATTAGGAGCTTTTCAACACATTTATATTGCAAAATCTCAATTTCTTTACTTTTTACTAAGTTGAAATTCCAACGGGTCCATTGAATGGCCCATTTACACCTGCTCGTTCGAAACCTCTAAAAAGAGGACCGCAAAAAATGTTTTATTCAAATATTAGGAGTTCAAATAATTGATTATGAGCTTTTCAACACAATTATAATGCGAAACCTCAATTTTTGTACTTTTTACTAAGTTAAAATACCAACGAGTCCATTGAAAGGCCCATTTCGACCCGCTCGTCCGAAACCTCTACAAAAAGGACTGCAAAAATAAGTTTTAATGAAATTTTAGGAGTTCATGTAATTGATTAGGAGCTTTTCAACACAATTATATTGCAAAACCGTAATTTTTGTACTTTTTACTCAGATAAAATTCTAACGGGTCCATTGAAAGTCCCAATTAGAGCTGCTCGTCCGAAACCTCTACAAAAAATGACCGCAAAACAAGTTTAAATCAAATTTTAGGAGTTCAAATAATAGATTAGGAACTTTTCAACACAATTATACTGAAAAACCTCAATTTTATACTTTTTACTCAATTAAAATTCAAACGGGCTCATTGAAAGGCCCATTTAGACCTGCTCGTCTGAAACCTCCACAAAAAGGTTCGCAAAAATGTTTTATTCAAATATTAGGAGTTCAAATAATTGATTAGAATCTTTTTAACACAATTATATTGCAAAACCTCAATTTCTATACATTTTACTCAGTTAAAATTCCAACGGGTCCATTGAATGGCCCATTTAAACCTGCTCGTCCGAAACCTCTACAAAAAGGACCGCAAAAATGTTTTATTCAAATATTAGGAGTTTAAATAATTGATTAAGAGCTTTTCAACACAATTATATTGCGAAACCTCAATTTCTGTACTTTTTACTCAGTTAAAATACCAACGGGTCCATTGAAAGGCCCATTTCGACCTGCTCGTCCGAAACCTCGACAAAAAGGACTGTAAAATAAGTTTTAATCAAATTTTAGGAGTTCATGTAATTGATTAGGAGCTTTTCAACACAATTATATTTTAAAACCTCAGTTTTTGTACTTTTTACTCAATTTAATTCCAACGAGTCCATTGAAAGGCCCATTTAGACCTGCTCGTCCGAAACCTCTACAAAAAGGACCGCAAAACAAGTTTTAATAAAATTTTAGGAGTTCAAATAATTAATTACGAGCTTTTCAACACAATTATACTGCAAAAGCTCGATTTCTGTACTTTTTACTCAGTTAAAATTCCAACGGGTCCATTGAATGGCCCATTTAGACCTGCTCGTCCGAAACCTCTACAAAAAAGGACCGCAAAACAAGTTTTAATCAAATTTTAGGAGTTCAAATAATTGATTACGAGCTTTTCAACACAATTATACTGCAAAAGCTCGATTTCTGTACTTTTTACTCAGTTAAAATTCCAACAGGTCCATTGTAAGGCCCATTTAGACCTGCTCGTCCGAAACGTATCAAAAAGGACTGCAAAAAAAGTTTTAATCAAATTTTAGGAGTTTATGTAATTGATTAGGAGCTTTTCAACACAATTATATTTAAAAACCTCAATTTTATACTTTTTACTCAATTAAAATTTCAACGGGTCCATTGAAAGGCCCATATAGACCCGCTCGTCCGAAACCTCTACAAAAAGGACCGCAAAAATGTTTTATTCAAATATTAGTAGTTCAAATATTTGATTAGGTGCTTTTCAACACATTTATATTGCAAAACCTTAATTTCTGTACTTTTTACTCAGTTAAAATTCTAACGGGTCCATAGAATGGCCCATTTAGACCTGCTCGTCCGAAACCTCGACAAAAAGGACTGCAAAATAGTTTTAATCAAATTTTAGGAGTTCAAATAATTGATTAGGAACTTTTCAACACAATTATATTGAAAAACCTCAATTTTATACTTTTTACTAAGTTAAAATTCAAACGGGCCCATTGAAAGGCCTATTTAGACCTGTTCGTCCGAAACCTCTACAAAAAGGTTCGCAAAAATGTTTTATTCAAATATTAGGAGGTCAAATAATTGATTAGGAGCTTTTCAACACAATTATATTGCAAAACTTCAATTTCTGTACTTTTTACTCAGTTAAAATTCCAACGGGTCCATTGAATGGCCCATTTAGACCTGCTCGTCCGAAACCTCTACAAAAAGGACCGCAAAAAATGTTTTATTCAAATATTAGGAGTTCAAAAAATTGATTAGGAGCTTTTCACAACAATTATAATGTGATACTTCAATTTATGTACTTTTAACTCAGCTAAAATACCAACGAGTCCATTGAAAAGCCCATTTCGACCCGCTCGTTCGAAACCTCTATAAAAAGGACTGCAAAAAAAGTTTTAATCAAATTTTAGGAGTTAAAATAATTGATTAGGAGCTTTTCAACACAATTATAATGCAAAACCTCAATTTCTGTACTTTTTACTCAGTTAAAATTCCAACGGGTCCATTGAAAGGCCCATTTAGACCTGCTCGTCCGAAACCTCTACAAAAAGGACTGCAAAAATGTTTTATTCAAATATTAGGAGTTCAAATAATTGATTAGGAGCTTTTCAACACAATTATATTGCGAAACCTCAATTTTTGTACTTTTTACTCAGTTAAAATACCAACGGGTCCATAGAAAGGCCCATTTCGACCCGCTCGTCCGAAACCACTACAAAAAGGACTGCAAAATAAGTTTTAATCAAATTTTAGGAGTTCATGTAGTTTATTACGAGCTTTTCAACACAATTATATTGCAAAAGCTCAATTTATGTACTTTTTACTCAATTTAATACCAACGGGTCTATTGAAAGGCCCATTTCGACCTGCTCGTCCGAAACCTCGACATTTTAGGAGTTCATGTAATTGATTAGGAGCTTTTCAACACAATTATATTGCAAAACCTCAGTTTTTGTACTTTTTACTCAATTTAATTCCAACGGGTCCATTGAAAGGCCCATTTAGACCTGCTCATCCGAAACCTCTAAAAAAAGGTTCGCAAAAATGTTTTATTCATATATTAGGAGTTCAAATAATTGATTAGGAGCTTTTCAACACAATTATATTGCGAAACCTCAATTTATGTACTTTTTACTCAGTTAAAATACCAACGGGTCCATTGAATGGCCCATTTAGACCTGCTCGTCCGAAACCTCTACAAAAAAGGACCGCAAAACAAGTTTTTATCAAATTTTAGGAGTTCAAATAATTGATTAGGAGCTTTTCAACATATTTATATTGCAAAACCTCAATTTCTTTACTTTTTACTCAGTTGAAATTCCAACGGGTCCATTGAATGGCCCATTTAGACATGCTCGTTCGAAACCTCTAAAAAGAGGACCGCAAAAAATGTTTTATTCAAATATTAGGAGTTCAAATAATTGATTAGGAGCTTTTCAACACAATTATAATGCGAAACCTAAATTTTTGTACTTTTTACTCAGTTAAAATACCAACGGGTCCATTGAAAGCCCCTTTTCGACCCGCTCGTCCGAAACCTCTACAAAAAGGACTGCAAAAATAAGTTTTAATCAAATTTTAGGAGTTCATGTAATTTATTAGGAGCTTTTCAACACAATTATATTGCAAAACCTTAATTTTTATACTTTTTACTCAGATAAAATTCCAACGGGTCCATTAAAAGTCCCAATTAGAGCTGCTCGTCCGAAACCTCTACAAAAAATGACCGCAAAACAAGTTTAAATCAAATTTTAGGAGTTCAAATAATTGATTAGGAGCTTTTCAACACAATTATAATGCGAAACCTCAATTTTTGAACTTTTTACTCAGTTAAAATACCAACGGGTCCATAGAAAGGCCCATTTCGACCCGCTCGTCCGAAACCACTACAAAAAGGACTGCAAAATAAGTTTTAATCAAATTTTAGGAGTTCATGTAGTTTATTAGGAGCTTTTCAACACAATTATATTGCAAAAGCTCAATTTCTGTACTTTTTACTCAATTTAATACCAACGGGTCTATTGAAAGGCCCATTTCGACCTGCTCGTCCGAAACCTCGACAAAAAGGACTGTAAAAATAAGTTTTAATCAAATTTTAGGAGTTCATGTAATTGATTAGGAGCTTTTCAACACAATTATATTGCAAAACCTCAGTTTTTGTAGTTTTTACTCAATTTAATTCCAACGGGTCCATTGAAAGGCCCATTTAGACCTGCTCATCCGAAACCTCTAAAAAAAGGTTCGCAAAAATGTTTTATTCAAATATTAGGAGTTCAAATAATTGATTAGGAGCTTTTCAACACAATTATATTGCGAAACCTCAATTTCTGTACTTTTTACTTAGTTAAAATACCAACGGGTCCATAGAAAGGCCCATTTCGACCCGCTCGTCCGAAACCACTACAAAAAGGACTGCAAAATAAGTTTTAATCAAATTTTAGGAGTTCATGTAGTTTATTAGGAGCTTTTCAACACAATTATATTGCAAAAGCTCAATTTCTGTACTTTTTACTCAATTTAATTCCAACGGGTCCATTGAAAGGCCCATTTAGACCTGCTCGTCCGAAACCTCTACAAAAAAGGACCGCAAAACAAGTTTTAATCAAATTTTAGGAGTTCAAATAATTGATTAGGAGCTTTTCAACACATTTATATTGCAAAACCTCAATTTTTGTACTTTTTACTCAATTAAAATTCCAACGGGTCTATTGTAAGGCCCATTTAGACCTGCTCGTCCGAAACGTATCAAAAAGGACTGCAAAAAAGGTTTTAATCAAATTTTAGGAGTTTATGAAATTGATTAGGATCTTTTCAACACAATTATATTGCAAAACCTCAATTTTATACTTTTTACTTAGTTAAATTTTCAACGGGTCCATTGAAAGGCCCATTTAGACCTGCTCGTCCGAAACCTCTACAAAAAGGTTCGCAAAAATGTTTTATTCAAATATTAGGAGTTAAAATAATTGATTAGGAGCTTTTCAACACAATTATATTGCAAAACCTCAATTTCTGTACTTTTTACTCAGTTAAAATTCCAACGGGTCCAATGAAAGGGCCATTTCGACCCGCTCGTCAGAAACCTCTACAAAAAGGACTGCAAAATAAGTTTTAATCAAACTTTAGGAGTTCATGTAGTTTATTAGGAGCTTTTCAACACAATTATATTGCAAAAGCTCAATTTTTGTACTTTTTACTCAATTTAATTCCAACGGGTCCATTGAAAGGCCCATTTAGACCTGCTCGTCCGAAACCTCTACAAAAAAGGACCGCAAAACAAGTTTTAATCAAATTTTAGGTGTTCAAATAATTTATTATGAGCTTTTCAACACAATTATATTGCGAAACCTCAATTTCTGTACTTTTTACTCAGTTAAAATACCAACGGGTCTATTGAAAGGCCCATTTCGACCCGCTCGTCCGAAACCTCTACAAAAAGGACTGCAAAATAAGTTTTAATCAAATTTTAGGAGTTCATGTAATTGATTAGGAGCTTTTCAACACAATTATATTGCAAAACCTCAATTTTTGTACTTTTTACTCAATTTAATTCCAACGGGTCCATTGTAAGGCCCATTTAGACCTGCTCGTCCGAAACGTATCAAAAAGGACTGCAAAAGAAGTTTTAATCAAATTTTAGGAGTTTATGTAATTGATTAGGAGCTTTTCAACACAATTATATTGCAAAACCTTAATTTTATACTTTTTACTCAGTTAAAATTTCAACGGGTCCATTGAAAGGCCCATTTAGACCCGCTCGTCCGAAACCTCTACAAAAAGGACCGCAAAAATGTTTTATTCAAATATTAGGAGTTCAAATAATTGATTAGGAGCTTTTCAACATAATTATATTGCAAAACCTCAATTTCTGTACTTTTTACTCAGTTAAAATTCCAACGGGTCCATTTAAAGGCCCATTTAGACCTGCTCGTCCGAAACCTCAACAAAAAGGACCGCAAAAATGTTTAATTCAAATATTAGGAGTTCAAATAATTGATTAGGAGCTTTTCAACACAATTATATTGCGAAACTTCAATTTCTGTACTTTTTACTCAGTTAAAATACCAACGGGTCCATTGAAAGGCCCATTTCGACCCGCTCGTCCAAAACCTCTACAAAAAGGACTGCAAAATAAGTTTTAATCAAATTTTAGGAGTTCATGTAATTGATTAGGAGCTTTTCAACACAATTATATTGCAAAACCTCAATTTTTGTACTTTTTACTCAATTTAATTCCAACGGGTCCATTGAAAGGCCCATTTAGACCTGCTCGTCCGAAACCTCTACAAAAAAGGACCGCAGAACAAGTTTTAATCAAATTTTAGGAGTTCAAATAATTGATTAGGAGCTTTTCAACACAATTATATTGAAAAAGCTAAATTTCTGTACTTTTTACTCAGTTAAAATTCCAATGGGTCCATTGTAAGGCCCATTTAGACCTGCTCGTCCGAAACATATCAAAAAGGACTGCAAAAAAGGTTTTAATCAAATTTTAGGAGTTTATGTAATTGATTAGGAGCTTTTCAACACAATTATATTGCAAAACCTCAATTTCTGTACTTTTTACTCAGTTAAAATTCCAACGGGTCCATTGAAAGGCCCATTTAGACCTGCTCGTCCGAAACCTCTACAAAAAGGACCGCAAAAATGTTTTATTCAAATATTAGGAGTTCAAATAATTGATTAGGAGATTTTCAACACATTTATATTGCAAAACCTCAATTTCTGTACTTTTTACTTAGTTAAAATTCTAACGGGGTCATGGCTCTCAATTCTCTCTCAAAAATTTCAGGGGTCCTTGTTGGGTTTTTGCTTGCTCCGCTCTTTCCGGTGGATTTTTTCTTCTTTCCACCAGTTCCCCTTCCCCTCACGGCGCTTAAGCTTCTGCCGTTTATGCAAGTTATCCAACAAATATTATTCCCCTTGGAAATCGGGACGAGGAATCAGAGAGTCATCCCACTCCAACAACCTTTATCACTTTTGTTTTATTGTTTTTCCATTATATTTTGTTTTTATCTATTTCTACTAACACTTTGTTCTCTTTATTTTCATGTTTACCGGTTGGGTTTTGTTTCTTTCCATAATATCTCCTCCATTTTCATTTTGCTTGGGTTAGATCTGGAAAAATCCCCCCGGAAATCTCCAGATCCGGTTGGCATGTTCTTTCTTTTCTCTTATCCCTTGTTATTTTCTCTCTACTTTTGGTTTATTCTAATCCCTTTTTCTTTTCATTTTGTTCTCCGGCGCTACCATGTCGACGACAAGGAATTCCTTTCAAGCAGAGCCATTTATCAGGCGGATTCTGGTTTCACCACCAGATCCGTTCCCTATGGTCTAGCCGGGTTCAACCCAGAATGGTTTTTCCTCTTTATCACAGCCATGGGTTTTATGAAGGATCCCCTTACTATTTTTTTCTAGATCTGTTTCTTATGTTAGTTTTCCTTTACCTAAACTTCTTTTGGTTTTTTTGCAGATCCTTTTATCTTCTAATCTCTAGTTCGGAGCCCCTTGAGGATTATTTCTCCTCCGACGCTTGGGCTCTCTTTTTTTCACCGTTTCTGAAATATGCGAAAAGAACCAGATGGTTCTATACGGCGGCCGTTTATCCCCGCCGCCATAAGGATATTTCTATATCGTGGTGTCGTCTAGGGTTTCCCCCTCTTTTACCTTCATCTATTTTTCTCTTGATAAATTTTAATTATCTTATCCATTTTATTTCCATTTACTATTCTAACTTCCTTTCCAAATCTTTCTTTTATTTTAGATCAGATTTTTTTGCATGCCCATCTGTCATGGGTTTCTCAGCCGGATTGCTTTTGTTTTCACCGTCGCCGCAACTCCATTTCCCTCCCTGTGGGGCCTGGTGGTGGTCTTCAACGGCGACCTTTCCTCAACGTCGGCTAGGGGTTTTTCCCCCTTTCTGTTTCTTTTTATTTAAATTTCATAAAATATTTTATTTATTAACCCCTCTTTTTTATTTTACTCTCCAGTGTCGCTTTCTCTTCCACCTCAAAAGGAATGATCTTACTGCTACCATTTGGCAAAATTCTTTGTATGTTTTCTTACTGCTCCACGTTTCATTATGCTATCACCCCTATTCTATTTTTGTTTTATTTCATTATCTGGAGGTTCTTTTAAGATTATGCTGTTCACATTTTTTAGGGTTCTATTTACCTTTACTAAACTGTTGGTTATTAAATCTTAACTTTCTTTCTTATCTTATCTGTTTATGTCATGATATTGATCCAAATAATTTCTCAAACTCAGTTATGCTTTATAATCTTATAACTATTTCGCTATATAAAGATTTCAATAACTCATCCCTATATCAAGCCCTTCCAAGGAATCATCTACAAGCCCAACTTCTGGGATCTTCCTTTATACACTGCAATAGCAATATATTCCATTCTCTGTTCATTTCTCTAGTCTTTCTTTTACATACTCATCACTGTGTGAAATGGAAATCACAAGGTTACAATGATGTCACATGGTTTTCTACTTATTATAATCTCTTCATATCCAATATATATCTAATACATACTGTTATGTTTTCTTCCTTACTTTTCACATATGGCTTGCTTTGCTGCCAATGGAGTATATCCCTTAATTTTTGTTTAGTTAAACCCCTCATTCTTATAAACTTGCATTCTCCCCACTCTATGATGAATGCTGTGACTTTTCTTTTTAAGAATATCATTATAGGCTTTATTATATTGGTATTACACATTTATCTGTTCACAATCCTGCATACATATACTAAGCCATCTTCTGCATTCAATTCTATCATAATTAACTCTTGGACAACTATGAGTAATGTACATCTATACATAGTCCCTTGCATATTGGCCAAGCTCTGTCAACCTCTTCCAATTAATTTAGAAGCTATCATTTTTTCACTTGTATCATCTTCCAAGCATCAATTTCATTTGGTTATTTTAAATTCTAAGTTTATAATTATGATCTCTACCTATCGTTCTGTCATCAAAACTATCTTCTTACATAAAATTATTCTCAAATCTTCTATTCTTTTATATATCTCTATGGTCAAGAATCCTTTCATGTATATTCTGATCTTTTTGCAGATGTCGTACACTTATGTTACTCATACCATGCAGCTCTGCAGGACCGGCTGCAACCCTTGGTGGCCCACTCACCGGTTATGTAATTATGTAGTTATATTTTATTTAATTTGCTTATCCCCTATCATTTTTTTGCTCATTTGGTCTGTAATTTTTTTCTCTACCCCGCTTCTTTCTCTCCCTTGGTTTGTAATTTTTTTGCGCTGCTTTCCTTTTGGTCTCTCTCTCTCTATGGGTTTTACTTGGTTGATTGCTGATATTAGATGTATGTCTCTAGGATTGCTTTCTGATATTAGATGTATGCTTCTAGGATTGCTTTCGGATACTAGATGTATGTCTCTAGGTTACTTCTTTGATTTATATGCTTCTATCTCTGAATACCTGCTTCATGTATGTTGCTTAATACGTTTAATCTTATGTACAATCGATATCAAATATTGCGACTCCCACTACACCTTCTTAGGTGACCTTTCTCTAGCCCTATCAAGGGATTTTACAACTACCCTACTTCCTAGGGGCATCTTCTATTATTCCACTTCTCTAAATTTTAAACTATTAATCTTTTCATTTCCCCCCTTTTTTGTCAAATCTATTGGCAAAATTCAATTCTGAAATTAAGAGTTATTATTCCATGGCTTTCAATAAAATTAATTTACAATATTTTAACATTTAACCATTTTCTTACAATCTTTCTTACCAATTATACTTTTCATAAATCTCCTCTAATAACGGTTTTAATTATTACTATTAATAATTCTATCATTCCGTTTTTATCCTGGTATATGAGTAACTACCAGTTTAAATTTGTCAATTTATATGAATTCTATTTAATACAATTTATTCTTTTTCCAAAAGCCTACTCCGTAATCTTTTCCTTTTCTTCCGCAACATTTATACTATTAATAAAATTATTTCTTTGTATAAACATATATTACTTTCCTTTATCAACACCACCTAAGTCTATTTTCCGTACTTATTATTTGTATATTAAATTATCTCCCTTTATTATCAAGGCTGCTCCAGCTGTCCTCTATATATCCCTAATCTTTGGCTATCAAATCTATAACATTTTTTTATATTTACCTTTAAACATTAAAATAATATTATATAGATATTTAAGGCAAATTTCCTTCAATTTCGCCTGCAATATACCATCTCTAAATAACTATAATAGTTTTCTTTCCCTTAATAACTCTTCTAGATCGTTTAAGGAAGGTTCTTTTTATACTTTCCTTTATGTTATTAATAGTTTCCATCTTTCCCAATCTCCAATTACTTTTCAAAAATCTCTTCAATCCACTTTCCATATTTCATCTCCCTCAATGTACTTCTTTATATATGCACATCACAAATATACCATCCCACAAAGCAAACTCTATCTTCCTACTACCCAAATTCTACCAATCCTAGCGATGGCCTCTTCCTCTTCCATTCCCCAACTCAACTCTATCAACCTCACCAACGAAGAAGCGGAACTGCTCTACACTCTTGACTTTGGTTGGGATATTATCAAGGAAGACCCCAAGCTTATTGTAATAGGGTGCTTCATATCGTCTAAAGTGTTAGACATATATGCTGTTATCAATGCATTCGAAGGAATCTGGAAGCCTAATGCGGTAGTATCTATATCGGTTATACAAGATAACTTCCTCAAAATAAAGTTCAAGGAAATCAAGAATTGCTATGAGATCATCAATCGCGGTCCTTGGTTGTACAAGGATGAATGGTTAGCAGTTACTGAATATGATCCAGCCAAAGCCTTAAGCGATTACAACTTCAATACCATGAGAATTTGGATCCGAATTTTCTCCATCCCTGATTCACTTTATGCTAATGTTGACCGATCCCATCTGGTGGGACATGCTCTAGGATCAATGGTTGGTAATGTCCTCCAAACGGATACCCGAGAAGTTGAGGGGAATATGAAGGACTTCCTTCGGGTTGAAATTATGCTTAACATCACAAGACCTGTCACCCGCTTTGTCTTTATTGGATCAGGCGAAAACAAAATCATGTGCCGTATTTAGTATGAAAGACTCCCTACTCTCTGTCCTGGTTGTGGTATTATCAGCCACACATTAGAGAACTGTCATATCTGATCTTCACTCGATCTCAACAAATTACAGTACGGAGAATGGCTCCGTTACCTTCCCCCTAGACGTCGCCCAGTTGGTATTCGTGGGCGTATACGCAATGTGGAACCGAATCTGAATCCAAACATCCCTCCAATGAATGGTAATTTTATTTTAACATTTACAATAATCTCTTCTTTCTTTCAATTTATTTCCCAAATTATTCTGTCCAAATATTTACTATCTGTTTTCCTCGTAGTGGCCCCAACAAATATTCCAGCAGCCTCGGCCAACCATACTGTTCCTCCCACCGACCAGAACAATATGGGTAATCTAAATTACATCCTCCTCATCTTTTATATAAATGGTTATAAGTATCTAACCACAATCAATATCCAATACATAGGTTCTCTAAATGAAGGCGATGCCGCCTCCTTTACGGAACAAGCAACCGAGGAAGCCCAAAACGTTGACATGGCCATGGATGAAGGCCCCAACTCTGTTAAAGATCCCCCTGCAGCTGATTTGAAGCAAAAAGCTCCACTCGAGCCCCAACCCCTGAACACCATCTATCCCATTCCGGAAGATGGTTCTGATGAAGATTGGGACACCACGGATGATTATGGTGTCCCTAGCCCTACTGCCCAGCAGATTAAAAAATTTGACTCTGAATTGAGTAAGCCTTCTAAACCCACTGATACAATTTTCAATGACTTTAATCAGTGGTTACTTAAAACTTACCCCAATGATGCAGCCCCTGCACCTGCACCTTCTCCTGCACCTGCACCTGCACCAGCCCAAACTAACCGAGGCATGAAACGCCACTCTCCAATACAAGTGTCGCTCCCGCCGAAAAAATCCAAACCATCAGGATCCACTCCAAAAGCTGGGATGAGCAGCTCTAAAAACTCTCCGGCGGCGGCTGATTCCCAGCCCCGCCGAGCAAAATGAGGATCCTATGCTGGAACTGTCAGGGTCTTGGACAAGCCCCGGTGGTTCAACATTTCCGGTCCTATGTCCAACGCACCAACCCTGATATCATTTTCTTATGCGAAACAAAAATAAATAACGCGGAATGTAACCGCATATGTCTTTCATTAGGAATGTTAGACATTATTTCTATTTCCCCTACGGAAGGGTGTTCCGGTATTTCCCTATTTGCGGTAAACAATATCAATATAAGTATAATTTCTTATTCGTCGCGTTATATTCATACTCAAATAACAAAGAACAACTCCACTATGTTTTTTACTGGAATGCACGGTTTTCCAGAAACTAGCCAAAAATTTAAAACATGGGAACTTATAGATTCATTATACTCTTCTACTAAAAATAAACCATGGCTTCTCGGTGGGGATTTTAATGAAATATTAACTGATTCTGAAAAACAAGGAGGTCCCCGAAGGGCTAGATCACAAATTAAAAATTTTTGCAACTGTCTAATACGAAACAACCTCTTTGATTGTAAGCCAACTTCTGGATGGTTCACATGGACTAAAGTAGGGCCCTTAACCCCGGTAATACATGAAAGATTAGATCGATTTATAGCTAATTCAGCTTGGCAAGACCTCTACCCTTCTTACCGAATTACAACAGAGTATGTTGCCAAATCTGACCATTGTTTCCTTCTCCTTGATTTAGACCCCTCGGCTTCTAACCCCAAAACACAACCTTCTAATAATTTCCGATTCGAAAGCTGTTGGGACAATAATGTAGATAATATTCACACAATTAAAAGGGCCTGGGCCGATACTCCCGGGACAGTCATTAACAAAATGGAAGTTGTTGGCACATACCTAGAAGAATGGCAAAACCAACAATGTTTTAAATCAACCGGAAGAATTAAGTTCCTCACTAAAAAAATTAATAAATTACTATATCGTCCCTTAACTGCCACAAATGAACAAGTATACTTAAATTATAGAACTGAACTAAATAAACTCTTAACAGAACAAGAAATTTATTGGGCCCAAAGATCTCGCACTCTCTGGCTTTCCCAAGGGGACAAAAATACCAAGTTCTTCCATGCCCGAGCTACTAATAGGAACAAGAAAAAGTTGATTACAAGCCTTTACGACGCTAACTCGAATTGACGCACGTCTGAATCAGACATTATGAATATCGCTTCTGCATATTTCCAAAATCTGTTCACAACATCCAATCCCCAAATCTCGAACAATATTCTTGATAAAATTCACCCTTCCATCAATCAATCAATGAATGAAACCCTTCTAAGGTCTTTCACTAAAGAGGAAATTATCCATGCCTTTCAAGATATTGACCCTAGGAAAGCTCCTGGCATCGATGGCCTACCCAGTAGCTTTTTTAGACAACTCTGGGACACAGTGGGTGAAGATGTTATTAATCTTTGTATTAATCTTCTAAACGGCAATGCTGATATGGCCTCAGTCAACACAACTATATTAGTACTAATCCCCAAAGTCCAGGATCCAACCTCCATGAAACAACTCAGACCAATTAGCCTCTGCACTGTCCTTTATAAAATAGTTGCCAAAACAATAGTCAACAGAATGAAACAGGCTATACATCTATGCATAAGCCCTAATCAAGCAACCTTTATCCAGGGACGCAACATATCAGACAACATCCTCGTTGCTCATGAAATTATTCACAATATTAACTCAGGAGCTACTAAGTCCTCTCAAGGAGCTGCTCTTAAGCTAGACATGGAGAATGGTCATTTCTTGCAAATGTTATGGAACGCATGGGCTTCGCATCCGAATGGATTGACCTTATAATGCGTTGCATTACTACAGTCTCCTTTTCAGTTAAAATTAATAATTCTTTCTCCCCACCCTTTCAACCTCAACGTGGTCTTCGCCAGGGGATCCCCTATCCCCTTTCCTTTTCCTCTTTTGCACTCAAGGCCTCTCGGCTTATTTAGCTGCTGCTCAACAAACTAAAATTCTTCCAGGACTAGGTGCATGTAAATACGGGCCTAAAGTCAACCACTTACTTTTTGCCGATGATTGTATGGTATTCATTAATACTAATCAATATGAAGCGTCCCTTCTTAAAAAAGCTCTTCAAATGTATGCTAATGCATCCGGTCAAGCGGTTAATTTTGAGAAATCAATAATTTTTTATAACCCGCGTACACCATCAGCAACAAGAAATGCAATCAACAACTTTTTACAAGTACGTGAGGTTACTAATCCTGGAGTATATCTAGGCATCCCACTTCTAATTGGGAAAAACAAAACTGAATCACTAGGATTTGTGCGCGATAAAGTACATGATCGTCTCTCTAGTTGGGACAAACATCTCCTCTCTTTTAGTGGTCGAGAGATATTCATCAAAGCAGTCTTACAATCTCTTCCACAATATGTCATGTCCTGCTATCTTCTACCACAAAACATCATCGATGATATGACTACATCAATCTGTCAATACTGGTGGACTGGAAAATCCAACAAAAAAGGTTGGCATATGATCCCATGGAATCGTGTATGCCTACCTAAATCTGCTGGTGGCATGGGTTTTAAGGATTTGCACGACTTTAACATTGCTCTCTTGGGCAAGCAACTTTGGAAACTCATCTGTGAACCAGATTCTCTATTAGGACAAATATATCGTTCCAAATACTATCCCTCAGGCAATATCCTAGATGCACCAAAACCCAATCGGGGTTCTTTTGCTTGGCAAGGTATTATGTATAACGCGCTTCAGCATCTTTTCCCCGGCTTTCTTCACCGCCCAGGCATAAACAATAATATTAGAATACACAAAGATATATGGGGAGGGTCTTCCCCAATTGAGCTCACTGGGGATTACGAAATCTCAGATGAATTCTATATTCGATGTCGTGATTTTATGATTCGTAACCAAACTTCTTGGGATACGGATAAGGTAAGAAATTACTTCAATCCAACTGACGCCGATGCTATTCTTCGCATCCCCATCATAAATTATCAACGTGATTCAATACTCTGGTCTCCTAACGACTCGGGTATTTACTCAGTCCGTTCTGGATATATTTTCCTACAACGCTCCATAATCCCACCTACGTCACCTACTCGGTTCTGGAAGTTTTTATACAAAGTCAAAGCTTTTCCCAAAGTCAAAACTTTCGGTTGGCGTATGGCATCTGACGCTCTACCAGTTGGATTTAAAATGCAAGCCTTTTCTCCTAACTCGGGACCTTGTCCTATCTTTGATAGCCACTCGGAATCGATCCTTCATGCGTTTCGTGACTGCCCTGGGGCGGCTGAAGTCCTCCAAATTTGTGGTATCCCTATCACTCTTTATAGGAGTATAGCTCCCACGCCTCTGCAATGGTTGGAGGAAGCAGCCACTACCATTTCCCCTGATAAATTTGGTCTCTTCCTTACTGCTTTATGGAATAGACGTAACGACTGGTACAAATGTTTTATTCAAATATTAGGAGTTCAAATAATTAATTAGGAGCTTTTCAACACAATTATATTGCAAAACCTCAATTTAATTCCAAAACCTCAATTTTTGTACTTTTTACTCAATTTAATTCCAACGGGTCCATTGTAAGGCCCATTTAGACCTGCTCGTCTGAAACGTATAAAAAAGGACTGCAAAAAAGTTTTTAATCAAATTTTAGGTGTTTATGTAATTGATTAGGAGCTTTTCAACACAATTATATTGCAAAACTTCAATTTTTGTACTTTTTACACAATTTAATTCCAACGGGTCCATTGAAAGGCCCATTTAGACCTGCTCGTCCGAAACCTCTACAAAAAGGACCGCAAAAATGTTTTATTCAAATATTATGAGTTCAGATAATTGATTAGGAGCTTTTCAACACATTTATAGTGCAAAACCTCAATTTCCGTACCTTTTACTTAGTTAAAATTCTAACGGGTCCATTGAAAGGCCCATTTAGACCTGCTCGTCTGAAACCTCGACAAAAAGGACTGCAAAATAGTTTTAATCAAATTTTAGGAGTTCAAATAATTTATTAGGAGCTTTGCAACACAATTATATTGCAAAACATCAATTTTATACTTTTTACTCAGTTAAAATTCAAACGGGCCCATTGGAAGGCCCATTTAGACCTGCTCGTCCGAAACCTCTACAAAAAGGTTCGCAAAAATGTTTTATTCAAATATTAGGAGTTAAAATAATTGATTAGGAGCTTTTCAACACAATTATATTGCAAAACCTCAATTGCTGTACTTTTTACTCAGTTAAAATTCCAAAGGGTCCATTGAAAGGCCCATTTAGACCTGCTCGTCCGAAACCTTTACAAAAAGGACCGCAAAAATGTTTTATTCAAATATTAGGAGTTCAAATAATTGATTAGGAGCTTTTCAACACAATTATATTGCGAAACCTCAATTTCTGTACTTTTTACTCAGTTAAAATACCAACGGGTCCATTGAAAGGCCCATTTCGACCCACTCGTCCGAAACCTCTGCAAAATAAGTTTTAATCAAATTTTAGGAGTTCTTGTAATTTATTAGGAGCTTTTCAAACAATTATATTGCAAAACCTCAATTTTTGTACTTTTTACTCAATTTAATTCCAACGGGTCCATTGAAAGGCCCATTTAGACCTGTTCGTCCAAAACTTCTACAAAAAAGGACCGCAAAACAAGTTTTAATCAAATTTTAGGAGTTCAAATAATTGATTAGGAGCTTTTCAACACAATTATATTGCAAAAGCTAAATTTCTGTACTTTTTACTCAGTTAAAATTCCAACGGGTCCATTGTAAGGCCCATTTAGACCTGCTCGTCCGAAACGTATCAAAAAGGACTGCAAAAAAGGTTTTAATCAAATTTTAGGAGTTTATGTAATTGATTAGGAGCTTTTCAACACAATTATATTGCAAAACCTCAATTTTATACTTTTTACTTAGTTAAATTCAACAGGTCCATTGAAAGGCCCATTTAGACCCGCTCGTCCAAAACCTCTACAAAAAGGACCGCAAAAATGTTTTATTCAAATATTAGGGGTTCAAATAATTGATTAGGAGCTTTTCAACACATTTATACTGCAAAACCTCAATTTCTGTACTTTTTACTCAGTTAAAATTCTAACGGGTCCATTGAAAGGCCCATTTAGACCTGCTCGTCCGAAACCTCGACAAAAAGGACTGCAAAAAAGTTTTAATCAAATTTTAGGAGTTCAAATAATTTATTAGGAGCTTTTCAACACAATTATATTGCAAAACCTCAGTTTTTGTAATGTTTACTCAATTTAATTCCAACGGGTCCATTGAAAGGCCCATTTAGACCTGCTCGTCCGAAACCTCTTCAAAAAGGACCGCAAAAATGTTTTATTCAAATATTAGGAGTTCAAATAATTGATTGGGAGCTTTTCAACACAATTATATTGCGAAACTTCAATTTCTGTACTTTTGCTCAGTTAAAATACCAACCAGTCCATTGAAAGGCCCTTTTCGACCCGCTCGTCCGAAACCTCTACAAAAAGGACTGCAAAATAGGTTTTAATCAAATTTTAGGAGTTCATGTGATTGATTAGGAGCTTTTCAACACAATTATATTGCAAAACCTCAATTTTTGTACTTTTTACTCAATTTAATTCCAACGGGTCCATTAAAAGGCCCATTTAGACCTGCTCGTCCGAAACCTCTACAAAAAAGGACCGCAAAACAAGTTTTAATCAAATTTTAGGAGTTCAAATAATTTATTAAGAGCTTTTCAACACAATTATATTGCAAAAGCTAAATTTCTGTACTTTTTAATCAGTTAAAATTCCAACGGGTCCATTGTAAGGCCCAGTTAGACCTGCTCGTCTGAAACGTATAAAAAAGGACTGCAAAAAAGTTTTTAATCAAATTTTAGGTGTTTATGTAATTGATTAGGAGCTTTTCAACACAATTATATTGCAAAACCTCAATTTTTGTACTTTTTACACAATTTAATTCCAACGGGTCCATTGAAAGGCCCATTTAGACCTGCTCGTCCGAAACCTTTACAAAAAGTACCGCAAAAATGTTTTATTCAAATATTATGAGTTCAGATAATTGATTAGGAGCTTTTCAACACATTTATACTGCAAAACCTCAATTTCCGTAACTTTTACTCAGTTAAAATTCTAACGGGTCCATTGAAAGGCCCATTTAGACCTGCTCGTCTGAAACCTCGACAAAAAGGACTGCAAAATAGTTTTAATCAAATTTTAGGAGTTCAAATAATTTATTAGGAGCTTTGCAACACAATTATATTGCAAAACATCAATTTTATACTTTTTACTCAATTAAAATTCAAACGGGCCCATTGGAAGGCCCATTTAGACCTGCTCGTCCGAAACCTCTACAAAAAGGATCGCAAAAATGTTTTATTCAAATATTAGGAGTTAAAATAATTGATTAGGAGCTTTTCAACACAATTATATTGCAAAACCTCAATTGCTGTACTTTTTACTCAGTTAAAATTCCAAAGGGTCCATTGAAAGGCACATTTAGACCTGCTCGTCCGAAACCTCTACAAAAAGGACCGCAAAAATGTTTTATTCAAATATTAGGAGTTCAAATAATTGATTAGGAGCTTTTCAACGCAATTATATTGCGAAACCTCAATTTCTGTACTTTTTACTCAGTTAAATTACCAACGGGTCCATTGAAAGGCCCATTTCGACCCGCTCGTCCGAAACCTCTACAAAAAGGACTGCAAAATAAGTTCTAATCAAATTTTAGGAGTTCTTGTAATTGATTAGGAGCATTTCAAACAATTATATTGCAAAACCTCAATTTTTGTACTTTTTACTCAATTTAATTCCAACGGGTCCATTGAAAGGCCCATTTAGACCTGCTCGTCCGAAACCTCTACAAAAAAGGACCGCAAAACAAGTTTTAATCAAATTTTAGGAGTTCAAATAACTGATTAGGAGCTTTTCAACACAATTATATTGCAAAAGCTAAATTTCTGTACTTTTTACTCAGTTAAAATTCGAACGGGTCCATTGTAAGGCCCATTTAGACATGCTCGTCCGAAACGTATCAAAAATGACTGCAAAAAGGTTTTAATCAAATTTTAGGAGTTTATGTAATTGATTAGGAGCTTTTCAACACAATTATATTGCAAAACTTCAATTTTATACTTTTTACTCAGTTAAAATTTCAACGGGTCCATTAAAAGGCCCATTTAGACCCGCTCGTCCGAAACCTCTACAAAAAGGACCGCAAAAATGTTTTATTCAAATATTAGGAGTTCAAATAATTGATTAGGAGCTTTTCAACACATTTATACTGCAAAACCTCAATTTCTGTACTTTTTACTCAGTTAAAATTCCAACGAGTCCATTGAAAGCCCATTTAGACCTGCTCGTCCGAAACCTCTACAAAAAGGATCGCAAAAATGTTTTATTCAAATATTAGGAATTCAAATAATTGATGAGGAGCTTTTCAACACAATTATATTGCAAAACCTCAATTTCTGTACTTTTTACTCAGTTAAAATACCAACGGGTCCATTGAAAGGCCCATTTCGACCCACTCGTCCGAAACCTCTACAAAAAGGACCGCAAAAATGTTTTATTCAAATATTATGAGTTCAGATAATTGATTAGGAGCTTTTCAACACATTTATAGTGCAAAACCTCAATTTCAGTACCTTTTACTCAGTTAAAATTCTAACGGGTCCATTGAAAGGCCCATTTAGACCTGCTCGTCTGAAACCTCGACAAAAAGGACTGCAAAATAGTTTTAATCAAATTTTAGGAGTTCAAATAATTTATTAGGAGCTTTGCAACACAATTATATTGCAAAACATCAATTTTATACTTTTTACTCAGTTAAAATTCAAACGGGCCCATTGGAAGGCCCATTTAGACCTGCTCGTCCGAAACCTCTACAAAAAGGTTCGCAAAAATGTTTTATTCAAATATTAGGAGTTAAAATAATTGATTAGGAGCTTTTCAACACAATTATATTGCAAAACCTCAATTGCTGTACTTTTTACTCAGTTAAAATTCCAAAGGGTCCATTGAAAGGCCCATTTAGACCTGCTCGTCCGAAACCTTTACAAAAAGGACCGCAAAAATGTTTTATTCAAATATTAGGAGTTAAAATAATTGATTAGGAGCTTTTCAACACAATTATATTGCGAAACCTCAATTTCTGTACTTTTTACTCAGTTAAAATACCAACGGGTCCATTGAAAGGCCCATTTCGACCCACTCGTCCGAAACCTCTACAAAAAGGACTGCAAAATAAGTTTTAATCAAATTTTAGGAGTTCTTGTAATTTATTAGGAGCTTTTCAAATAATTATATTGCAAAACCTCAATTTTTGTACTTTTTACTCAATTTAATTCCAACGGGTCCATTGAAAGGCCCATTTAGACCTGTTCGTCCAAAACTTCTACAAAAAAGGACCGCAAAACAAGTTTTAATCAAATTTTAGGAGTTCAAATAATTGATTAGGAGCTTTTCAACACAATTATATTGCAAAAGCTAAATTTCTGTACTTTTTACTCAGTTAAAATTCCAACGGGTCCATTGTAAGGCCCATTTAGACCTGCTCGTCCGAAACGTATCAAAAAGGACTGCAAAAAAGGTTTTAATCAAATTTTAGGAGTTTATGTAATTGATTAGGAGCTTTTCAACACAATTATATTGCAAAACCTCAATTTTATACTTTTTACTTAGTTAAATTCAACAGGTCCATTGAAAGGCCCATTTAGACCCGCTCGTCCGAAACCTCTACAAAAAGGACCGCAAAAATGTTTTATTCAAATATTAGGGTTCAAATAATTGATTAGGAGCTCTTCAACACATTTATACTGCAAAACCTCAATTTCTGTACTTTTTACTCAGTTAAAATTCTAACGGGTCCATTGAAAGGCCCATTTAGACCTGCTCGTCCGAAACCTCGACAAAAAGGACTGCAAAAAAGTTTTAATCAAATTTTAGGAGTTCAAATAATTTATTAGGAGCTTTTCAACACAATTATATTGCAAAACCTCAGTTTTTGTAATGTTTACTCAATTTAATTCCAACGGGTCCATTGAAAGGCCCATTTAGACCTGCTCGTCCGAAACCTCTTCAAAAAGGACCGCAAAAATGTTTTATTCAAATATTAGGAGTTCAAATAATTGATTGGGAGCTTTTCAACACAATTATATTGCGAAACTTCAATTTCTGTACTTTTGCTCAGTTAAAATACCAACCGGTCCATTGAAAGGCCCTTTTCGACCCGCTCGTCCGAAACCTCTACAAAAAGGACTGCAAAATAGGTTTTAATCAAATTTTAGGAGTTCATGTGATTGATTAGGAGCTTTTCAACACAATTATATTGCAAAACCTCAATTTTTGTACTTTTTACTCAATTTAATTCCAACGGGTCCATTAAAAGGCCCATTTAGACCTGCTCGTCCGAAACCTCTACAAAAAAGGACCGCAAAACAAGTTTTAATCAAATTTTAGGAGTTCAAATAATTTATTAAGAGCTTTTCAACACAATTATATTGCAAAAGCTAAATTTCTGTACTTTTTACTCAGTTAAAATTCCAACGGGTCCATTGTAAGGCCCATTTAGACCTGCTCGTCTGAAACGTATAAAAAAGGACTGCAAAAAAGTTTTTAATCAAATTTTAGGTGTTTATGTAATTGATTAGGAGCTTTTCAACACAATTATATTGCAAAACCTCAATTTTTGTACTTTTTACACAATTTAATTCCAACGGGTCCATTGAAAGGCCCATTTAGACCTGCTCGTCCGAAACCTCTACAAAAAGGACCGCAAAAATGTTTTATTCAAATATTATGAGTTCAGATAATTGATTAGGAGCTTTTCAACACATTTATACTGCAAAACCTCAATTTCCGTAACTTTTACTCAGTTAAAATTCTAACGGGTCCATTGAAAGGCCCATTTAGACCTTCTCGTCTGAAACCTCGACAAAAAGGACTGCAAAATAGTTTTAATACAATTTTAGGAGTTCAAATAATTTATTAGGAGCTTTGCAACACAATTATATTGCAAAACATCAATTTTATACTTTTTACTCAGTTAAAATTCAAACGGGCCCATTGGAAGGCCCATTTAGACCTGCTCGTCCGAAACCTCTACAAAAAGGTTCGCAAAAATGTTTTATTCAAATATTAGGAGTTAAAATAATTGATTAGGAGCTTTTCAACACAATTATATTGCAAAACCTCAATTGCTGTACTTTTTACTCAGTTAAAATACCAACGGGTCCATTGAAAGGCCCATTTCGACCCACTCGTCCGAAACCTCTACAAAAAGGACTGCAAAATAAGTTTTAATCAAATTTTAGGAGTTCTTGTAATTGATTAGGAGCTTTTCAAACAATTATATTGCAAAACCTCAATTTTTGTACTTTTTACTCAATTTAATTCCAACGGGTCCATTGAAAGGCCCATTTAGACCTGTTCGTCCAAAACCTCTACAAAAAAGGACCGCAAAACAAGTTTTAATCAAATTTTAGGGGTTCAAATAATTGATTAGGAGCTTTTCAACACAATTATATTGCAAAAGCTAAATTTCTGTACTTTTTACTCAGTTAAAATTCCAACGGGTCCATTGTAAGGCCCATTTAGACCTGCTCGTCCGAAACGTATCAAAAAGGACTGCAAAAAAGGTTTTAATCAAATTTTAGGAGTTTATGTAATTGATTAGGAGCTTTTCAACACAATTATATTGCAAAACCTCAATTTTATACTTTTTACTTAGTTAAATTTTCAACAGGTCCATTGAAAGGCCCATTTAGACCCGCTCGTCCGAAACCTCTACAAAAAGGACCGCAAAAATGTTTTATTCAAATATTAGGGGTTCAAATAATTGATTAGGAGCTTTTCAACACATTTATACTGCAAAACCTCAATTTCTGTACTTTTTACTCAGTTAAAATTCTAACGGGTCCATTGAAAGGCCCATTTAGACCTGCTCGTCCGAAACCTCGACAAAAAGGACTGCAAAAAAGTTTTAATCAAATTTTAGGAGTTCAAATAATTTATTAGGAGCTTTTCAACACAATTATATTACAAAACCTCAGTTTTTGTAATGTTTACTCAATTTAATTCCAACGGGTCCATTGAAAGGCCCATTTAGACCTGCTCGTCCGAAACCTCTTCAAAAAGGACCGCAAAAATGTTTTATTTAAATATTAGGAGTTCAAATAATTGATTGGGAGCTTTTCAACACAATTATATTGCGAAACTTTAATTTCTGTACTTTTGCTCAGTTAAAATACCAACCGGTCCATTGAAAGGCCCTTTTCGACCCGCTCGTCCGAAACCTCTACAAAAAGGACTGCAAAATAGGTTTTAATCAAATTTTAGGAGTTCATGTGATTGATTAGGAGCTTTTCAACACAATTATATTGCAAAACCTCAATTTTTGTACTTTTTACTCAATTTAATTCCAACGGGTCCATTAAAAGGCCCATTTAGACCTGCTCGTCCGAAACCTCTACAAAAAAGGACCGCAAAACAAGTTTTAATCAAATTTTAGGAGTTCAAATAATTTATTAAGAGCTTTTCAACACAATTATATTGCAAAAGCTAAATTTCTGTACTTTTTACTCAGTTAAAATTCCAACGGGTCCATTGTAAGGCCCATTTAGACCTGCTCGTCTGAAACGTATAAAAAAGGACTGCAAAAAAGTTTTTAATCAAATTTTAGGTGTTTATGTAATTGATTAGGAGCTTTTCAACACAATTATATTGCAAAACCTCAATTTTTGTACTTTTTACTCAATTTAATTCCAACGAGTCCATTGAAAGGCCCATTTAGACCTGCTCGTCCGAAACCTCTACAAAAAGGACCGCAAAAATGTTTTATTCAAATATTAGGAGTTCAGATAATTGATTAGGAGCTTTTCAACACATTTATACTGCAAAACCTCAATTTCTGTACCTTTTACTCAGTTAAAATTCTAACGGGTCCATTGAAAGGCCCATTTAGACCTGCTCGTCTGAAACCTCGACAAAAAGGACTGCAAAATAGTTTTAATCAAATTTTAGGAGTTCAAATAATTTATTAGGAGCTTTTTAACACAATTATATTGCAAAACCTCAATTTTATACTTTTTACTCAGTTAAAATTCAAACGGACCCATTGGAAGGCCCATTTAGACCTGCTCGTCCGAAACCTCTACAAAAAGGTTCGCAAAAATGTTTTATTCAAATATTAGGAGTTAAAATAATTGATTAGGAGCTTTTCAACACAATTATATTGCAAAACCTCAATTGCTGTACTTTTTACTCAGTTAAAATTCCAAAGGGTCCATTAAAAGGCACATTTAGACCTGCTCGTCCGAAACCTCTACAAAAAGGACCGCAAAAATGTTTTATTCAAATATTAGGAGTTCAAATAATTGATTAGGATCTTTTCAACGCAATTATATTGCGAAACCTCAATTTCTGTACTTTTTACTCAGTTAAATTACCAACGGGTCCATTGAAAGGCCCATTTCGACCCGCTCGTCCGAAACCGCTACGAAAAGGACTGCAAAATAAGTTCTAATCAAATTTGTAACCCCCTCATCCCGGTCTGGCCGGATGACCGGTTCGAGTGGGCCACACGGGGAAAACCGAAGCGAAACCTAAAGGATTCCCCCTCGGTTAGCAACCCTATTTTTTTTCTTTTTATATTAATCTTGCCTAGATGAATATTAGGTCCTATGTGATTCACAACAGCGGAAAACGTTCAAAGGAAAACACATTCGAAACACAGCCACGCATAAACAGTCAATTTTAAGCTTATAAGGCAGGCAGTATCGATACCCTAATCAGGGGTATCGATACCCCCTTTCTAGGTCAACCCAAGAAGTCAACATGTGAAGACCGTATCGATACCCTTACCAGGGGTATCGATACCCTCTTCCTCGGTCAACCTTCCTTGGTCAATAGAATAGAACCGTATCGATACTCGGGAACACCGTATCGATACGCTCCAATCTAACTCCCACTTTCAAATTACAGAGACTTTGGAGGGTATCGATACCCTAAGGGTATCGATACCCTAGGAAAAATCTGGGGCATTTGGGCAAAGAGTATCGATACCCTAACCAGGGGTATCGATACCCCCTGCACTGCAACTCCTCAAACTCAACTAAAACGGCCCCAACACGACTCTTCATGCATTTCTCGACTCACCTAAGCGTATACCAACATGCAAGCACACATAAATAAGCCATGGGTGTCATTCAAACATGGATTTAAGCTTTCATACATAGCATTCAATTCAATGAGCAATATAGGCAATAATAAGCATACATGAAGGCTCAAATGGTCTTAAAAACACAAGTCAAACACAAGAGGTTTGCAACCATACATAAGGCAACCTAAACACCCTAAAGCATGCCATCATACACACCAACAATCATCAAGGTATTACATGCATACAATCCATAATTAATTCAAACATCGCATTAGGCATTAACAACAATAAGCCAACACATAGGAGTCTAGATACAAGCTCCTAAGACACATAGCATTTCCCATTGCTAGACTATTACATTATTTAATTAAATCATACTTGAGCAAACCACCACACGCTTGGACGCCCTTATCTTGCTCCTTGCTAACTCCAAGCTAAAGATCTACACTGTCGGAAAAAGGAGAGCGTAAGCATAAAGCTTAGTGAGCGGAGCTCTAAAACATAACTACGACAATGCAGGGTTCAAAGCTTTCTTTAAAAGTAAAAGTCAACGCATACAAATCATCCAACTACCTAATCTTTCTACTAACAAACGAGTTCAACCAAGGGTCAACAACATAGGCATTTATCATAGCATTACACCTCATAGTATGCATAAAGGTATGATCTTAGATTAAGGCAAACCATAAAAGAGAATGATATAGTGAGATACACATGAACAACACATGGTATGCACAAGCATAACCAAACACACACGGTGGGACTACACATCACCGTTTCGACTAGTAGTTTTCCAATGGGACTACACATCAAAGTACTCTTCTACTAGTCACTACCGGTGGGACTACACATCACCGGAGTCTTATACCATTCGCTACCGGCGGGACTACACATCACCGGAGCAACGACAACCATCACGTGAGGTTCGACACCAACCATGCAACACGATGCACAATTACTACCATACGACATGTACTCACTATATCATGCACAACCAAATCAAGATGTGACAAAAATCACAATTAGGCATCACTTACTACTTGGAATCTTACCGATCACAAATGGTCTTACTCACCATTTTCGTGCACAACTTGCACCAATTTACTCACACCTTACAAGGCATATCAACGACATCATTAATACCATCATACATGATCAACGATATAATATTAAGCAATCATAATTCTTCCCAAATTATTTAAGTTTCATGCTTCACAAACCATCACCACAAGTAATGAAAACAAATGGAAAAAGGGAAATTAAAGAGGCAATTCACAACAACTTACCCTTGAGTTTAATTCAACTTTTCAAGCCAAATCTAAATTCTTTCAAAATCATCTTTGAACCAAAACATTACTTGAAAACATTTTCACCTCCACATGCTAGAACCAACCTTTGAAATCAATTTAAAACATTAACCACTCACCTCATTTCCTTAAGCAAAACAAGCAAAGCCGACTCAAGCCTCCTCACTTCCGGATTCGATCCCAAAGCTTTACCAACGCAAATCCTTGCTTTTAATCGCCTCAACACAAGTAAATTAACCTCAAATCAGTCCACAACACAATGTAGCAAACCCAGAATACAATTCAAACATCAAACACTTGTTTTTCGAACCAAGAACAATCCCCAAAAAGCCATTCCCGAGCAGCCCCCTTGCACAGCCGAAAACCATTGTTTCCAACTCTTTTAACACACCTAATAGCTTCCAAAACAACCCCTAACTATCATACAACCATCAGCCCTCATTTTCCAACATAAAACAG
This sequence comes from Hibiscus tridactylites, assembly GCA_958450335.1. Lineage (NCBI taxonomy): Eukaryota > Viridiplantae > Streptophyta > Magnoliopsida > Malvales > Malvaceae > Hibiscus > Hibiscus tridactylites. The sequence goes on along the minus strand of OY288283.1, from coordinate 56,405,041 downwards.
CCCTAAAACTCACTTCTAAACCCTCCTAAAACCCCTCCAAAACCCAAATACGAATTTCTTAATAAAACCAATTAAAAATGATATATGTTGGACCATTCGGGCTACAAACAACACATATAATAATAAGAATTCAAAAGCTTCAACATTGAACAACAAAGTTAGGATTTTTAACTTAAAGGTTCAAAAACTCAAAACATGAGACAATGAGTTTTTATGAAAACTAAATACATTTAGAGAAAGAGGAAGGTGAGGGCAGCTCAAAAGTACCATTACCTTTTAAAAATCATCAAGGATGAAGGATGGAGGAGATGAAATGGAAGCTTCAATGGTGGGAGGGGGTTTCACGTTGGGTGTGTTTTTGGGAGGTAGAAGATGACACAAATTTTGGGTGTTTTGGAATTAAAAGGGTCTTTATTTTTACAAGGCACTTATTTACGAAACTGCCATTAATGAAATGGCTATTGGGCTTGGGTTTAAATAAAAATTGGATCCAACACATTTGTTTTATTTGTAAACAAAACCCGAACCAATATTTAATTTATTTAAATTATAGAACCGAACCCGAATTATTAAAACATTATTTTCACCCGACCCCTAAACCCGGGTGTTACAACTCTCCCCTACTTAAGGAAATTTCGTCCCCGAAATTTATCAAACAGAAAGAGTCACTGACACATGCTCCTCCACACTTTCTCTCACCACAACACACCCACCAACTCGGTAGACTCACCACACAACATTAGCTAACTGATGCCAAAATCTCAACGGGTCCTTCAATGCATGACCATTTTAAATTCAACTCAATCTTTTCAACAACATAACACGGAACAAAACTGGCTCACACTTCTGAATCATAGATACACAGAACACATCACAAACCCATTTCTAACTCTGATGGTAACTGCAACAATAAACGACATAACTAGCTCGATTCACAGTCTCATACAATACTGCTTGAACACTTGACTCATAACCTTCTCTGACTGATCCTCTGTCTTCATCAATTAACCAAACACTATGCAGACGTCTTCAAAAATCTAGCAGAAAACTCGAATCTCTACTGACCACTATCAAACACAAGACACTGTACAAATCACGCTCCTGCTAAGGCACAACTCCGCCATCTTACACAAGGTACAAGTAACCAGAACATGTATAAAATGGGCACACTCGATGTAACTATCATTGCTTACTCGGCTAAACTCTCTCGTAAGAAATCAAAGGCGAACCGGACATAAAGTTCCTCAAATCCATTTCCCACTTTCATTAAGGATCTTCCATGAATGTAACAAACTAGAAGAAACTAATGCTCGATCTTGACACACTGGCAAACTATACACTTACTCGCATACTGAACAACGTCATTCATCAACTCAACCCAGAAGTACTCATCTCCAACTCGCAATACGTCTTCATACAACTCAGATGCACTGGAAATGAACTGCCGTATGCTTCGGTCAACACAATACGTCTCAAAACACTATGTCAATCGGTACAACAATTCTGTCTCTAACAATACAAATTCCATCATCTCTGAACTGTACTCTGAAAGTTTTCTTTCTGATATGCCTGGCACGTGAGGTGCCAAGAATCTGTCTTGCAACTGTTTCTCTTCAACATTCTGACTCAAAGTAGTCTCAACCCGAAGCTCGGCCACAAAACTACTATCATTTGATATACGGAATTCGGCAATTGCAACTCGTAACTCAACTACTAATCTAACAGCAAATACAACTCGGAACATCGGTTGCTACGTAGACTCTCTTCAGGTAGTACTCAATCTTTGAGATCACAGTCTTCAAGCAATTCTAACTACTCATGTTGTTCAAGTTCCAACCCTTCCTAAGTCTTCAAATATTTCAAGTTCTGATGACACGTACATATACACTGTGCATTTCTTACTATACAAGCTTTGTCTCTAAGTCTTCGAAGCAAATACAACTGTAATTAACTCTAAGTCTAGTGTCGGATAATTCTTTTCATGGTCTTTCAACTATCTCAATGAATAGGTCACAATCTTCTATCTCGCGTAAGCACCCAACCTAACTCTACATGTACACATCACCTTGGTTCACAACTCTTTCTCTAGTATAGGCTGGATCAAGGTCGAAGCTCTCTTCAAAGTTTCTTTCAGCTTCTCAAAGGCTCATTGTCTCGCATCTAACCACACAACTGCACATTCTTCTGTAGCAATCTATCAATGGAGCAACTATCTTCAAAAGACTATTTACAATTCTCTGAAAGTAACGGTACTAGACCTAGGAACTATAGATATCTACCACAGTCTTCAATTTCTTACAACTCATGTCTTCTTTTGACCACTTGGGATTTACTCTAATACGCTCGGCAAATCTACATGTCCCAGGTGGACATCTTCTTTAACTTGGAGTTCACGTTTGCTCAACTTGGCATACAACTGATTGTCTAAAAGGATCTACAACACTAACTTCAAGCTTATCATGGTCTTCTTCGATACGTGAACATACCCACGTATCATCTAAAAGAGCTACTACAAACTGATCAAGGACTTAGGAAAAACATTCTGCTCAACATCTCTATGAAGGTAACTAATACACTAGTCAAACAAAACGGCATAACTCAAAACCCAAAGTGATCACATCTGCCCCGAGAGCTGTCTTCGATACTTCAACTTTTCTCACGTTCCACTGGTAATAATCGGATCTCAAATTAATCTTAAAAAGACTGAAGCACCCCTCAACTAATCAACATACCACTGATGCTTAGAAACAAATACCAACTACTCACTGTCGATTGTTTCAACTGTCTGAAATCTAATCACCTTCTTGTATTGTCCTCTCTTCTCTTCACAAATTACACTATCACACTCTAAGATGATGTACTAGGCCTAATCAATATAAGGTCTAGCAAACTCGTAGTTGATTCCTTAACACTCTCAAGTCGGTCGAGAATCATAAGGTACAGAGCAACCAAAACACAAGCAAACTCGAAGACGATCTCAAAAACAAGCTCTTCTTCTCTAACAGGAGACAAACCGGGAAATTCTTCCAAACACTTTTAGGGGAAAACACAACCTATTCTAACATTTTGCGGTCTAATCCTCCCTCAAAATCAAATTCATCACATTGGCTAGGCAAGTCTGTCAACTAACTCAATCAGTCTTTGACCGCTGACGCCGGATCAACATTCGATACGAAATCCACATTCCCACCTACCATTACAATCTCATAGTCATCCGTATGCTTTAAGAAAACTTTCATTATCTCAAAGTCTACCCTAACTCCATGTTCTACAAGCCATTTCATGCACCGACTTACATCAAAATCGAAAAAGGCAATTCCATCGCATCTACTGGAAACATGTGACCCTGAACCATCAACGAACATCCCTTGTACATCTTTCTGACCACGGCTGTATCCCCGAAGGAGCTAGTATCACCAACACCTACCTCTGGTACCTCACAAGGTGGATTTCAACAGCTTTGCAAACTCACTCAAAATACACAGACACGTAGATCCAGAATTAATCAGAAAAACAAGCCCAATGACTGTATCGAGGAATTACTTGCTACAACATCGACATCCTTCCGAAGCCAGCTCTTAAGTCTTCACTTCTATCATCATCTCATACCAAGATTGGTCACATTGTTCTCCCTCAACAGAAACCAGCTCATATACACGTTGCCCCAAACAAACAAACTGCACTCCCAACTCTGGTACGGTCATACTACCATGAACTACAGCACTAGGCCCACGCCTCGGCCTCAAACTTACCAAAGACAACAATGCAATAATAAACAAAACACACAAGCAAGATTATTTAGGGTTAGCAAGAGCAAGGGTCCAAGGTGCTCAAGTATATTCCTTTACAAAAATCTTTTCAAATAAGTAATAGTAGCAATGGGAACTCGACACTACGCTTTAACACAAACATCATGCTAACACATGCTTTCGATCACCGTACTAACAAGCAAACATCAAGCATACATGGAAAAACATTCACCGAGACATAACAACAACATAACACTTCAAACTTACCTCACTTACCTACCCGAGGTCTCGGAAACCTCAGGCTCTGATACCAATAAATGTAACCCCCTCATCCCGGTCTGGCCGAATGACCGGTTCGAGTGGGCCACACGGGGAAAACCGAAGCGAAACCCAAAGGATTCCCCCTCGGTTAGCAACCCTATTTTTTTTCTTTTTATATTAATCTTGCCTAGATGAATATTAGGTCCTATGTGATTCACAACAGCGGAAAACGTTCAAAGGAAAACACATTCGAAACACAGCCACGCATAAACAGTCAATTTTAAGCTTATAAGGCAGGCAGTATCGATACCCTAATCAGGGGTATCGATACCCCCTTTCTAGGTCAACCCAAGAAGTCAACATGTGAAGACCGTATCGATACCCTTACCAGGGGTATCGATACCCTCTTCCTCGGTCAACCTTCCTTGGTCAATAGAATAGAACCGTATCGATACTCGGGAACACCGTATCGATACGCTCCAATCTAACTCCCACTTTCAAATTACAGAGACTTTGGAGGATATCGATACCCTAAGGGTATCGATACCCTAGGCAAAATCTGGGGCATTTGGGCAAAGAGTATCGATACCCTAACCAGGGGTATCGATACCCCCTGCACTGCAACTCCTCAAACTCAACTAAAACGGCCCCAACACGACTCTTCATGCATTTCTCGACTCACCTAAGCGTATACCAACATGCAAGCACACATAAATAAGCCATGGGTGTCATTCAAACATGGATTTAAGCTTTCATACATAGCATTCAATTCAATGAGCAATATAGGCAATAATAAGCATACATGAAGGCTCAAATGGTCTTAAAAACACAAGTCAAACACAAGAGGTTTGCAACCATACATAAGGCAACCTAAACACCCTAAAGCATGCCATCATACACACCAACAATCATCAAGGTATTACATGCATACAATCCATAATTAATTCAAACATCGCATTAGGCATTAACAACAATAAGCCAACACATAGGAGTCTAGATACAAGCTCCTAAGACACGTAGCATTTCCCATTGCTAGACTATTACATTATTTAATTAAATCATACTTGAGCAAACCACCACACGCTTGGACGCCCTTATCTTGCTCCTTGCTAACTCCAAGCTAAAGATCTACACTGTCGGAAAAAGGAGAGCGTAAGCATAAAGCTTAGTGAGCGGAGCTCTAAAACATAACTACGACAATGCAGGGTTCAAAGCTTTCTTTAAAAGTAAAAGTCAACGCATACAAATCATCCAACTACCTAATCTTTCTACTAACAAACGAGTTCAACCAAGGGTCAACAACATAGGCATTTATCATAGCATTACACCTCATAGTATGCATAAAGGTATGATCTTAGATTAAGGCAAACCATAAAAGAGAATGATATAGTGAGATACACATGAACAACACATGGTATGCACAAGCATAACCAAACACACACGGTGGGACTACACATCACCGTTTCGACTAGTAGTTTTCCAATGGGACTACACATCAAAGTACTCTTCTACTAGTCACTACCGGTGGGACTACACATCACCGGAGTCTTATACCATTCGCTACCGGCGGGACTACACATCACCGGAGCAACGACAACCATCACGTGAGGTTCGACACCAACCATGCAACACGATGCACAATTACTACCATACGACATGTACTCACTATATCATGCACAACCAAATCAAGATGTGACAAAAATCACAATTAGGCATCACTTACTACTTGGAATCTTACCGATCACAAATGGTCTTACTCACCATTTTCGTGCACAACTTGCACCAATTTACTCACACCTTACAAGGCATATCAACGACATCATTAATACCATCATACATGATCAACGATATAATATTAAGCAATCATAATTCTTCCCAAATTATTTAAGTTTCATGCTTCACAAACCATCACCACAAGTAATGAAAACAAATGGAAAAAGGGAAATTAAAGAGGCAATTCACAACAACTTACCCTTGAGTTTAATTCAACTTTTCAAGCCAAATCTAAATTCTTTCAAAATCATCTTTGAACCAAAACATTACTTGAAAACATTTTCACCTCCACATGCTAGAACCAACCTTTGAAATCAATTTAAAACATTAACCACTCACCTCATTTCCTTAAGCAAAACAAGCAAAGCCGACTCAAGCCTCCTCACTTCCGGATTCGATCCCAAAGCTTTACCAACGCAAATCCTTGCTTTTAATCGCCTCAACACAAGTAAATTAACCTCAAATCAGTCCACAACACAATGTAGCAAACCCAGAATACAATTCAAACATCAAACACTTGTTTTTCGAACCAAGAACAATCCCCAAAAAGCCATTCCCGAGCAGCCCCCTTGCACAGCCGAAAACCATTGTTTCCAACTCTTTTAACACACCTAATAGCTTCCAAAACAACCCCTAACTATCATACAACCATCAGCCCTCATTTTCCAACATAAAACAGCCCTAAAACTCACTTCTAAACCCTCCTAAAACCCCTCCAAAACCCAAATACGAATTTCTTAATAAAACCAATTAAAAATGATATATGTTGGACCATTCGGGCTACAAACAACACATATAATAATAAGAATTCAAAAGCTTCAACATTGAACAACAAAGTTAGGATTTTTAACTTAAAGGTTCAAAAACTCAAAACATGAGACAATGAGTTTTTATGAAAACTAAATACATTTAGAGAAAGAGGAAGGTGAGGGCAGCTCAAAAGTACCATTACCTTTTAAAAATCATCAAGGATGAAGGATGGAGGAGATGAAATGGAAGCTTCAATGGTGGGAGGGGGTTTCACGTTGGGTGTGTTTTTGGGAGGTAGAAGATGACACAAATTTTGGGTGTTTTGGAATTAAAAGGGTCTTTATTTTTACAAGGCACTTATTTACGAAACTGCCATTAATGAAATGGCTATTGGGCTTGGGTTTAAATAAAAATTGGATCCAACACATTTGTTTTATTTGTAAACAAAACCCGAACCAATATTTAATTTATTTAAATTATAGAACCGAACCCGAATTATTAAAACATTATTTTCACCCGACCCCTAAACCCGGGTGTTACAACTCTCCCCTACTTAAGGAAATTTCGTCCCCGAAATTTATCAAACAGAAAGAGTCACTGACACATGCTCCTCCACACTTTCTCTCACCACAACACACCCACCAACTCGGTAGACTCACCACACAACATTAGCTAACTGATGCCAAAATCTCAACGGGTCCTTCAATGCATGACCATTTTAAATTCAACTCAATCTTTTCAACAACATAACACGGAACAAAACTGGCTCACACTTCTGAATCATAGATACACAGAACACATCACAAACCCATTTCTAACTCTGATGGTAACTGCAACAATAAACGACATAACTAGCTCGATTCACAGTCTCATACAATACTGCTTGAACACTTGACTCATAACCTTCTCTGACTGATCCTCTGTCTTCATCAATTAACCAAACACTATGCAGACGTCTTCAAAAATCTAGCAGAAAACTCGAATCTCTACTGACCACTATCAAACACAAGACACTGTACAAATCACGCTCCTGCTAAGGCACAACTCCGCCATCTTACACAAGGTACAAGTAACCAGAACATGTATAAAATGGGCACACTCGATGTAACTATCATTGCTTACTCGGCTAAACTCTCTCGTAAGAAATCAAAGGCGAACCGGACATAAAGTTCCTCAAATCCATTTCCCACTTTCATTAAGGATCTTCCATGAATGTAACAAACTAGAAGAAACTAATGCTCGATCTTGACACACTGGCAAACTATACACTTACTCGCATACTGAACAACGTCATTCATCAACTCAACCCAGAAGTACTCATCTCCAACTCGCAATACGTCTTCATACAACTCAGATGCACTGGAAATGAACTGCCGTATGCTTCGGTCAACACAATACGTCTCAAAACACTATGTCAATCGGTACAACAATTCTGTCTCTAACAATACAAATTCCATCATCTCTGAACTGTACTCTGAAAGTTTTCTTTCTGATATGCCTGGCACGTGAGGTGCCAAGAATCTGTCTTGCAACTGTTTCTCTTCAACATTCTGACTCAAAGTAGTCTCAACCCGAAGCTCGGCCACAAAACTACTATCATTTGATATACGGAATTCGGCAATTGCAACTCGTAACTCAACTACTAATCTAACAGCAAATACAACTCGGAACATCGGTTGCTACGTAGACTCTCTTCAGGTAGTACTCAATCTTTGAGATCACAGTCTTCAAGCAATTCTAACTACTCATGTTGTTCAAGTTCCAACCCTTCCTAAGTCTTCAAATATTTCAAGTTCTGATGACACGTACATATACACTGTGCATTTCTTACTATACAAGCTTTGTCTCTAAGTCTTCGAAGCAAATACAACTGTAATTAACTCTAAGTCTAGTGTCGGATAATTCTTTTCATGGTCTTTCAACTATCTCAATGAATAGGTCACAATCTTCTATCTCGCGTAAGCACCCAACCTAACTCTACATGTACACATCACCTTGGTTCACAACTCTTTCTCTAGTATAGGCTGGATCAAGGTCGAAGCTCTCTTCAAAGTTTCTTTCAGCTTCTCAAAGGCTCATTGTCTCGCATCTAACCACACAACTGCACATTCTTCTGTAGCAATCTATCAATGGAGCAACTATCTTCAAAAGACTATTTACAATTCTCTGAAAGTAACGGTACTAGACCTAGGAACTATAGATATCTACCACAGTCTTCAATTTCTTACAACTCATGTCTTCTTTTGACCACTTGGGATTTACTCTAATACGCTCGGCAAATCTACATGTCCCAGGTGGACATCTTCTTTAACTTGGAGTTCACGTTTGCTCAACTTGGCATACAACTGATTGTCTAAAAGGATCTACAACACTAACTTCAAGCTTATCATGGTCTTCTTCGATACGTGAACATACCCACGTATCATCTAAAAGAGCTACTACAAACTGATCAAGGACTTAGGAAAAACATTCTGCTCAACATCTCTATGAAGGTAACTAATACACTAGTCAAACAAAACGGCATAACTCAAAACCCAAAGTGATCACATCTGCCCCGAGAGCTGTCTTCGATACTTCAACTTTTCTCACGTTCCACTGGTAATAATCGGATCTCAAATTAATCTTAAAAAGACTGAAGCACCCCTCAACTAATCAACATACCACTGATGCTTAGAAACAAATACCAACTACTCACTGTCGATTGTTTCAACTGTCTGAAATCTAATCACCTTCTTGTATTGTCCTCTCTTCTCTTCACAAATTACACTATCACACTCTAAGATGATGTACTAGGCCTAATCAATATAAGGTCTAGCAAACTCGTAGTTGATTCCTTAACACTCTCAAGTCGGTCGAGAATCATAAGGTACAGAGCAACCAAAACACAAGCAAACTCGAAGACGATCTCAAAAACAAGCTCTTCTTCTCTAACAGGAGACAAACCGAGAAATTCTTCCAAACACTTTTAGGGGAAAACACAACCTATTCTAACATTTTGCGGTCTAATCCTCCCTCAAAATCAAATTCATCACATTGGCTAGGCAAGTCTGTCAACTAACTCAATCAGTCTTTGACCGCTGACGCCGGATCAACATTCGATACGAAATCCACATTCCCACCTACCATTACAATCTCATAGTCATCCGTATGCTTTAAGAAAACTTTCATTATCTCAAAGTCTACCCTAACTCCATGTTCTACAAGCCATTTCATGCACCGACTTACATCAAAATCGAAAAAGGCAATTCCATCGCATCTACTGGAAACATGTGACCCTGAACCATCAACGAACATCCCTTGTACATCTTTCTGACCACGGCTGTATCCCCGAAGGAGCTAGTATCACCAACACCTACCTCTGGTACCTCACAAGGTGGATTTCAACAGCTTTGCAAACTCACTCAAAATACACAGACACGTAGATCCAGAATTAATCAGAAAAACAAGCCCAATGACTGTATCGAGGAATTACTTGCTACAACATCGACATCCTTCCGAAGCCAGCTCTTAAGTCTTCACTTCTATCATCATCTCATACCAAGATTGGTCACATTGTTCTCCCTCAACAGAAACCAGCTCATATACACGTTGCCCCAAACAAACAAACTGCACTCCCAACTCTGGTACGGTCATACTACCATGAACTACAGCACTAGGCCCACGCCTCGGCCTCAAACTTACCAAAGACAACAATGCAATAATAAACAAAACACACAAGCAAGATTATTTAGGGTTAGCAAGAGCAAGGGTCCAAGGTGCTCAAGTATATTCCTTTACAAAAATCTTTTCAAATAAGTAATAGTAGCAATGGGAACTCGACACTACGCTTTAACACAAACATCATGCTAACACATGCTTTCGATCACCGTACTAACAAGCAAACATCAAGCATACATGGAAAAACATTCACCGAGACATAACAACAACATAACACTTCAAACTTACCTCACTTACCTACCCGAGGTCTCGGAAACCTCAGGCTCTGATACCAATAAATGTAACCCCCTCATCCCGGTCTGGCCGAATGACCGGTTCGAGTGGGCCACACGGGGAAAACCGAAGCGAAACCCAAAGGATTCCCCCTCGGTTAGCAACCCTATTTTTTTTCTTTTTATATTAATCTTGCCTAGATGAATATTAGGTCCTATGTGATTCACAACAGCGGAAAACGTTCAAAGGAAAACACATTCGAAACACAGCCACGCATAAACAGTCAATTTTAAGCTTATAAGGCAGGCAGTATCGATACCCTAATCAGGGGTATCGATACCCCCTTTCTAGGTCAACCCAAGAAGTCAACATGTGAAGACCGTATCGATACCCTTACCAGGGGTATCGATACCCTCTTCCTCGGTCAACCTTCCTTGGTCAATAGAATAGAACCGTATCGATACTCGGGAACACCGTATCGATACGCTCCAATCTAACTCCCACTTTCAAATTACAGAGACTTTGGAGGATATCGATACCCTAAGGGTATCGATACCCTAGGCAAAATCTGGGGCATTTGGGCAAAGAGTATCGATACCCTAACCAGGGGTATCGATACCCCCTGCACTGCAACTCCTCAAACTCAACTAAAACGGCCCCAACACGACTCTTCATGCATTTCTCGACTCACCTAAGCGTATACCAACATGCAAGCACACATAAATAAGCCATGGGTGTCATTCAAACATGGATTTAAGCTTTCATACATAGCATTCAATTCAATGAGCAATATAGGCAATAATAAGCATACATGAAGGCTCAAATGGTCTTAAAAACACAAGTCAAACACAAGAGGTTTGCAACCATACATAAGGCAACCTAAACACCCTAAAGCATGCCATCATACACACCAACAATCATCAAGGTATTACATGCATACAATCCATAATTAATTCAAACATCGCATTAGGCATTAACAACAATAAGCCAACACATAGGAGTCTAGATACAAGCTCCTAAGACACGTAGCATTTCCCATTGCTAGACTATTACATTATTTAATTAAATCATACTTGAGCAAACCACCACACGCTTGGACGCCCTTATCTTGCTCCTTGCTAACTCCAAGCTAAAGATCTGCATTGTCGGAAAAAGGAGAGCGTAAGCATAAAGCTTAGTGAGCGGAGCTCTAAAACATAACTACGACAATGCAGGGTTCAAAGCTTTCTTTAAAAGTAAAAGTCAACGCATACAAATCATCCAACTACCTAATCTTTCTACTAACAAACGAGTTCAACCAAGGGTCAACAACATAGGCATTTATCATAGCATTACACCTCATAGTATGCATAAAGGTATGATCTTAGATTAAGGCAAACCATAAAAGAGAATGATATAGTGAGATACACATGAACAACACATGGTATGCACAAGCATAACCAAACACACACGGTGGGACTACACATCACCGTTTCGACTAGTAGTTTTCCAATGGGACTACACATCAAAGTACTCTTCTACTAGTCACTACCGGTGGGACTACACATCACCGGAGTCTTATACCATTCGCTACCGGCGGGACTACACATCACCGGAGCAACGACAACCATCACGTGAGGTTCGACACCAACCATGCAACACGATGCACAATTACTACCATACGACATGTACTCACTATATCATGCACAACCAAATCAAGATGTGACAAAAATCACAATTAGGCATCACTTACTACTTGGAATCTTACCGATCACAAATGGTCTTACTCACCATTTTCGTGCACAACTTGCACCAATTTACTCACACCTTACAAGGCATATCAACGACATCATTAATACCATCATACATGATCAACGATATAATATTAAGCAATCATAATTCTTCCCAAATTATTTAAGTTTCATGCTTCACAAACCATCACCACAAGTAATGAAAACAAATGGAAAAAGGGAAATTAAAGAGGCAATTCACAACAACTTACCCTTGAGTTTAATTCAACTTTTCAAGCCAAATCTAAATTCTTTCAAAATCATCTTTGAACCAAAACATTACTTGAAAACATTTTCACCTCCACATGCTAGAACCAACCTTTGAAATCAATTTAAAACATTAACCACTCACCTCATTTCCTTAAGCAAAACAAGCAAAGCCGACTCAAGCCTCCTCACTTCCGGATTCGATCCCAAAGCTTTACCAACGCAAATCCTTGCTTTTAATCGCCTCAACACAAGTAAATTAACCTCAAATCAGTCCACAACACAATGTAGCAAACCCAGAATACAATTCAAACATCAAACACTTGTTTTTCGAACCAAGAACAATCCCCAAAAAGCCATTCCCGAGCAGCCCCCTTGCACAGCCGAAAACCATTGTTTCCAACTCTTTTAACACACCTAATAGCTTCCAAAACAACCCCTAACTATCATACAACCATCAGCCCTCATTTTCCAACATAAAACAGCCCTAAAACTCACTTCTAAACCCTCCTAAAACCCCTCCAAAACCCAAATACGAATTTCTTAATAAAATCAATTAAAAATGATATATGTTGGACCATTCGGGCTACAAACAACACATATAATAATAAGAATTCAAAAGCTTCAACATTGAACAACAAAGTTAGGATTTTTAACTTAAAGGTTCAAAAACTCAAAACATGAGACAATGAGTTTTTATGAAAACTAAATACATTTAGAGAAAGAGGAAGGTGAGGGCAGCTCAAAAGTACCATTACCTTTTAAAAATCATCAAGGATGAAGGATGGAGGAGATGAAATGGAAGCTTCAATGGTGGGAGGGGGTTTCACGTTGGGTGTGTTTTTGGGAGGTAGAAGATGACACAAATTTTGGGTGTTTTGGAATTAAAAGGGTCTTTATTTTTACAAGGCACTTATTTACGAAACTGCCATTAATGAAATGGCTATTGGGCTTGGGTTTAAATAAAAATTGGATCCAACACATTTGTTTTATTTGTAAACAAAACCCGAACCAATATTTAATTTATTTAAATTATAGAACCGAACCCGAATTATTAAAACATTATTTTCACCCGACCCCTAAACCCGGGTGTTACAACTCTCCCCTACTTAAGGAAATTTCGTCCCCGAAATTTATCAAACAGAAAGAGTCACTGACACATGCTCCTCCACACTTTCTCTCACCACAACACACCCACCAACTCGGTAGACTCACCACACAACATTAGCTAACTGATGCCAAAATCTCAACGGGTCCTTCAATGCATGACCATTTTAAATTCAACTCAATCTTTTCAACAACATAACACGGAACAAAACTGGCTCACACTTCTGAATCATAGATACACAGAACACATCACAAACCCATTTCTAACTCTGATGGTAACTGCAACAATAAACGACATAACTAGCTCGATTCACAGTCTCATACAATACTGCTTGAACACTTGACTCATAACCTTCTCTGACTGATCCTCTGTCTTCATCAATTAACCAAACACTATGCAAACGTCTTCAAAAATCTAGCAGAAAACTCGAATCTCTACTGACCACTATCAAACACAAGACACTGTACAAATCACGCTCCTGCTAAGGCACAACTCCGCCATCTTACACAAGGTACAAGTAACCAGAACATGTATAAAATGGGCACACTCGATGTAACTATCATTGCTTACTCGGCTAAACTCTCTCGTAAGAAATCAAAGGCGAACCGGACATAAAGTTCCTCAAATCCATTTCCCACTTTCATTAAGGATCTTCCATGAATGTAACAAACTAGAAGAAACTAATGCTCGATCTTGACACACTGGCAAACTATACACTTACTCGCATACTGAACAACGTCATTCATCAACTCAACCCAGAAGTACTCATCTCCAACTCGCAATACGTCTTCATACAACTCAGATGCACTGGAAATGAACTGCCGTATGCTTCGGTCAACACAATACGTCTCAAAACACTATGTCAATCGGTACAACAATTCTGTCTCTAACAATACAAATTCCATCATCTCTGAACTGTACTCTGAAAGTTTTCTTTCTGATATGCCTGGCACGTGAGGTGCCAAGAATCTGTCTTGCAACTGTTTCTCTTCAACATTCTGACTCAAAGTAGTCTCAACCCGAAGCTCGGCCACAAAACTACTATCATTTGATATACGGAATTCGGCAATTGCAACTCGTAACTCAACTACTAATCTAACAGCAAATACAACTCGGAACATCGGTTGCTACGTAGACTCTCTTCAGGTAGTACTCAATCTTTGAGATCACAGTCTTCAAGCAATTCTAACTACTCATGTTGTTCAAGTTCCAACCCTTCCTAAGTCTTCAAATATTTCAAGTTCTGATGACACGTACATATACACTGTGCATTTCTTACTATACAAGCTTTGTCTCTAAGTCTTCGAAGCAAATACAACTGTAATTAACTCTAAGTCTAGTGTCGGATAATTCTTTTCATGGTCTTTCAACTATCTCAATGAATAGGTCACAATCTTCTATCTCGCGTAAGCACCCAACCTAACTCTACATGTACACATCACCTTGGTTCACAACTCTTTCTCTAGTATAGGCTGGATCAAGGTCGAAGCTCTCTTCAAAGTTTCTTTCAGCTTCTCAAAGGCTCATTGTCTCGCATCTAACCACACAACTGCACATTCTTCTGTAGCAATCTATCAATGGAGCAACTATCTTCAAAAGACTATTTACAATTCTCTGAAAGTAACGGTACTAGACCTAGGAACTATAGATATCTACCACAGTCTTCAATTTCTTACAACTCATGTCTTCTTTTGACCACTTGGGATTTACTCTAATACGCTCGGCAAATCTACATGTCCCAGGTGGACATCTTCTTTAACTTGGAGTTCACGTTTGCTCAACTTGGCATACAACTGATTGTCTAAAAGGATCTACAACACTAACTTCAAGCTTATCATGGTCTTCTTCGATACGTGAACATACCCACGTATCATCTAAAAGAGCTACTACAAACTGATCAAGGACTTAGGAAAAACATTCTGCTCAACATCTCTATGAAGGTAACTAATACACTAGTCAAACAAAACGGCATAACTCAAAACCCAAAGTGATCACATCTGCCCCGAGAGCTGTCTTTGATACTTCAACTTTTCTCACGTTCCACTGGTAATAATCGGATCTCAAATTAATCTTAAAAAGACTGAAGCACCCCTCAACTAATCAACATACCACTGATGCTTAGAAACAAATACCAACTACTCACTGTCGATTGTTTCAACTGTCTGAAATCTAATCACCTTCTTGTATTGTCCTCTCTTCTCTTCACAAATTACACTATCACACTCTAAGATGATGTACTAGGCCTAATCAATATAAGGTCTAGCAAACTCGTAGTTGATTCCTTAACACTCTCAAGTCGGTCGAGAATCATAAGGTACAGAGCAACCAAAACACAAGCAAACTCGAAGACGATCTCAAAAACAAGCTCTTCTTCTCTAACAGGAGACAAACCGGGAAATTCTTCCAAACACTTTTAGGGGAAAACACAACCTATTCTAACATTTTGCGGTCTAATCCTCCCTCAAAATCAAATTCATCACATTGGCTAGGCAAGTCTGTCAACTAACTCAATCAGTCTTTGACCGCTGACGCCGGATCAACATTCGATACGAAATCCACATTCCCACCTACCATTACAATCTCATAGTCATCCGTATGCTTTAAGAAAACTTTCATTATCTCAAAGTCTACCCTAACTCCATGTTCTACAAGCCATTTCATGCACCGACTTACATCAAAATCGAAAAAGGCAATTCCATCGCATCTACTGGAAACATGTGACCCTGAACCATCAACGAACATCCCTTGTACATCTTTCTGACCACGGCTGTATCCCCGAAGGAGCTAGTATCACCAACACCTACCTCTGGTACCTCACAAGGTGGATTTCAACAGCTTTGCAAACTCACTCAAAATACACAGACACGTAGATCCAGAATTAATCAGAAAAACAAGCCCAATGACTGTATCGAGGAATTACTTGCTACAACATCGACATCCTTCCGAAGCCAGCTCTTAAGTCTTCACTTCTATCATCATCTCATACCAAGATTGGTCACATTGTTCTCCCTCAACAGAAACCAGCTCATATACACGTTGCCCCAAACAAACAAACTGCACTCCCAACTCTGGTACGGTCATACTACCATGAACTACAGCACTAGGCCCACGCCTCGGCCTCAAACTTACCAAAGACAACAATGCAATAATAAACAAAACACACAAGCAAGATTATTTAGGGTTAGCAAGAGCAAGGGTCCAAGGTGCTCAAGTATATTCCTTTACAAAAATCTTTTCAAATAAGTAATAGTAGCAATGGGAACTCGACACTACGCTTTAACACAAACATCATGCTAACACATGCTTTCGATCACCGTACTAACAAGCAAACATCAAGCATACATGGAAAAACATTCACCGAGACATAACAACAACATAACACTTCAAACTTACCTCACTTACCTACCCGAGGTCTCGGAAACCTCAGGCTCTGATACCAATAAATGTAACCCCCTCATCCCGGTCTGGCCGAATGACCGGTTCGAGTGGGCCACACGGGGAAAACCGAAGCGAAACCCAAAGGATTCCCCCTCGGTTAGCAACCCTATTTTTTTTCTTTTTATATTAATCTTGCCTAGATGAATATTAGGTCCTATGTGATTCACAACAGCGGAAAACGTTCAAAGGAAAACACATTCGAAACACAGCCACGCATAAACAGTCAATTTTAAGCTTATAAGGCAGGCAGTATCGATACCCTAATCAGGGGTATCGATACCCCCTTTCTAGGTCAACCCAAGAAGTCAACATGTGAAGACCGTATCGATACCCTTACCAGGGGTATCGATACCCTCTTCCTCGGTCAACCTTCCTTGGTCAATAGAATAGAACCGTATCGATACTCGGGAACACCGTATCGATACGCTCCAATCTAACTCCCACTTTCAAATTACAGAGACTTTGGAGGATATCGATACCCTAAGGGTATCGATACCCTAGGCAAAATCTGGGGCATTTGGGCAAAGAGTATCGATACCCTAACCAGGGGTATCGATACCCCCTGCACTGCAACTCCTCAAACTCAACTAAAACGGCCCCAACACGACTCTTCATGCATTTCTCGACTCACCTAAGCGTATACCAACATGCAAGCACACATAAATAAGCCATGGGTGTCATTCAAACATGGATTTAAGCTTTCATACATAGCATTCAATTCAATGAGCAATATAGGCAATAATAAGCATACATGAAGGCTCAAATGGTCTTAAAAACACAAGTCAAACACAAGAGGTTTGCAACCATACATAAGGCAACCTAAACACCCTAAAGCATGCCATCATACACACCAACAATCATCAAGGTATTACATGCATACAATCCATAATTAATTCAAACATCGCATTAGGCATTAACAACAATAAGCCAACACATAGGAGTCTAGATACAAGCTCCTAAGACACGTAGCATTTCCCATTGCTAGACTATTACATTATTTAATTAAATCATACTTGAGCAAACCACCACACGCTTGGACGCCCTTATCTTGCTCCTTGCTAACTCCAAGCTAAAGATCTACACTGTCGGAAAAAGGAGAGCGTAAGCATAAAGCTTAGTGAGCGGAGCTCTAAAACATAACTACGACAATGCAGGGTTCAAAGCTTTCTTTAAAAGTAAAAGTCAACGCATACAAATCATCCAACTACCTAATCTTTCTACTAACAAACGAGTTCAACCAAGGGTCAACAACATAGGCATTTATCATAGCATTACACCTCATAGTATGCATAAAGGTATGATCTTAGATTAAGGCAAACCATAAAAGAGAATGATATAGTGAGATACACATGAACAACACATGGTATGCACAAGCATAACCAAACACACACGGTGGGACTACACATCACCGTTTCGACTAGTAGTTTTCCAATGGGACTACACATCAAAGTACTCTTCTACTAGTCACTACCGGTGGGACTACACATCACCGGAGTCTTATACCATTCGCTACCGGCGGGACTACACATCACCGGAGCAACGACAACCATCACGTGAGGTTCGACACCAACCATGCAACACGATGCACAATTACTACCATACGACATGTACTCACTATATCATGCACAACCAAATCAAGATGTGACAAAAATCACAATTAGGCATCACTTACTACTTGGAATCTTACCGATCACAAATGGTCTTACTCACCATTTTCGTGCACAACTTGCACCAATTTACTCACACCTTACAAGGCATATCAACGACATCATTAATACCATCATACATGATCAACGATATAATATTAAGCAATCATAATTCTTCCCAAATTATTTAAGTTTCATGCTTCACAAACCATCACCACAAGTAATGAAAACAAATGGAAAAAGGGAAATTAAAGAGGCAATTCACAACAACTTACCCTTGAGTTTAATTCAACTTTTCAAGCCAAATCTAAATTCTTTCAAAATCATCTTTGAACCAAAACATTACTTGAAAACATTTTCACCTCCACATGCTAGAACCAACCTTTGAAATCAATTTAAAACATTAACCACTCACCTCATTTCCTTAAGCAAAACAAGCAAAGCCGACTCAAGCCTCCTCACTTCCGGATTCGATCCCAAAGCTTTACCAACGCAAATCCTTGCTTTTAATCGCCTCAACACAAGTTTGATTAAAACCTTTTTTGCAGTCCTTTTTGATACGTTTCGGACGAGCAGGTCTAAATGGGCTTTACATTGGACCCGTTGGAATTTTAACTGAGTAAAAAGTATAAAATTGAGGTTTTGCAATATAATTGTGTTAAAAAGCTCCTAATAAATTTCTGTACTTTTTACTCAGTTAAAATTTGAACGGGTCCAATGTAAAGCCCATTTAGACCTGCTCGTCCGAAACGTATCAAAAAGGACTGCAAAAAAGGTTTTAATCAAATTTTAGGAGTTTATGTAATTGATTAGGAGCTTTTCAACACATTTATACTGCAAAACCTCAATTTCTGTACTTTTTACTCAGTTAAAATTCCAACGGGTCCATTGAAAGGCCCATTTAGACCTGCTCGTCTGAAACCTCTACAAAAAGGACCGCAAAAATGTTTTATTCAAATATTAGGAGTTCAAATAATTGATTAGGAGGTTTTCAACACAATTATATTGCGAAACCTCAATTTCTGTACTTTTTACTCAATTAAAATACCAACGGGTCCATTGAAAGGCCCATTTCGACCCGCTCGTCCGAAACCTCTACAAAAAGGACTGCAAAATAAGTTTTAATCAAATTTTAGGAGTTCATGTAATTGATTAGGAGCTTTTCAACACAATTATATTGCAAAACCTCAATTTTTGTACTTTTTACTCTATTTAATTCCAACGGGTCCATTGAAAGGCCCATTTAGACCTGCTCGTCCGAAACCTCTACAAAAAAGGACCGCAAAACAAGTTTTAATCAAATTTTAGGAGTTCAAATAATTGATTAGGAGCTTTTCAACACAATTATATTGCAAAAGCTAAATTTCTGTACTTTTTACTCAGTTAAAATTCCAACGGGTCCAATGTAAGGCCCATTTAGACCTGCTCGTCCGAAACGTATCAAAAAGGACTGCAAAAAAGGTTTTAATCAAATTTTAGGAGTTTATGTAATTGATTAGGAGCTTTTCAACACAATTATATTGCAAAAACTTCAATTTTATACTTTTTACTCAGTTAAAATTTCAACAGGTCCATTGAAAGGCCCATTTAGACCCGCTCGTCCGAAACCTCTACAAAAAGGACCGCAAAAATGTTTTATTCAAATATTAGGAGTTCAAATAATTGATTAGGAGCTTTTCAACACATTTATACTGCGAAACCTCAATTTCTGTACTTTTTACTCAGTTAAAATTCTAACGGGTCAATTGAAAGGCCCATTTAGACCTGCTCGTCCGAAACCTCGACAAAAAGGACTGCAAAATAGTTTTAATCAAATTTTAGGAGTTCAAATAATTTATTAGGAGCTTTTCAACACAATTATATTGCAAAACCTCAATTTATACTTTTTACTCAGTTAAAATTCAAACGGGCCCATTGGAAGGCCCATTTAGACCTGCTCGTCCGAAACCTCGACAAAAAGGTTCGCAAAAATGTTTTATTCAAATATTAGGAGTTAAAATAATTGATTAGGAGCTTTTCAACACAATTATATTGCAAAACCTCAATTGCTGTACTTTTTACTCAGTTAAAATTCCAAAGGGTCCATTGAAAGGCCCATTTAGACCTGCTCGTCCGAAACCTCTACAAAAAGGACCGCAAAAATGTTTCATTCAAATATTAGGAGTTCAAATAATTGATTAGGAGCTTTTCAACACAATTATATTGCGAAACCTTAATTTCTTTACTTTTTACTCAGTTAAAATACCAATGGGTCCATTGAAAGGCCCATTTCGACCCGCTCGTCCGAAACCTCTAAAAAAGGACTGCAAAATAAGTTTTAATCAAATTTTAGGAGTTCTTGTAATTGATTAGGAGCTTTTCAAACAATTATATTGCAAAACCTCAATTTTTGTACTTTTTACTCAATTTAATTCCAACGGGTCCATTGAAAGGCCCATTTAGACCTGCTCGTCCGAAACCTCTACAAAAAAGGACTGCTCGTCCGAAACCTCAATTTTATTAAAACCTCCTAATCAATTACATAAACTCCTAAAATTTGATTAAAACCTTTTTTGCAGTCCTTTTTGATACGTTTCGGACGAGCAGGTCTAAATGGGCTTTACATTGGACCCGTTGGAATTTTAACTGAGTAAAAAGTATAAAATTGAGGTTTTGCAATATAATTGTGTTAAAAAGCTCCTAATAAATTTCTGTACTTTTTACTCAGTTAAAATTTGAACGGGTCCAATGTAAAGCCCATTTAGACCTGCTCGTCCGAAACGTATCAAAAAGGACTGCAAAAAAGGTTTTAATCAAATTTTAGGAGTTTATGTAATTGATTAGGAGCTTTTCAACACATTTATACTGCAAAACCTCAATTTCTGTACTTTTTACTCAGTTAAAATTCCAACGGGTCCATTGAAAGGCCCATTTAGACCTGCTCGTCTGAAACCTCTACAAAAAGGACCGCAAAAATGTTTTATTCAAATATTAGGAGTTCAAATAATTGATTAGGAGGTTTTCAACACAATTATATTGCGAAACCTCAATTTCTGTACTTTTTACTCAATTAAAATACCAACGGGTCCATTGAAAGGCCCATTTCGACCCGCTCGTCCGAAACCTCTACAAAAAGGACTGCAAAATAAGTTTTAATCAAATTTTAGGAGTTCATGTAATTGATTAGGAGCTTTTCAACACAATTATATTGCAAAACCTCAATTTTTGTACTTTTTACTCTATTTAATTCCAACGGGTCCATTGAAAGGCCCATTTAGACCTGCTCGTCCGAAACCTCTACAAAAAAGGACCGCAAAACAAGTTTTAATCAAATTTTAGGAGTTCAAATAATTGATTAGGAGCTTTTCAACACAATTATATTGCAAAAGCTAAATTTCTGTACTTTTTACTCAGTTAAAATTCCAACGGGTCCAATGTAAGGCCCATTTAGACCTGCTCGTCCGAAACGTATCAAAAAGGACTGCAAAAAAGGTTTTAATCAAATTTTAGGAGTTTATGTAATTGATTAGGAGCTTTTCAACACAATTATATTGCAAAAACTTCAATTTTATACTTTTTACTCAGTTAAAATTTCAACAGGTCCATTGAAAGGCCCATTTAGACCCGCTCGTCCGAAACCTCTACAAAAAGGACCGCAAAAATGTTTTATTCAAATATTAGGAGTTCAAATAATTGATTAGGAGCTTTTCAACACATTTATACTGCGAAACCTCAATTTCTGTACTTTTTACTCAGTTAAAATTCTAACGGGTCAATTGAAAGGCCCATTTAGACCTGCTCGTCCGAAACCTCGACAAAAAGGACTGCAAAATAGTTTTAATCAAATTTTAGGAGTTCAAATAATTTATTAGGAGCTTTTCAACACAATTATATTGCAAAACCTCAATTTATACTTTTTACTCAGTTAAAATTCAAACGGGCCCATTGGAAGGCCCATTTAGACCTGCTCGTCCGAAACCTCGACAAAAAGGTTCGCAAAAATGTTTTATTCAAATATTAGGAGTTAAAATAATTGATTAGGAGCTTTTCAACACAATTATATTGCAAAACCTCAATTGCTGTACTTTTTACTCAGTTAAAATTCCAAAGGGTCCATTGAAAGGCCCATTTAGACCTGCTCGTCCGAAACCTCTACAAAAAGGACCGCAAAAATGTTTTATTCAAATATTAGGAGTTCAAATAATTGATTAGGAGCATTTCAACACAATTATATTGCAAAAGCTAAATTTCTTTACTTTTTACTCAGTTAAAATTCCAACGTGTCCATTGTAAGGCCCATTTAGACTTGCTCGTCCGAAACGTATCAAAAAGGACTGCAGAAAAGGTTTTAATCAAATTTTAGGAGTTTATGTAATTGATTAGGAGCTTTTCAACACAATTATATTTCAAAACCTCAATTTTATACTTTTTACTCAGTTAAAATTTCAACGGGTCCATTGAAAGGCCCATTTAGACCCGCTCGTCCGAAACCTCTACAAAAAGGACCGCAAAAATGTTTTATTCAAATATTAGGAGTTCAAATAATTGATTAGGAGCTTTTCAAGACAATTATATTGCAAAACCTCAATTTCTGTACTTTTTACTCAGTTAAAATTCCAACGGGTCCATTGAAAGGCCCATTTAGACCTGCTCGTCCGAAACCTCTACAAAAAGGACCACAAAAATGTTTTATTCAAATATTAGGAGTTCAAATAATTGATTAGGAGCTTTTCAAGAAAATTATATTGCGAAACCTTAATTTCTGTACTTTTTACTTAGTTAAAATACCAACGGGTCCATTGAAAGGCCCATTTCGACCCGCTCGTCCGAAACCTCTACAAAAAGGACGACAAAATAAGTTTTAATCAAATTTTAGGAGTTCATGTAATTGATTAGGAGCTTTTCAACACAATTATATTGCAAAACCTCAATTTTTGTACTTTTTACTCAATTTAATTCCAACGGGTCCATTGAAAGGCCCATTTAGACCTGCTCGTCCGAAACCTCTACAAAAAAGGCTCGCAAAACAAGTTTTAATCAAATTTTAGGAGTTCAAATAATTGATTAGGAGCTTTTCAACACAATTATATTGCAAAAGCTAAATTTCTGTACTTTTTACTCAGTTAAAATTCCAACGGGTCCATTGTAAGTCCCATTTAGACCTGCTCGTCCGAAACGTATCAAAAAGGACTGCAAAAAAGATTTTAATCAAATTTTAGGAGTTTATGTAATTGATTAGGAGCTTTTCAACACAATTATATTGCAAAACCTCAATTTTATACTTTTTACTCAGTTAAAATTTCAACAGGTCCATTGAAAGGCCCATTTAGACCCGCTCGTCCGAAACCTCTACAAAAAGGACCGCAAAAATGTTTTATTCAAATATTAGGAGTTCAAATAATTGATTAGGAGCTTTTCAACACATTTATACTGCAAAACCTCAATTTCTGTACTTTTTACTCAGTTAAAATTCTAACGGGTCCATTGAAAGGCCCATTTAGATTTGCTCGTCCGAAACCTCGACAAAAAGGACTGCAAAATAGTTTTAATCAAATTTTAGGAGTTCAAATAATTTATTAGGAGCTTTTCAACACAATTATATTGCAAAACCTCAATTTATACTTTTTACTCAGTTAAAATTCAAACGGGCCCATTGGAAGGCCCATTTAGACCTGCTCGTCCGAAACCTCTACAAAAAGGTTCGCAAAAATGTTTTATTAAAATATTAGGAGTTAAAATAATTGATTAGGAGCTTTTCAACACAATTATATTGCAAAACCTCAATTGCTGTACTTTTTACTCAGTTAAAATTCCAAAGGGTCCATTGAAAGGCACATTTAGACCTGCTCGTCCGAAACCTCTACAAAAAGGACCGCAAAAATGTTTTATTCAAATATTAGGTGTTCAAATAATTGATTAGGAGCTTTTCAACACAATTATATTGCGAAACCTCAATTTCTGTACTTTTTACTCAGTTAAAATACCAACGGGTCCATTGAAAGGCCCATTTCGACCCGCTCGTCTGAAACCTCTACAAGAGGACTGCAAAATAAGTTTTAATCAAATTTTAGGAGTTCATGTAATTGATTAGGAGCTTTTCAACACAATTATATTGCAAAACCTCAATTTTTGTACTTTTTACTCAATTTAATTCCAACGGGTCCATTGAAAGGCCCATTTAGACCTGCTCGTCCGAAACCTCTACAAAAAAGGACCGCAAAACAAGTTTTACTCAAATTTTAGGAGTTCAAATAATTGATTAGGAGCTTTTCAACACAATTATATTGCAAAACCTCAATTTTATACTTTTTACTCATTTAAATTTTCAACGGGTCCATTGAAAGGCCCATTTAGACCCGCTCGTCCGAAACCTCTACAAAAAGGACCGCAAAAATGTTTTATTCAAATATTAGGAGTTCAAATAATTGATTAGGAGCTTTTCAAGACAATTATATTGCAAAACCTCAATTTCTGTACTTTTTACTCAGTTAAAATTCCAACGGGTCCATTGAAAGGCCCATTTAGACCTGCTCGTCCGAAACCTCTACAAAAAGGACCGCAAAAATGTTTTATTCAAATATTAGGAGTTCAAATAATTGATTAGGAGCTTTTCAAGAAAATTATATTTCGAAACCTTAATTTCTGTACTTTTTACTTAGTTAAAATACCAACGGGTCCATTGAAAGGCCCATTTCGACCCGCTCGTCCGAAACCTCTACAAAAAGGACGGCAAAATAAGTTTAATCAAATTTTAGGAGTTCATGTAATTGATTAGGAGCTTTTCAACACAATTATATTGCAAAACCTCAATTTTTGTACTTTTTACTCAATTTAATTCCAACGGGTCCATTGAAAGGCCCATTCAGACCTGCTCGTCCGAAACCTCTAAAAAAGGACTGCAAAATAAGTTTTAATCAAATTTTAGGAGTTCTTGTAATTGATTAGGAGCTTTTCAAACAATTATATTGCAAAACCTCAATTTTTGTACTTTTTACTCAATTTAATTCCAACGGGTCCATTGAAAGGCCCATTTAGACCTGCTCGTCCGAAACCTCTACAAAAAAGGACCACAAAACAAGTTTTAATCAAATTTTAGGAGTTCAAATAATTGATTAGGAGCTTTTCAACACAATTATATTACAAAAGCTAAATTTCTGTACTTTTTACTCAGTTAAAATTCCAACGGGTCCATTGTAAGGCCCATTTAGACATGCTCGTCCGAAACGTATCAAAAAGGACTGCAAAAAAGGTTTGATCAAATTTTAGGAGTTTATGTAATTGATTAGGAGCTTTTCAACACAATTATATTGCAAAACCTCAATTTTATACTTTTTACTCAGTTAAAATTTCAACGGGTCCATTAAAAGGCCCATTTAGACCCGCTCGTCCGAAACCTCTACAAAAATGACCGCAAAAATGTTTTATTCAAATATTAGGAGTTCAAATAATTGATTAGGAGCTTTTCAACACATTTATACTGCAAAACCTCAATTTCTGTACTTTTTACTCAGTTAAAATTCCAACGGGTCCATTGAAAGGCCCATTTAGACCTGCTCGTCTGAAACCTCTACAAAAAGGACCGCAAAAATGTTTTATTCAAATATTAGGAGTTCAAGTAATTGATTAGGAGCTTTTCAACACAATTATATTGCGAAACCTCAATTTCTGTACTTTTTACTCAGTTAAAATACCAACGGGTCCATTGAAAGGCCCATTTCGACCCGCTCGTCCGAAACCTCTACAAAAAGGACTGCAAAATAAGTTTTAATCAAATTTTAGGAGTTCATGTAATTGATTAGGAGCTTTTCAACACAATTATATTGCAAAACCTCAATTTTTGTACTTTTTACTCAATTTAATTCCAACGGGTCCATTGAAAGGCCCATTTAGACCTGCTCGTCCGAAACCTCTACAAAAAGGACCGCAAAAATGTTTTATTCAAATATTAGGTGTTCAAATAATTGATTAGGAGCTTTTCAACACAATTATATTGTGAAACCTCAATTTCTGTACTTTTTACTCAGTTAAAATACCAACGGGTCCATTGAAAGGCCCATTTCGACCCGCTCGTCTTAAACCTATACAAAAGGACTGCAAAATAAGTTTTAATCAAATTTTAGGAGTTCATGTAATTGATTAGGAGCTTTTCAACACAATTATATTGCAAAACCTCAATTTTTGTAGTTTTTACTCAATTTAATTCCAACGGGTCCATTGAAAGGCCCATTTAGACCTGCTCGTCCGAAACCTCTACAAAAAAGGACCGCAAAACAAGTTTTAATCAAATTTTAGGAGTTCTAATAATTGATTAGGAACTTTTCAACACAATTATATTGCAAAAGCTAAATTTCTGTACTTTTTACTCAGTTAAAATTCCAACGTGTCCATTGTAAGGCCCATTTAGACCTGCTCGTCCGAAACGTATCAAAAAGGACTGCAAAAAAGGTTTTAATCAAATTTTAGGAGTTTATGTAATTGATTAGGAGCTTTTCAACACAATTATATTGCAAAACCTCAATTTTTTACTTTTTACTCAGTTAAAATTTCAACGGGTCCATTGAAAGGCCCATTTAGACCTGCTCGTCCGAAACCTCTACAAAAAGGTTCGCAAAAATGTTTTATTCAAATATTAGGAGTTAAAATAATTGATTAGGAGCTTTTCAACACAATTATATTGCAAAACCTCAATTGCTGTACTTTTTACTCAGTTAAAATTCCAAAGGGTCCATTGAAAGGCACATTTAGACCTGCTCGTCTGAAACCTCTACAAAAAGGACCGCAAAAATGTTTTATTCAAGTATTAGGTGTTCAAATAATTGATTAGGAGCTTTTCAACACAATTATATTGCGAAACCTCGATTTCTGTACTTTTTACTCAGTTAAAATACCAATGCGTATTTGCTGTGGATAGCAGCCCTACTTGTGCAGGTTTATGCCTGCTCTTTAATAAAAATATTACTCTTGATTTTCTCTCGTCTTCGACGAGATACATTGATGTGATTGTGAATAGCTCTCATTCTCGTTTTCGTTTTACCGGTATTTATGGGTACGCAGCCACGAACATGAAAAAATATACGTGGGAATTAATCGACTCCCTTAAAACGAAATCATCCCTCCCTTGGCTCATTGGAGGTGACTTAAATGACATCTTAGATGACTCGGAAAAACAAGGTGGCAATCGTAGGCCCCGTTCACAAATCCTAAGCTTTCGTGAGTGTCTAACGAGAAATAACTTGTTTGATTGTAAACCAAACACAGGTTGGTTCACTTGGACCCGCACGGGACCTAATGTCAACCCGGTTTGCGAACGGCTCGACCGTTTCTTGGCATGTTCGCTATGGATGCACAAATTTCCCAA
Organism: Hibiscus tridactylites; assembly: GCA_958450335.1. Classification (NCBI taxonomy): domain Eukaryota; kingdom Viridiplantae; phylum Streptophyta; class Magnoliopsida; order Malvales; family Malvaceae; genus Hibiscus; species Hibiscus tridactylites. The sequence goes on along the minus strand of OY288283.1, from coordinate 56,377,073 downwards.
TTACGGTCACTTCCACTCATTTTCACTCGAGTCGGATCATAGCGTCATCATACTAGATACCGAAAATGTTCCCTCATCAAACCACCTTACCCAGCAGACAGTGGATCATTTTCGGTTTGAAACATGTTGGGCTCATGACCCCGATGGCATCCAAGTTTGTAAAAGAACTTGGGCTGCCACGCATGGGTCATTTCTGGACAAACTCTCGGCATTGGGCCATAACCTACAAGAGTGGCAGCACGCTCAACGTAAGCGGTCCACTATCCGCATGCAACAACTGCAGCGCTCTATCAACGGTCTACTACAACGTAGACACTTATCTCGGAAAGCTCTCTCCACACTACACAATGCTAAACAAGAACTCCGGAAACTGTCTGTAGCTAAGGAGGCTTACTGGGCCCAACGTTCTCGCATCTCCTGGTTAACTAACGGTGATAAAAATACCACATACTTCCATGCGAGGGCCACTAAACGTCGTAGGAAAAACACAATAAAGGGATTAATGGATGCAACTGGAGCTTGGCAAACCTCCACTGCTGACATTTTACAAATAGCCTCGTCGTACTTTAAAGATATCTTCTCATCAGATTGTCCGGTGTCCTCACCAGAACTGCTGAACAATATTCGGCCCACGGTGACCACGGATATGAATGATAGTCTTCTACGACCCTTCACGATAGAAGAAATTCGTGCCGCCTTTCTGGATATCAATCCTAAGAAAGCACCTGGTATTGATGGTTTTCCCAGTAGTTTTTACAGACAGCATTGGGATATGATTGGCCCTGATTTCACCTCTCTATGTCTGGATCTCCTACAAGGGAGAGCCGATATGGCATCGGTTAATCGATCGGTAATAGTGCTTATTCCTAAGATTTCGGACCCCACCACCATGAAGCACTTTCGCCCGATCAGTCTATGTACGGTCATATACAAGACGGTCTCTAAGGTTCTGGTGAATCGCCTGAAATTAGCCCTATCTTCTTGTATCAGCGACTCGCAAGCGGCGTTTATTAGCGGACGCAATATTACCGACAACATCTTGATTGCACACGAGCTGGTACACAACCTTCACTCTAGTGGCACACTCTCCTCCCAAGGAGCGGCTGTCAAGCTCGATATGGAAAAGGCCTTTGACAGGGTAGAATGGTCTTTTCTACGAGATGTTATGCTCCGTATGGGGTTTGCGCGGGATTGGGTCAATCTTATCCTCCGATGCGTATCCTCGGTCTCCTTTTCGGTAAAGCTTAATGGAACGATATCGGAGGAATTTTTCCCTACACGGGGTATCCGTCAAGGTGATCCTTTGTCACCTTTCCTATTCCTAATTTGTTCCCAAGGCCTATCAGCAGCTTTGGAAACGGAGCAAAAAGAAGGACGCCTTTGTGGTCTTAATGCCAGCCGCCGAGGGCCCAAGGTTACGCATCTACTCTTTGCAGATGATAGTCTGGTGTTCCTTCGCAATGAACCAGCGGAAGTGGATAGATTGCGATACGTCCTTTCCCTGTATGCCTCGTCCTCCGGTCAAACTGTCAACTTTAATAAGTCTACCGCTTACTGCAGTCGAGGATGCTCCACTGCCTTTCTCCATAATATGCGATCATCTTTAGGGGTACGATTAGTGGATGATCCCGGCATATACTTGGGTGTTCCTCTTTTAATAAAAAGGAATCGTACTGCATCCTTAGGCTTTGTGCGAGATAAAGTCCAATCTCGTATGAGCAAATGGGATACAAGCTTTCTTTCATATAGCGGGAGAGAGATCCTCATTAAGGCGGTCGCACAAGCTATGCCACAGTATGTGATGTCATGCTACCTCTTACCTCAGAATATAATTGATGATATTACTACGTCCATTCGGCGTTACTGGTGGTCCGGGCGTAGTAATAAGCGCGGCTGGCCGCTTTTATCGTGGGATACTCTCTGCACGCCTAAGAATGTGGGAGGCCTAGGTTTCCGTGATCTCAGATCCTTCAATATTGCCCTGTTAGGGAAGCAAATTTGGCACTTGCTTTCACACCCGGACTCACTGCTGGCTAGGGTCCTCCGTGCTAAATACTACCCATCAGGTGACCTCCTGCAAGCCTCGGCGGACAAGAGGGCTTCGTTTGCATGGAAAGGTCTGCACCAAGCTATCCAGCTCCTCGGGCCGGGTTATTTTTGGCGGCCAGGGATCAAGAGCTCGATACGCCTTCTCAGTGATGCCTGGGGTGGAGATAAACCCATTACGCTCTTTGGACAATATGAAGATAACGACGAACTCCCAGTGCGTTGTCGTGATTACATGTCGCGTGATGGTGCGTCTTGGGATGAGTCCAAACTCAGGAATGCCTTCGATAAGGACGATGTTGGGAGTATCCTTAGGGTTCCAATCTATCAAGATAGGTCAGACAAGCTGGTTTGGGGACGCCATGACTCCGGCACCTATACCGTCAGGTCGGGGTACTTCTTTCTCCACCAACCGGCAAGGCCGGTAATGCGGCCTACACGTCTTTGGAATGTAATATCCAAAGCTCCGACTTTACCAAAAATTCTCTCCTTCAGCTGGCGAGCGGGCCGCGATGCCTTGCCCACTGGGGAAAAGCTCCGAGCGATACATCTTACGGATGGACTCTGTCCTTTTTGCCCAACGATATTGGAATCCGCTATACATGCCCTGCGTGACTGCCCATCTGCTCAGGATGTCCTTCGCCTTGTGGGGCTTCCAGCGTGTGTCCATAATAGCCCCACTACCTCCATGGAGGCTTGGTTGTCAGAAGGAACCTACCGCTTGGACGCTTCAGGGTTTGCTCTGCTTCTCACAACAATTTGGAATATCTGGAACCGTCGTAATGACTGGGTCCACTCCCAAAGACTCCAGCCAACATGGCTGACGGCTATGAATGCTACAGGTCTTCTACAGGAATACGTAGCAGCTAACGCACTCCCCGCCGTGTCAGCCGCCATGCCAGCAGCAGCCCCCCCGCGATGGTCGCCGCCTAGACCGGGCTGTATCAAGATCAACGTCGACGGAGCATTCATCCCAGGGACCGGTGCTGCAGCTATCGGAGTCATTGCTAGGGATGCCCATGGCTCGATTGTTGGAGGATGTGCTGTCCATGAGGCAGGCTGTCATGATGCCTCCATGGTTGAGCTACATGCCATCGTTGCGGGTATAATGTTGACCCGTGACAAAGGGTGGGGTGAGGTGCTCATTGAATCCGACTCGGCTACGGTGATCAACAAGCTCGCACGCTCCACCGTGGACAACTCTCTACTGGGGCCCCAGATTGCTGATACACAGTCTTTGCTTAGGTCTTTTCCTTTCATCACTTTATCTTCTGTACCTAGATCGGCCAATTTTGTGGCCCATAACTTAGCTGCTTGGGCTTTACGCTTTACTTCTTCTGTGTATTTTGACTCAGTCATTCCTGACTGTATTGACGTTGATGTAATGGCTGACTCTCAGCCTCTTTATTGTTATAATAATAACAACGCTCAGGGTACTCTTTTCCCCTTAGGTTCACTTTGTGCTTCGGCACAAGGTGGTTAGAGGGGTTTATGATGAGGCCGTTTTCTTCAAAAAAAAATTCCAACGGGTCCATTGTAAGGCCCATTTAGACCTGCTCGTCCGAAACGTATCAAAAAGGACTGCAAAAAAGGTTTTAATCAAATTTTAGGTGTTTATGTAATTGATTAGGAGCTTTTCAACACAATTATATTGCAAAACCTCAATTTTTGTACTTTTTACTCAATTTAATTCCAACGGGTCCATTGAAAAGCCCATTTAGACCTGCTCGTCCGAAACCTCTACAAAAAAGGACCGCAAAACAAGTTTTAATCAAATTTTAGGAGTTCAAATAATTGATTAGGAGCTTTTCAACACATTTATACTGCAAAACCTCAATTTCTGTACTTTTTACTCAGTTAAAATTATAACGGGTCCATTAAAAGGCCCATTTAGACCTGCTCGTCCGAAACCTCGACAAAAAGGACTGTAAAATAGTTTTAATCAAATTTTAGGAGTTCAAATAATTTATTAGGAGCTTTTCAAAACAATTATATTGCAAAACCTCAATTTTATACTTTTTACTCAGTTAAAATTCAAACGGGCCCATTGAAAGGCCAATTTAGACCTGCTCGTCCGAAACCATTACAAAAAGGTTCGCAAAAATGTTTTATTCAAATATTAGGAGTTAAAATAATTGATTAGGAGCTTTTCAACACAATTATATTGCAAAACCTCAATTGATGTACTTTTTACTCAGTTAAAATTCCAAAGGGTCCATTGAAAGGCCCATTTAGACCTGCTCGTCTGAAACCTCTACAAAAAGGACCGCAAAAATGTTTTATTCAAATATTAGAAGTTCAAATAATTGATTAGGAGCTTTTCAACACAATTATATTGCGAAACCTCAATTTCTGTACTTTTTACTCAGTTAAAATACCAACGGGTCCATTGAAATGCCCATTTCGACCCGCTCGTCCGAAACGTCTACAAAAAGGACTGCAAAATAAGTTTTAATCAAATTTTAGGAGTTCATGTAATTGATTATGAGCTTTTCAACACAATTATATTGCAAAACCTCAATTTTTGTACTTTTTACTCAATTTAATTCCAACGGGTCCATTGAAAGGCCCATTTAGACCTGCTCGTCCGAAACCTCTACAAAAAAAGGACCGCAAAACAAGTTTTAACCAAATTTTAGGAGTTCAAATAATTGATTAGGAGCTTTTCAACATAATTATATTTCAAAAGCTAAATTTCTGTACTTTTTACTCAGTTAAAATTCCAACGGGTCCATTGTAAGGCCCATTTAAACCTGCTCGTCCGAAAAGTATCAAAAAGGACTGCAAAAAAGGTTTTAATCAAATTTTAGGAGTTTATGTAATTGATTAGGAGCTTTTCAACACAATTATATTGCAAAACCACAATTTTATACTTTTTACTCAGTTAAAATTTCAACGGGTCCATTAAAAGGCTCATTTAGACTCGCTCGTCCGAAACCCATGCAAAAAGGACCGCAAAAATGTATTATTCAAATATTAGGAGTTCAAATAATTGATTAGGAGCTTTGCAACACATTTATACTGCAAAACCTCAATTTCTGTACTTTTTACTCAGTTAAAATTCTAACGGGTCCATTGAAAGGCCCATTTAGACCTGCTCGTCCGAAACCTCGACAAAAAGAACTGCAAAATAGTTTTAATCAAATTTTAGGAGTTCAAATAATATATTAGGAGCTTTTCAACACAATTATATTTCAAAACCTCAATTTTATACTTTTTACTCAGTTAAAATTCAAACGGGCCCATTAGAAGGCCCATTTAGACCTGCTCGTCCGAAACCTCTACAAAAAGGTTCGCAAAAATGTTTTATTCAAATATTAGGAGTTAAAATAATTGATTAGGAGCTTTTCAACACAATAATATTGCAAAACCTCAATTGCTGTACTTTTTACTCAGTTAAAATTTCAACGGGTCCATTGAAAGGCCCATTTAGACCTACTCGTCCGAAACCTCTACAAAAAGGACCGCAAAAATGTTTTATTCAAATATTAGGAGTTCAAATAATTGATTAGGAGCTTTCCAACACAATTATATTGCGAAGCCTCAGTTTCTGTACTTTTTACTCAATTAAAATACCAACGGGTCCATTGAAAGGCCCATTTCGACCCGCTCGTCCGAAACCTCTACAAAAGGACTGCAAAATAAGTTTTAATCAAATTTTAGGAGTTCATGTAATTGATTATGAGCTTTTCAACACAATTATATTGCAAAACCTCAATTTTTGTACTTTTTACTCAATTTAATTCCAACGGGTCCATTGAAAGGCCCATTTAGACCTGCTCGTCCGAAACCTCTACAAAAAAAGGACCGCAAAACAAGTTTTAACCAAATTTTAGGAGTTCAAATAATTGATTAGGAGCTTTTCAACATAATTATATTGCAAAAGCTAAATTTCTTTACTTTTTACTCAGTTAAAATTCCAACGGGTCCATTGTAAGGCCCATTTAAACCTGCTCGTCCGAAAAGTATCAAAAAGGACTGCAAAAAAGGTTTTAATCAAATTTTAGGAATTTATGTAATTGATTAGGAGCTTTTCAACACAATTATATTGCAAAACCACAATTTTATACTTTTTACTCAGTTAAAATTTCAACAGGTCCATTAAAAGGCCCATTTGGACCCGCTCGTCCGAAACCTCTACAAAAAGGATCGCAAAAATGTTTTATTCAAATATTAGGAGTTCAAATAATTGATTAGGAGCTTTTCAACACATTTATACTGCAAAACCTCAATTTCTTTACTTTTTACTCAGTTAAAATTCTAACGGGTCCATTGAAAGGCCCATTTAGACCTGCTCGTCCGAAACCTCGACAAAAATGACTGCAAAATAGTTTTAATCAAATTTTAGGAGTTCAAATAATTTATTATGAGCTTTTCAACATAATTATATTGAAAAACCTCAATTTTATACTTTTTACTCAGTTAAAATTCAAACGGACCCATTGAAAGGCCCATTTAGACCTACTCGTCCGAAACCTCTACAAAAAGGTTCGCAAAAATGTTTTATTCAAATATTAGGAGTTCAAATAATTGATTAGAAGCTTTTCAACACAATTATATTGCGAAACCTCAATTTCTGTACTTTTTACTCAGTTAAAATACCAACGGGTCCATTGAAAGGCCCATTTCGACCCGCTCGTCCGAAACCTCTACAAAAAGGACTACAAAATAAGTTTTAATCAAATTTTAGGAGTTCATGTAATTGATTAGGAGCTTTTCAACACAATTATATTGCAAAACCTCAATTTTTGTACTTTTTACTCAATTTAATTTCAACGGGTCCATTGAAAGGCCCATTTAGACCAGCTCGTCCGAAACCTCTACAAAAAAGGACCGCAAAAGAAGTTTTAATCAAATTTTAGGAGTTCAAATAATTGATTAGGAACTTTTCAACACAATTATATTGCAAAAGCTAAATTTCTGTACTTTTTACTCAGTTAAAATTCCAATGGGTCCATTGTAAGGCCCATTTAGACCTGCTCGTCCGAAACGTATCAAAAAGGACTGCAAAAAAGGTTTTAATCAAATTTTAGGAGTTTATGTAATTGATTAGGAGCTCTTCAACACAATTATATTGCAAAACCTCAATTTTATACTTTTTACTCAGTTAAAATTTCAACGGGTCCATTGAAAGGCCCATTTAGACCCGCTCGTCCGAAACCTCTATAAAAAGGACCGCAAAAATGTTTTATTCAAATATTAGGAGTTCAAATAATTGATTAGGAGCTTTTCAACACATTTATACTACAAAACCTCAATTTCTGTACTTTTTACTCAGTTAAGATTCTAACGGGTCCATTGAAAGGCCCATTTAGACCTGCTCGTCCGAAACCTCGACAAAAAGGACTGCAAAATAGTTTTAATCAAATTTTAGGAGTTCAAATAATTTATTAGGAGCTTTTCAACACAATTATATTGCAAAACCTCAATTTTATACTTTTTACTCAGTTAAAATTCCAACGGGTCCATTGTAAGGCCCATTTAGACCTGCTCGTCCGAAACGTATCAAAAAGGACTGCAAAAAATGTTTTAATCAAATTTTAGAAGTTTATGTAATTGATTAGGAGCTTTTCAACACAATTATATTGCAAAACCTCAATTTTATACTTTTTACTCAGTTAAAATTTCAACGGGTCCTTTGAAAGGCCCATTTAGACCCGCTCGTCCGAAACCTCTACAAAAAGGACCGCAAAAATGTTTTATTCAAATATTATGAGTTCAAATAATTGATTAGGAGATTTTCAACACAATTATATTCTAAAACCTCAATTTCTGTACTTTTTTCTCAGTTAAAATTCCAACGGGTCCATTGAAACGCCCATTTAGACCTGCTCGTCTGAAACCTCTACAAAAAGGACCGCAAAAATGTTTTATTCAAATATTAGGAGTTCAAATAATTGATTAGGAGCTTTTCAACACAATTATATTGTGAAACCTCAATTTCTGTACTTTTACTCAGTTAAAATACCAACGGGTCCATTGAAAAGCCCATTTCGACCCGCTCGTCCGAAACCTCTACAAAAAGGACTGCAAAATAAATTTTAATCAAATTTTAGGAGTTCATGTAATTGATTATGAGCTTTTCAACACAATTATATTGCAAAACCTCAATTTTTGTACTTTTTACTCAATTTAATTCCAACGGGTCCATTGAAAGGCCCATTTAGACCTGCTCGTCCGAAACCTCTACAAAAAAAGGACCGCAAAACAAGTTTTAACCAAATTTTAGGAGTTCAAATAATTGATTAGGAGCTTTTCAACATAATTATATTGCAAAAGCTAAATTTCTTTACTTTTTACTCAGTTAAAATTCCAACGGGTCCATTGTAAGGCCCATTTAAACCTGCTCGTCCGAAAAGTATCAAAAAGGACTGCAAAAAAGGTTTTAATCAAATTTTAGGAATTTATGTAATTGATTAGGAGCTTTTCAACACAATTATATTGCAAAACCACAATTTTATACTTTTTACTCAGTTAAAATTTCAACAGGTCCATTAAAAGGCCCATTTGGACCCGCTCGTCCGAAACCTCTACAAAAAGGATCGCAAAAATGTTTTATTCAAATATTAGGAGTTCAAATAATTGATTAGGAGCTTTTCAACACATTTATACTGCAAAACCTCAATTTCTTTACTTTTTACTCAGTTAAAATTCTAACGGGTCCATTGAAAGGCCCATTTAGACCTGCTCGTCCGAAACCTCGACAAAAATGACTGCAAAATAGTTTTAATCAAATTTTAGGAGTTCAAATAATTTATTAGGAGCTTTTCAACATAATTATATTGAAAAACCTCAATTTTATACTTTTTACTCAGTTAAAATTCAAACGGACCCATTGAAAGGCCCATTTAGACCTACTCGTCCGAAACCTCTACAAAAAGGTTCGCAAAAATGTTTTATTCAAATATTAGGAGTTCAAATAATTGATTAGAAGCTTTTCAACACAATTATATTGCGAAACCTCAATTTCTGTACTTTTTACTCAGTTAAAATACCAACGGGTCCATTGAAAGGCCCATTTCGACCCGCTCGTCCGAAACCTCTACAAAAAGGACTGCAAAATAAGTTTTAATCAAATTTTAGGAGTTCATGTAATTGATTAGGAGCTTTTCAACACAATTATATTGCAAAACCTCAATTTTTGTACTTTTTACTCAATTTAATTTCAACGGGTCCATTGAAAGGCCCATTTAGACCAGCTCGTCCGAAACCTCTACAAAAAAGGACCGCAAAAGAAGTTTTAATCAAATTTTAGGAGTTCAAATAATTGATTAGGAACTTTTCAACACAATTATATTGCAAAAGCTAAATTTCTGTACTTTTTACTCAGTTAAAATTCCAATGGGTCCATTGTAAGGCCCATTTAGACCTGCTCGTCCGAAACGTATCAAAAAGGACTGCAAAAAAGGTTTTAATCAAATTTTAGGAGTTTATGTAATTGATTAGGAGCTCTTCAACACAATTATATTGCAAAACCTCAATTTTATACTTTTTACTCAGTTAAAATTTCAACGGGTCCATTGAAAGGCCCATTTAGACCCGCTCGTCCGAAACCTCTATAAAAAGGACCGCAAAAATGTTTTATTCAAATATTAGGAGTTCAAATAATTGATTAGGAGCTTTTCAACACATTTATACTACAAAACCTCAATTTCTGTACTTTTTACTCAGTTAAGATTCTAACGGGTCCATTGAAAGGCCCATTTAGACCTGCTCGTCCGAAACCTCGACAAAAAGGACTGCAAAATAGTTTTAATCAAATTTTAGGAGTTCAAATAATTTATTAGGAGCTTTTCAACACAATTATATTGCAAAACCTCAATTTTATACTTTTTACTCAGTTAAAATTCCAACGGGTCCATTGTAAGGCCCATTTAGACCTGCTCGTCCGAAACGTATCAAAAAGGACTGCAAAAAATGTTTTAATCAAATTTTAGAAGTTTATGTAATTGATTAGGAGCTTTTCAACACAATTATATTGCAAAACCTCAATTTTATACTTTTTACTCAGTTAAAATTTCAACGGGTCCTTTGAAAGGCCCATTTAGACCCGCTCGTCCGAAACCTCTACAAAAAGGACCGCAAAAATGTTTTATTCAAATATTATGAGTTCAAATAATTGATTAGGAGATTTTCAACACAATTATATTCTAAAACCTCAATTTCTGTACTTTTTTCTTAGTTAAAATTCCAACGGGTCCATTGAAACGCCCATTTAGACCTGCTCGTCCGAAACCTCTACAAAAAGGACCACAAAAATGTTTTATTCAAATATTAGGAGTTCAAATAATTGATTAGGAGCTTTTCGACACAATTATATTGCGGAACCTCAATTTCTGTACTTATTACTCAGTTAAAATACAAACGGGTCCATTGAAAGGCCCATTTCGACCCGCTCGTCCGAAACCTCTACAAAAAGGACTGCAAAATAAGTTTTAATTAAATTTTAGGAGTTCATGTAATTGATTAGGAGCTTTTCAACACAATTATATTGCAAAACCTCAATTTTTGTACTTTTTACTCAATTTAATTCCAACGGGTCCATTGAAAGGCCCATTTAGACCTGCTCGTCCGAAACCTCTACAAAAAAGGACCGCAAAACAAGTTTTAATCAAATTCTAGGAGTTCAAATAATTTATTAGGAGCTTTTCAACACAATTATATTGCAAAACCTCAATTTTTGTACTTTTTACTCAATTTAATTCCAACGGGTCCATTGAAAGGCCCATTTAGACCTGCTCGTCCGAAACCTCTACAAAAAAAGGACCGCAAAACAAGTTTTAACCAAATTTTAGGAGTTCAAATAATTGATTAGGAGCTTTTCAACATAATTATATTGCAAAAGCTAAATTTCTTTACTTTTTACTCAGTTAAAATTCCAACGGGTCCATTGTAAGGCCCATTTAAACCTGCTCGTCCGAAAAGTATCAAAAAGGACTGCAAAAAAGGTTTTAATCAAATTTTAGGAATTTATGTAATTGATTAGGAGCTTTTCAACACAATTATATTGCAAAACCACAATTTTATACTTTTTACTCAGTTAAAATTTCAACAGGTCCATTAAAAGGCCCATTTGGACCCGCTCGTCCGAAACCTCTACAAAAAGGATCGCAAAAATGTTTTATTCAAATATTAGGAGTTCAAATAATTGATTAGGAGCTTTTCAACACATTTATACTGCAAAACCTCAATTTCTTTACTTTTTACTCAGTTAAAATTCTAACGGGTCCATTGAAAGGCCCATTTAGACCTGCTCGTCCGAAACCTCGACAAAAATGACTGCAAAATAGTTTTAATCAAATTTTAGGAGTTCAAATAATTTATTAGGAGCTTTTCAACATAATTATATTGAAAAACCTCAATTTTATACTTTTTACTCAGTTAAAATTCAAACGGACCCATTGAAAGGCCCATTTAGACCTACTCGTCCGAAACCTCTACAAAAAGGTTCGCAAAAATGTTTTATTCAAATATTAGGAGTTCAAATAATTGATTAGAAGCTTTTCAACACAATTATATTGCGAAACCTCAATTTCTGTACTTTTTACTCAGTTAAAATACCAACGGGTCCATTGAAAGGCCCATTTCGACCCGCTCGTCCGAAACCTCTACAAAAAGGACTGCAAAATAAGTTTTAATCAAATTTTAGGAGTTCATGTAATTGATTAGGAGCTTTTCAACACAATTATATTGCAAAACCTCAATTTTTGTACTTTTTACTCAATTTAATTTCAACGGGTCCATTGAAAGGCCCATTTAGACCAGCTCGTCCGAAACCTCTACAAAAAAGGACCGCAAAAGAAGTTTTAATCAAATTTTAGGAGTTCAAATAATTGATTAGGAACTTTTCAACACAATTATATTGCAAAAGCTAAATTTCTGTACTTTTTACTCAGTTAAAATTCCAATGGGTCCATTGTAAGGCCCATTTAGACCTGCTCGTCCGAAACGTATCAAAAAGGACTGCAAAAAAGGTTTTAATCAAATTTTAGGAGTTTATGTAATTGATTAGGAGCTCTTCAACACAATTATATTGCAAAACCTCAATTTTATACTTTTTACTCAGTTAAAATTTCAACGGGTCCATTGAAAGGCCCATTTAGACCCGCTCGTCCGAAACCTCTATAAAAAGGACCGCAAAAATGTTTTATTCAAATATTAGGAGTTCAAATAATTGATTAGGAGCTTTTCAACACATTTATACTACAAAACCTCAATTTCTGTACTTTTTACTCAGTTAAGATTCTAACGGGTCCATTGAAAGGCCCATTTAGACCTGCTCGTCCGAAACCTCGACAAAAAGGACTGCAAAATAGTTTTAATCAAATTTTAGGAGTTCAAATAATTTATTAGGAGCTTTTCAACACAATTATATTGCAAAACCTCAATTTTATACTTTTTACTCAGTTAAAATTCCAACGGGTCCATTGTAAGGCCCATTTAGACCTGCTCGTCCGAAACGTATCAAAAAGGACTGCAAAAAATGTTTTAATCAAATTTTAGAAGTTTATGTAATTGATTAGGAGCTTTTCAACACAATTATATTGCAAAACCTCAATTTTATACTTTTTACTCAGTTAAAATTTCAACGGGTCCTTTGAAAGGCCCATTTAGACCCGCTCGTCCGAAACCTCTACAAAAAGGACCGCAAAAATGTTTTATTCAAATATTATGAGTTCAAATAATTGATTAGGAGATTTTCAACACAATTATATTCTAAAACCTCAATTTCTGTACTTTTTTCTCAGTTAAAATTCCAACGGGTCCATTGAAAGGCCCATTTAGACCTGCTCGTCCGAAACCTCTACAAAAAGGACCACAAAAATGTTTTATTCAAATATTAGGAGTTCAAATAATTGATTAGGAGCTTTTCGACACAATTATATTGCGGAACCTCAATTTCTGTACTTATTACTCAGTTAAAATACAAACGGGTCCATTGAAAGGCCCATTTCGACCCGCTCGTCCGAAACCTCTACAAAAAGGACTGCAAAATAAGTTTTAATTAAATTTTAGGAGTTCATGTAATTGATTAGGAGCTTTTCAACACAATTATATTGCAAAACCTCAATTTTTGTACTTTTTACTCAATTTAATTCCAACGGGTCCATTGAAAGGCCCATTTAGACCTGCTCGTCCGAAACCTCTACAAAAAAGGACCGCAAAACAAGTTTTAATCAAATTCTAGGAGTTCAAATAATTTATTAGGAGCTTTTCAACACAATTATATTGCAAAAGCTAAATTTCTGTACTTTTTACTCAGTTAAAATTCCAACGGGTCCATTGTAAGGCCCATTTAGACCTGCTCGTCCGAAACGTATCAAAAATGACTGCAAAAAATGTTTTAATCAAATTTTAGGAGTTTATGTAATTGATTAGGAACTTTTCAACAGAATTATATTGCAAAACCTCAATTTTATACTTTTTACTCAATTTAATTCCAACGGGTCCATTGAAAGGCCAATTTAGACCTGCTCGTTCGAAACCTCTACAAAGAGGACCGCAAAAATGTTTTATTCAAATATTAGGAGTTCAAATAATTGATTAGGAGCTTTTCAACACAATTATATTGCGAAACCTCAATTTCTGTACTTTTTACTCAGTTAAAATACTAACGGGTCCATTGAAAGGCCCATTTCGACCCGCTCGTCCGAAACCTCTACAAAAAGTACTGCAAAATAAGTTTTAATCAAATTTTAGGAGTTCATGTAATTGATTAGGAGCTTTTCAACACAATTATATTGCAAAACCTCAATTTTTGTACTTTTTACTCAATTTAATTCCAACGGGTCCATTGAAAGGCCCATTTAGACCAGCTCGTCCGAAACCTCTACAAAAAAGGACCGCAAAACAAGTTTTAATCAAATTTTAGGAGTTCAAATAATTGATTAGGAGCTTTTCAACACAATTATATTGCAAAAGCTAAATTTCTGTACTTTTTACTCAGTTAAAATTCCAATGGGTCCATTGTAAGGCCCATTTAGACCTGCTCGTCCGAAACGTATCAAAAAGGACTGCAAAAAAGGTTTTAATCAAATTTTAGGAGTTTATGTAATTGATTAGGAGCTCTTCAACACAATTATATTGCAAAACCTCAATTTTATACTTTTTACTCAGTTAAAATTTCAACGGGTCCATTGAAAGGCCCATTTAGACCCGCTCGTCCGAAACCTCTATAAAAAGGACCGCAAAAATGTTTTATTCAAATATTAGGAGTTCAAATAATTGATTAGGAGCTTTTCAACACATTTATACTGCAAAACCTCAATTTCTGTACTTTTTACTCAGTTAAGATTCTAACGGGTCCATTGAAAGGCCCATTTAGACCTGCTCGTCCGAAACCTCGACAAAAAGGACTGCAAAATAGTTTTAATCAAATTTTAGGAGTTCAAATAATTTATTAGGAGCTTTTCAACACAATTATATTGCAAAACCTCAATTTTATACTTTTTACTCAGTTAAAATTCCAACGGGTCCATTGTAAGGCCCATTTAGACCTGCTCGTCCGAAACGTATCAAAAAGGACTGCAAAAAATGTTTTAATCAAATTTTAGAAGTTTATGTAATTGATTAGGAGCTTTTCAACACAATTATATTGCAAAACCTCAATTTTATACTTTTTACTCAGTTAAAATTTCAACGGGTCCTTTGAAAGGCCCATTTAGACCCGCTCGTCCGAAACCTCTACAAAAAGGACCGCAAAAATGTTTTATTCAAATATTATGAGTTCAAATAATTGATTAGGAGATTTTCAACACAATTATATTCTAAAACCTCAATTTCTGTACTTTTTTCTCAGTTAAAATTCCAACGGGTCCATTGAAACGCCCATTTAGACCTGCTCGTCTGAAACCTCTACAAAAAGGACCGCAAAAATGTTTTATTCAAATATTAGGAGTTCAAATAATTGATTAGGAGCTTTTCAACACAATTATATTGTGAAACCTCAATTTCTGTACTTTTACTCAGTTAAAATACCAACGGGTCCATTGAAAAGCCCATTTCGACCCGCTCGTCCGAAACCTCTACAAAAAGGACTGCAAAATAAATTTTAATCAAATTTTAGGAGTTCATGTAATTGATTATGAGCTTTTCAACACAATTATATTGCAAAACCTCAATTTTTGTACTTTTTACTCAATTTAATTCCAACGGGTCCATTGAAAGGCCCATTTAGACCTGCTCGTCCGAAACCTCTACAAAAAAAGGACCGCAAAACAAGTTTTAACCAAATTTTAGGAGTTCAAATAATTGATTAGGAGCTTTTCAACATAATTATATTGCAAAAGCTAAATTTCTTTACTTTTTACTCAGTTAAAATTCCAACGGGTCCATTGTAAGGCCCATTTAAACCTGCTCGTCCGAAAAGTATCAAAAAGGACTGCAAAAAAGGTTTTAATCAAATTTTAGGAATTTATGTAATTGATTAGGAGCTTTTCAACACAATTATATTGCAAAACCACAATTTTATACTTTTTACTCAGTTAAAATTTCAACAGGTCCATTAAAAGGCCCATTTGGACCCGCTCGTCCGAAACCTCTACAAAAAGGATCGCAAAAATGTTTTATTCAAATATTAGGAGTTCAAATAATTGATTAGGAGCTTTTCAACACATTTATACTGCAAAACCTCAATTTCTTTACTTTTTACTCAGTTAAAATTCTAACGGGTCCATTGAAAGGCCCATTTAGACCTGCTCGTCCGAAACCTCGACAAAAATGACTGCAAAATAGTTTTAATCAAATTTTAGGAGTTCAAATAATTTATTAGGAGCTTTTCAACATAATTATATTGAAAAACCTCAATTTTATACTTTTTACTCAGTTAAAATTCAAACGGACCCATTGAAAGGCCCATTTAGACCTACTCGTCCGAAACCTCTACAAAAAGGTTCGCAAAAATGTTTTATTCAAATATTAGGAGTTCAAATAATTGATTAGAAGCTTTTCAACACAATTATATTGCGAAACCTCAATTTCTGTACTTTTTACTCAGTTAAAATACCAACGGGTCCATTGAAAGGCCCATTTCGACCCGCTCGTCCGAAACCTCTACAAAAAGGACTGCAAAATAAGTTTTAATCAAATTTTAGGAGTTCATGTAATTGATTAGGAGCTTTTCAACACAATTATATTGCAAAACCTCAATTTTTGTACTTTTTACTCAATTTAATTTCAACGGGTCCATTGAAAGGCCCATTTAGACCAGCTCGTCCGAAACCTCTACAAAAAAGGACCGCAAAAGAAGTTTTAATCAAATTTTAGGAGTTCAAATAATTGATTAGGAACTTTTCAACACAATTATATTGCAAAAGCTAAATTTCTGTACTTTTTACTCAGTTAAAATTCCAATGGGTCCATTGTAAGGCCCATTTAGACCTGCTCGTCCGAAACGTATCAAAAAGGACTGCAAAAAAGGTTTTAATCAAATTTTAGGAGTTTATGTAATTGATTAGGAGCTCTTCAACACAATTATATTGCAAAACCTCAATTTTATACTTTTTACTCAGTTAAAATTTCAACGGGTCCATTGAAAGGCCCATTTAGACCCGCTCGTCCGAAACCTCTATAAAAAGGACCGCAAAAATGTTTTATTCAAATATTAGGAGTTCAAATAATTGATTAGGAGCTTTTCAACACATTTATACTACAAAACCTCAATTTCTGTACTTTTTACTCAGTTAAGATTCTAACGGGTCCATTGAAAGGCCCATTTAGACCTGCTCGTCCGAAACCTCGACAAAAAGGACTGCAAAATAGTTTTAATCAAATTTTAGGAGTTCAAATAATTTATTAGGAGCTTTTCAACACAATTATATTGCAAAACCTCAATTTTATACTTTTTACTCAGTTAAAATTCCAACGGGTCCATTGTAAGGCCCATTTAGACCTGCTCGTCCGAAACGTATCAAAAAGGACTGCAAAAAATGTTTTAATCAAATTTTAGAAGTTTATGTAATTGATTAGGAGCTTTTCAACACAATTATATTGCAAAACCTCAATTTTATACTTTTTACTCAGTTAAAATTTCAACGGGTCCTTTGAAAGGCCCATTTAGACCCGCTCGTCCGAAACCTCTACAAAAAGGACCGCAAAAATGTTTTATTCAAATATTATGAGTTCAAATAATTGATTAGGAGATTTTCAACACAATTATATTCTAAAACCTCAATTTCTGTACTTTTTTCTCAGTTAAAATTCCAACGGGTCCATTGAAAGGCCCATTTAGACCTGCTCGTCCGAAACCTCTACAAAAAGGACCACAAAAATGTTTTATTCAAATATTAGGAGTTCAAATAATTGATTAGGAGCTTTTCGACACAATTATATTGCGGAACCTCAATTTCTGTACTTATTACTCAGTTAAAATACAAACGGGTCCATTGAAAGGCCCATTTCGACCCGCTCGTCCGAAACCTCTACAAAAAGGACTGCAAAATAAGTTTTAATTAAATTTTAGGAGTTCATGTAATTGATTAGGAGCTTTTCAACACAATTATATTGCAAAACCTCAATTTTTGTACTTTTTACTCAATTTAATTCCAACGGGTCCATTGAAAGGCCCATTTAGACCTGCTCGTCCGAAACCTCTACAAAAAAGGACCGCAAAACAAGTTTTAATCAAATTCTAGGAGTTCAAATAATTTATTAGGAGCTTTTCAACACAATTATATTGCAAAAGCTAAATTTCTGTACTTTTTACTCAGTTAAAATTCCAACGGGTCCATTGTAAGGCCCATTTAGACCTGCTCGTCCGAAACGTATCAAAAATGACTGCAAAAAATGTTTTAATCAAATTTTAGGAGTTTATGTAATTGATTAGGAACTTTTCAACAGAATTATATTGCAAAACCTCAATTTTATACTTTTTACTCAATTTAATTCCAACGGGTCCATTGAAAGGCCAATTTAGACCTGCTCGTCCGAAACCTCTACAAAGAGGACCGCAAAAATGTTTTATTCAAATATTAGGAGTTCAAATAATTGATTAGGAGCTTTTCAACACAATTATATTGCGAAACCACAATTTCTGTACTTTTTACTCAGTTAAAATACCAACGGGTCCATTGAAAGGCCCATTTCGACCCGCTCGTCCGAAACCTCTACAAAAAGGACTGCAAAATAAGTTTTAATCAAATTTTAGGAGTTCATGTAATTGATTAGGAGCTTTTCAACACAATTATATTGCAAAACCTCAATTTTTGTACTTTTTACTCAATTTAATTCCAACGGGTCCATTGAAAGGCCCATTTAGACCAGCTCGTCCGAAACCTCTACAAAAAAGGACCGCAAAACAAGTTTTAATCAAATTTTAGGAGTTCAAATAATTGATTAGGAGCTTTTCAACACAATTATATTGCAAAAGCTAAATTTCTGTACTTTTTACTCAGTTAAAATTCCAATGGGTCCATTGTAAGGCCCATTTAGACCTGCTCGTCCGAAACGTATCAAAAAGGACTGCAAAAAAGGTTTTAATCAAATTTTAGGAGTTTATGTAATTGATTAGGAGCTCTTCAACACAATTATATTGCAAAACCTCAATTTTATACTTTTTACTCAGTTAAAATTTCAACGGGTCCATTGAAAGGCCCATTTAGACCCGCTCGTCCGAAACCTCTATAAAAAGGACCGCAAAAATGTTTTATTCAAATATTAGGAGTTCAAATAATTGATTAGGAGCTTTTCAACACATTTATACTGCAAAACCTCAATTTCTGTACTTTTTACTCAGTTAAGATTCTAACGGGTCCATTGAAAGGCCCATTTAGACCTGCTCGTCCGAAACCTCGACAAAAAGGACTGCAAAATAGTTTTAATCAAATTTTAGGAGTTCAAATAATTTATTAGGAGCTTTTCAACACAATTATATTGCAAAACCTCAATTTTATACTTTTTACTCAGTTAAAATTCCAACGGGTCCATTGTAAGGCCCATTTAGACCTGCTCGTCCGAAACGTATCAAAAAGGACTGCAAAAAATGTTTTAATCAAATTTTAGAAGTTTATGTAATTGATTAGGAGCTTTTCAACACAATTATATTGCAAAACCTCAATTTTATACTTTTTACTCAGTTAAAATTTCAACGGGTCCTTTGAAAGGCCCATTTAGACCCGCTCGTCCGAAACCTCTACAAAAAGGACCGCAAAAATGTTTTATTCAAATATTATGAGTTCAAATAATTGATTAGGAGATTTTCAACACAATTATATTCTAAAACCTCAATTTCTGTACTTTTTTCTCAGTTAAAATTCCAACGGGTCCATTGAAAGGCCCATTTAGACCTGCTCGTCCGAAACCTCTACAAAAAGGACCACAAAAATGTTTTATTCAAATATTAGGAGTTCAAATAATTGATTAGGAGCTTTTCGACACAATTATATTGCGGAACCTCAATTTCTGTACTTATTACTCAGTTAAAATACAAACGGGTCCATTGAAAGGCCCATTTCGACCCGCTCGTCCGAAACCTCTACAAAAAGGACTGCAAAATAAGTTTTAATCAAATTTTAGGAGTTTATGTAATTGATTAGGAGCTTTTCAACACATTTATACTGCAAAACCTCAATTTCTGTACTTTTTACTCAGTTAAAATTCCAACGGGTCCATTGAAAGGCCCATTTAGACCTGCTCGTCTGAAACCTCTACAAAAAGGACCGCAAAAATGTTTTATTCAAATATTAGGAGTTCAAATAATTGATTAGGAGGTTTTCAACACAATTATATTGCGAAACCTCAATTTCTGTACTTTTTACTCAATTAAAATACCAACGGGTCCATTGAAAGGCCCATTTCGACCCGCTCGTCCGAAACCTCTACAAAAAGGACTGCAAAATAAGTTTTAATCAAATTTTAGGAGTTCATGTAATTGATTAGGAGCTTTTCAACACAATTATATTGCAAAACCTCAATTTTTGTACTTTTTACTCTATTTAATTCCAACGGGTCCATTGAAAGGCCCATTTAGACCTGCTCGTCCGAAACCTCGACAAAAAGGACTGCAAAATAGTTTTAATCAAATTTTAGGAGTTCAAATAATTTATTAGGAGCTTTTCAACACAATTATATTGCAAAACCTCAATTTTATACTTTTTACTCAGTTAAAATTCCAACGGGTCCATTGTAAGGCCCATTTAGACCTGCTCGTCCGAAACGTATCAAAAAGGACTGCAAAAAATGTTTTAATCAAATTTTAGAAGTTTATGTAATTGATTAGGAGCTTTTCAACACAATTATATTGCAAAACCTCAATTTTATACTTTTTACTCAGTTAAAATTTCAACGGGTCCATTGAAAGGCCCATTTAGACCCGCTCGTCCGAAACCTCTACAAAAAGGACCTCAAAAATGTTTTATTCAAATATTAGGAGTTCAAATAATTTATTAGGAGCTTTTCAACACATTTATACTGCAAAACCTCAATTTCTGTACTTTTTACTCAGTTAAAATTCTAACGGGTCCATTGAAAGGCCCATTTAGACCTGCTCCACCGAAACCTCGACAAAGAGGACTGCAAAATAGTTTTAATCAAATTTTAGAAGTTCAAATAATTTATTAGGAGCTTTTCAACACAATTATATTGCAAAACCTCAATTTTATACTTTTTACTCAGTTAAAATTCAAACGGGTCCATTGAAAGGCCCATTTAGACCTGCTCGTCCGAAACCACTACAAAAAGGTTCACAAAAATGTTTTATTCAAATATTAGGAGTTAAAATAATTGATTAGGAGCTTTTCAACACAATTATATTGCAAAACATCAATTGCTGTACTTTTTACTCAGTTAAAATTCCAACGGGTCCATTGTAAGGCCCATTTAGACCTGCTCGTCCGAAACGTATCAAAAAGGACTGCAAAAAAGGTTTTAATCAAATTTTAGGAGTTTATGTAATTGATTAGGAGCTCTTCAACACAATTATATTGCAAAACCTCAATTTTAAACTTTTTACTCTGTTAAAATTTCAACGGGTCCATTGAAAGGCCCATTTAGGCCCGCTCGTCCGAAACCTCTATAAAAAGGACCGCAAAAATGTTTTATTCAAATATAAGGAGTTCAAATAATTGATTAGGAGCTTTTCAACACATTTATACTGCAAAACCTCAATTTCTGTACTTTTTACTCAGTTAAAATTCTAACGGGTCCATTGAAAGGCCCATTTAGACATGCTCGTCCGAAACCTCGACAAAAAGGACTGTAAAATAGTTTTAATCAAATTTTAGGAGTTCAAATAATTTATTAGGAGCTTTTCAACACAATTATATTTCAAAACCTCAATTTTATACTTTTTACTCAGTTAAAATTCAAACGGGCCCATTGAAAGGCCCATTTAGACCTGCTCGTCCGAAACGTATCAAAAAGGACTGCAAAATAGTTTTAATCAAATTTTAGAAGTTCAAATAATTTATTAGGAGCTTTTCAACATAATTATATTGCAAAACCTCAATTGTTGTACTTTTTACACAGTTAAAATTCCAACGGGTCCATTGAAAAGCCCATTTAGACCCGCTCGTCCGAAACCTCTACAAAAAGGACTGCAAAATAAGTTTTAATCAAATTTTAGGAGTTCGTGTAATTGATTAGGAGCTTTTCAACACAATTATATTACAAAACCTCAATTTTTGTACTTTTTACTCAATTTAATTCAAACGGGCCCATTGAAAGGCCCATTTAGAACTACTCGTCCGAAACCTCTACAAAAAGGTTCCCAGAAATGTTTTATTCAAATATTAGGAGTTCAAATAATTGATTAGGAGCTTTTCAACACAATTGGATTGCAAAACCTCAATTTCTGTACTTTTTACTCAGTTAAAATTCCAACGGGTCCATTGAAAGGCCTACTCGTCCGAAACCTCTATAAAAAGGACCGCGAAAATGTTTTTTTCAAACATTAGAAGTTCAAATAATTGATTAGGAGCTTTTCGACCCAATTATATTGCGAAACCTCAATTTCTGTACTTTTTACTCAGTTAAAATACCAACGGGTCCATTGAAAGGCCCATTTCGACCCGCTCATCTGAAACCTCTACAAAAAGGACTGCAAAATAAGTTTTAATCAAATTTTAGGAGTTCATGTAATTGATTAGGAGCTTTTCAACACAATTATATTGCAAAACCTCAATTTTTGTAGTTTTTACTCAATTTAATTCCAACGGGTCCATTGAAGGGCCCATTTAGACCTGCTCGTCCGAAACCTCTACAAAAAAGGACCGCAAAACAAGTTTTAATCAAATTTTAGGAGTTCAAATAATTTATTAGGAGCTTTTCAACACAATTATATTGCAAAAGCTAAATTTATGTACTTTTTACTCAGTTAAAATTCCAACGGGTCTATTGTAAGGCCCATTTAGACCTGCTCGACCGAAACGTATCAAAAAGGACTTCAAAAAAGGTTTTAATCAAATTTTAGGAGTTTATGTTATTGATTAGGAGCTTTTCAACACAATTATATTGCAAAACCTCAATTTTATACTTTTTACTCAGTTAAAATTTCAACGGGTCCATTGAAAGGCCCATGTAGACCCGCTCGTCCGAAACCTCTACAAAAAGGACCGCAAAAATGTTTTATTAAAATATTAGGAGTTCAAATACTTGATTAGGAGCTTTTAAACACATTTATACTGCAAAACCTCAATTTATGTACTTTTTACTCAGTTAAAATTCTAACGGGTCCATTGAAAGGCCCATTTAGACCTGCTCCACCGAAACCTCGACAAAGAGGACTGCAAAATAGTTTTAATCAAATTTTAGAAGTTCAAATAATTTATTAGGAGCTTTTCAACACAATTATATTGCAAAACCTCAATTTTATACTTTTTACTCAGTTAAAATTCAAACGGGTCCATTGAAAGGCCCATTTAGACCTGCTCGTCCGAAACCTCTACAAAAAGGTTCACAAAAATGTTTTATTCAAATATTAGGAGTTAAAATAATTGATTTGGAGCTTTTCAACACAATTATATTGCAAAATCTCAATTGTTGTACTTTTTACTCAGTTAAAATTCCAACGGGTCCATTGAAAGGCCCATTTAGACCCGCTCGTCCGAAACCTCTACAAAAAGGACTGCAAAATAAGTTTTAATCAAATTTTAGGAGTTCGTGTAATTGATTAGGAGCTTTTCAACACAATTATATTGCAAAACCTCAATTTTGTACTTTTTACTCAATTTAATTCAAACGGGCCCATTGAAAGGCCCATTTAGACCTGCTCGTCCGAAACCTCTAAAAAAAGGTTCCCATAAATGTTTTATTCAAATATTAGGAGTTCAAATAATTGATTAGGAGCTTTTCAACACAATTATATTGCAAAACCTCAATTTCTGTACTTTTTACTCAGTTAAAATTCCAACGGGTCCATTGAAAGGCCTGCTCGTCCGAAACCTCTATAAAAAGGACCGCGAAAATGTTTTATTCAAATATTAGGAGTTCAAATAATTGATTAGGAGCTTTTCAACCCAATTATATTGCGAAACCTCAATTTCTGTACTTTTTACTAAGTTAAAATACCAACGGGTCCATTGAAAAGCCCATTTCGACCCGCTCGTCCGAAACCTCTACAAAAAGGACTGGAAAATAAGTTTTAATCAAATTTTAGGAGTTCATGTAATTGATTAGGAGCTTTTCAACACAATTATATTGCAAAACCTCAATTTTTGTAGTTTTTACTCAATTTAATTCCAACTGGTCCATTGAAGGGCCCATTTAGACCTGCTCGTCCGAAACCTCTACAAAAAAGTACCTCAAAACAAGTTTTAATCCAATTTTAGGAGTTCAAATAATTTATTAGGAGCTTTTCAGCACAATTATATTGCAAAAGCTAAATTTCTGTACTTTTTACTCAGTTAAAATTCCAACAGGTCAATTGTAAGGCCCATTTAGACCTGCTCGTCCGAAACGTATCAAAAAGGACTGCAAAAAAGGTTTTAATCAAATTTTAGGAGTTTATGTAATTGATTAGGAGCTTTTCAACACAATTATATTGAAAAACCTCAATTTTATACTTTTTACTCAATTAAAATTTCAATGGGTCCATTGAAAGGCTCATTTAGACCCGCCCGTCCGAAACCTCTACAAAAAGGACCGCAAAAATGTTTTATTCAAATATTAGGAGTTCAAATAATTGATTATGAGATTTTCAACACAATTATATTGCAAAACCTTAATTTCTGTACTTTTTACTCAGTTAAAATTCCAACGGGTCCATTGAAAGGCCCATTTAGACCTGCTCGTCCGAAACCTCTATAAAAAGGACCGCAAAAATGTTTTATTCAAATATTAGGAGTTCAAATAATTGATTAGGAGCTTTTCAACACAATTATATTGCAAAACCTAAATTTTTGTACTTTTTACTCAATTTAATTCCAACGGGTCCATTGAAAGGCCCATTTAGACCTGCTCGTCCGAAACCTCTACAAAAAACACCGCAAAATAAGTTTTAATCAAATTTTAGGAGTTCAAATAATTGATTAGGAGCTTTTCAACACAATTATATTGCAAAAGCTAAATTTCTGTACTTTTTACTCAGTTAAAATTCCAACGTGTCCATTGTAAGGCCCATTTAGACCTGCTCGTCCGAAACATATCAAAAAGGACTGCAAAAAAGGTTTTAATCAAATTTTAGGAGTTTATGTAATTGATTAGGAGCTCTTCAACACAATTATATTGCAAAACCTCAATTTTATACTTTTTACTCAGTTAAAAATTCAACGGGTCCATTGAAAGGCCCATTTAGACCCGCTCGTCCGAAACCTCTACAAAAAGGACCGCAAAAATGTTTTATTCAAATATTAGGAGTTCAAATAATTGATTAGGAGCTTTTCAACACATTTATACTGCAAAACCTCAATTTCTGTACTTTTTACTCAGTTAAAATTCTAAGGGGTCCATTGAAAGGCCCATTTATACCTGCTCGTCCGAAACCTCGACAAAAAGGATTGCAAAATAGTTTTAATCAAATTTTAGGAGTTCAAATAATTTATTAGGAGCTTTTCAACACAATTATATTGAAAAACCTCAATTTTATACTTTTTACTCAGTTAAAATTCAAACGGGCCCATTGAAAGGCCCATTTAGACCTGCTCGTCTGAAACCTCTACAAAAAGGTTCGCAAAAATGTTTTATTCAAATATTAGGAGTTCAAATAATTGATTAGGAGCTTTTCAACACAATTATATTGCAAAACCTCAATTTCTGTACTTTATACTCATTTAAAATTCCAACGGGTCCATTGAAAGGCCCATTTAGACCTGCTCGTCCGAAACCTCTATAAAAAGGACCGCGAAAATGTTTTATTCAAATATTAGGAGTTCAAATAATTGATTAGTAGCTTTTCAACACAATTATATTGCGAAACCTCAATTTTTGTACTTTTTACTCAGTTAAAATTCAAACGTGCCCATTGAAAGGCCCATTTAGACCTGCTCCTACGAAACCTCTACAAAAAGGTTCACAAAAATGTTTTATTCAAATATTAGGAGTTCAAATAATTGATTAGGAGCTTTTCAACACATTTATACTGCAAAACCTCAATTTCTGTACTTTTTACTCAGTTAAAATTCTAAGGGGTCCATTGAAAGGCCCATTTATACCTGCTCGTCCGAAACATATCAAAAAGGACTGCAAAAAAGGTTTTAATCAAATTTTAGGAGTTTATGTAATTGATTAGGAGCTCTTCAACACAATTATATTGCAAAACCTCAATTTTATACTTTTTACTCAGTTAAAATTTCAACGGGTCCATTGAAAGGCCCATTTAGACCCGCTCGTCCGAAACCTCTACAAAAAGGACCGCAAAAATGTTTTATTCAAATATTAGGAGTTCAAATAATTGATTAGGAGCTTTTCAACACATTTATACTGCAAAACCTCAATTTCTGTACTTTTTACTCAGTTAAAATTCTAAGGGGTCCATTGAAAGGCCCATTTATACCTGCTCGTCCGAAACATCGACAAAAAGGATTGCAAAATAGTTTTAATCAAATTTTAGGAGTTCAAATAATTTATTAGGAGCTTTTCAACACAATTATATTGAAAAACCTCAATTTTATACTTTTTACTCAGTTAAAATTCAAACGGGCCCATTGAAAGGCCCATTTAGACCTGCTCGTCTGAAACCTCTACAAAAAGGTTCGCAAAAATGTTTTATTCAAATATTAGGAGTTTGAATAATTGATTAGGAGCTTTTCAACACAATTATATTGCAAAACCTCAATTTCTGTACTTTATACTCATTTAAAATTCCAACGGGTCCATTGAAAGGCCCATTTAGACCTGCTCGTCCGAAACCTCTATAAAAAGGACCGCGAAAATGTTTTATTCAAATATTAGGAGTTCAAATAATTGATTAGTAGCTTTTCAACACAATTATATTGCGAAACCTCAATTTTTGTACTTTTTACTCAGTTAAAATTCAAACGTGCCCATTGAAAGGCCCATTTAGACCTGCTCCTACGAAACCTCTACAAAAAGGTTCACAAAAATGTTTTATTCAAATATTAGGAGTTCAAATAATTGATTAGGAGCTTTTCAACACAATTATATTGCAAAACCTCAATTTCTGTACTTTATACTCAGTTAAAATTCCAACGGGTCCATTGAAAGGCCCATTTAGACCTGCTCGTCCGAAACCTCTATAAAAAGGACCGCGAAAATGTTTTATTCAAATATTAGGAGTTCAAATAATTGATTAGTAGCTTTTCAACACAATTATATTGTGAAACCTCAATTTTTGTACTTTTTACTCAGTTAAAATTCAAACGTGCCCATTGAAAGGCCCATTTAGACCTGCTCCTACGAAACCTCTACAAAAAGGTTCACAAAAATGTTTTATTCAAATATTAGGAGTTCAAATAATTGATTAGGAGCTTTTCAACACAATTATATTGCAAAACCTCAATTTCTGTACTTTTTACTCAATTTAATTCCAACGGGTCCATTGAAAGGCCCATTTAGACCTGCTCGTCCGAAACCTCTACAAAAAAGGACCGCAAAATAAGTTTTAATCAAATTTTAGGAGTTCAAATAATTGATTAGGAGCTTTTCAACACAATTATATTGCAAAAGCTAAATTTCTGTACTTTTTACTCAGTTAAAATTCCAACGTGTCCATTGTAAGGCCCATTTAGACCTGCTCGTCCGAAACATATCAAAAAGGACTGCAAAAAAGGTTTTAATCAAATTTTAGGAGTTTATGTAATTGATTAGGAGCTCTTCAACACAATTATATTGCAAAACCTCAATTTTATACTTTTTACTCAGTTAAAATTTCAGCGGGTCCCTTGAAAGGCCCATTTAGACCCGCTCGTCCGAAACCTCTACAAAAAGGACCGCAAAAATGTTTTATTCAAATATTAGGAGTTCAAATAATTGATTAGGAGCTTTTCAACACATTTATACTGCAAAACCTCAATTTCTGTACTTTTTACTCAGTTAAAATTCTAAGGGGTCCATTGAAAGGCCCATTTATACCTGCTCGTCCGAAACCTTGACAAAAAGTATTGCAAAATAGTTTTAATCAAATTTTAGGAGTTCAAATAATTTATTAGGAGCTTTTCAAGACAATTATATTGAAAAACCTCAATTTTATACTTTTTACTCAGTTAAAATTCAAACGGGCCCATTGAAAGGCCCATTTAGACCTGCTCGTCTGAAACCTCTACAAAAAGGTTCGCAAAAATGTATTATTCAAATATTAGGAGTTCAAATAATTGATTAGGAGCTTTTCAACACAATTATATTGCAAAACCTCAATTTCTGTACTTTATACTCATTTAAAATTCCAATGGGTCCATTGAAAGGCCCATTTAGACCTGCTCGTCCGAAACCTCATAAAAAGGACCGCGAAAATGTTTTATTCAAATATTAGGAGTTCAAATAATTGATTAGTAGCTTTTCAACACAATTATATTGCGAAACCTCAATTTTTGTACTTTTTACTCAGTTAAAATTCAAACGTGCCCATTGAAAGGCCCATTTAGACCTGCTCCTACGAAACCTCTACAAAAAGGTTCACAAAAATGTTTTATTCAAATATTAGGAGTTCAAATAATTGATTAGGAGCTTTTCAACACAATTATATTGCAAAACCTCAATTTCTGTACTTTATACTCAGTTAAAATTCCAACGGGTCCATTGAAAGGCCCATTTAGACCTGCTCGTCCGAAACCTCTATAAAAAGGACCGCGAAAATGTTTTATTCAAATATTAGGAGTTCAAATAATTGATTAGTAGCTTTTCAACACAATTATATTGTGAAACCTCAATTTTTGTACTTTTTACTCAGTTAAAATTCAAACGTGCCCATTGAAAGGCCCATTTAGACCTGCTCCTACGAAACCTCTACAAAAAGGTTCACAAAAATGTTTTATTCAAATATTAGGAGTTCAAATAATTGATTAGGAGCTTTTCAACACAATTATATTGCAAAACCTCAATTTCTGTACTTTTTACTCAATTTAATTCCAACGGGTCCATTGAAAGGCCCATTTAGACCTGCTCGTCCGAAACCTCTACAAAAAAGGACCGCAAAATAAGTTTTAATCAAATTTTAGGAGTTCAAATAATTGATTAGGAGCTTTTCAACACAATTATATTGCAAAAGCTAAATTTCTGTACTTTTTACTCAGTTAAAATTCCAACGTGTCCATTGTAAGGCCCATTTAGACCTGCTCGTCCGAAACATATCAAAAAGGACTGCAAAAAAGGTTTTAATCAAATTTTAGGAGTTTATGTAATTGATTAGGAGCTCTTCAACACAATTATATTGCAAAACCTCAATTTTATACTTTTTACTCAGTTAAAATTTCAGCGGGTCCCTTGAAAGGCCCATTTAGACCCGCTCGTCCGAAACCTCTACAAAAAGGACCGCAAAAATGTTTTATTCAAATATTAGGAGTTCAAATAATTGATTAGGAGCTTTTCAACACATTTATACTGCAAAACCTCAATTTCTGTACTTTTTACTCAGTTAAAATTCTAAGGGGTCCATTGAAAGGCCCATTTATACCTGCTCGTCCGAAACCTTGACAAAAAGTATTGCAAAATAGTTTTAATCAAATTTTAGGAGTTCAAATAATTTATTAGGAGCTTTTCAAGACAATTATATTGAAAAACCTCAATTTTATACTTTTTACTCAGTTAAAATTCAAACGGGCCCATTGAAAGGCCCATTTAGACCTGCTCGTCTGAAACCTCTACAAAAAGGTTCGCAAAAATGTATTATTCAAATATTAGGAGTTCAAATAATTGATTAGGAGCTTTTCAACACAATTATATTGCAAAACCTCAATTTCTGTACTTTATACTCATTTAAAATTCCAATGGGTCCATTGAAAGGCCCATTTAGACCTGCTCGTCCGAAACCTCATAAAAAGGACCGCGAAAATGTTTTATTCAAATATTAGGAGTTCAAATAATTGATTAGTAGCTTTTCAACACAATTATATTGCGAAACCTCAATTTTTGTACTTTTTACTCAGTTAAAATTCAAACGTGCCCATTGAAAGGCCCATTTAGACCTGCTCCTACGAAACCTCTACAAAAAGGTTCACAAAAATGTTTTATTCAAATATTAGGAGTTCAAATAATTGATTAGGAGCTTTTCAACACAATTATATTACAAAACCTCAATTTCTGTACTTTATACTCAGTTAAAATTCCAACGGGTCCATTGAAAGGCCCATTTAGACCCGCTCGTCCGAAACCTCTATAAAAAGGACCGCGAAAATGTTTTATTCAAATATTAGGAGTTCAAATAATTGATTAGTAGCTTTTCAACACAATTATATTGCGAAACCTCAATTTTTGTACTTTTTACTCATTTAAAATTCAAACGTGCCCATTGAAAGGCCCATTTAGACCTGCTCCTACGAAACCTCTACAAAAAGGTTCACAAAAATGTTTTATTCAAATATTAGGAGTTCAAATAATTGATTAGGAGCTTTTCAACACAATTATATTGCAAAACCTCAATTTTTGTACTTTTTACTCAGTTAAAATTACAACGGGTCTATTGAAAGGCCCATTTAGACCTGCCCGTCCGAAACCTCTATAAAAAGGACCGCGAAAATGTTTTATTCAAATATTAGTAGCTTTTCAACACAATTGTATTGCGAAACCTCAATTTTTGTACTTTTTACTCAGTTAAAATACCAATGGGTCCATTGAAAGGCCCATTTCGACCCGCTCGTCCGAAACCTCTATAAAAAGTACTGCAAAATAAGTTTTAATCAAATTTTAGGAGTTCATGTAATTGATTAGGAGCTTTTCAACACAATTATATTGCAAAACCTCAATTTTTGTAGTTTTTACTCAATTTAATTCCAACGGGTCCATTGAAAGGCCCATTTAGACCTGCTCGTCCGAAACCTCTACAAAAAAGGACCGCAAAACAAGTTTTAATCAAATTTTAGGAGTTCAAATAATTGATTAGTAGCTTTTCAACATAATTATATTGCAAAAGCTAAATTTCTGTACTTTTTACTCAGTTAAAATTCCAACGGGTCCATTGAAAGGCCCATTTAGACATGCTCGTCCGAAACCTCTACAAAAAGGTTCGCAAAACTGTTTTATTCAAATATTAGGAGTTCAAATAACTGATTAGTATCTTTTCAACACAATTATATTGCGAAACCTCAATTTTATACTTTTTACTCAGTTAAAATTCAAATGGGCCCATTTAAAGGCCCATTTAGACATGCTCGTCCGAAACCTCTACAAAAAGGTTCGCAAAACTGTTTTATTCAAATATTAGGAGTTCAAATAATTGATTAGTAGCTTTTCAACACAATTATATTGCGAAACCTCAATTTTTGTACTTTTTACTCAGTTAAAATACCAATGGGTCCATTGAAAGGCCGATTTCGACCCGCTAGTCCGAAACCTCTATAAAAAGTACTGCAAAATAAGTTTTAATCAAATTTTAGGAGTTCATGTAATTGATTAGGAGCTTTTCAACACAATTATATTGCAAAACCTCAATTTTTGTAGTTTTTACTCAATTTAATTCCAACGGGTCCATTGAAAGGCCCATTTAGACCTGCTCGTCCGAAACCTCTACAAAAAAGGACCGCAAAACAAGTTTTAATCAAATTTTAGGAGTTCAAATAATTGATTAGTAGCTTTTCAACACAATTATATTGCAAAAGCTAAATTTCTGTACTTTTTACTCAGTTAAAATTCCAACGGGTCCATTGTAAAGCCCATTTAGACCCGCTCGTCCGAAACGTATCAAAAAGGACTGCAAAAAAGATTTTAATCAAATTTTAGGAGTTTATGTAATTGATTAGGAGCTTTTCAACACAATTATATTGCAAAACCTCAATTTTATACTTTTTTCTCAGTTAAAATTTCAACGGGTCCATTGAAAGGCCCATTTAGACCCGCTCGTCCGAAACCTCTACAAAAAGGACCGCAAAAATGTTTTAATCAAATATTAGGAGTTCAAATAATTGATTAGGAGCTTTTCAACACATTTATACTGCAAACCTCAATTTCTGTACTTTTTACTCAGTTAAAATTCTAACGGGTCCATTGAAAGGCCCATTTAGACTTGCTCGTCCGAAACCTCGACAAAAAGGACTGCAAAATAGTTTTTATCAAATTTTAGGAGTTCAAATAATTTATTAGGAGCTGTTCAACACAATTATATTGCAAAACCTCAATTCTATACTTTTTACTCAGTTAAAATTCAAACGGGCCCATTGAAAGACCCATTTAGACCTGCTCGTCCGAAACCTCTACAAAAAGGTTCGCAAAAATGTTTTATTCAAATATTAGGAGTTAAACTAATTTATTAGGAGCTTTTCAACACAATTATATTGCAAAACCTCAATTGCTGTACTTTATACTCAGTTAAAATTCCAACGGGTCCATTGAAAGGCCCATTTAGACCTGCTCGTCCGAAACCTCTACAAAAAGGACCGCAAAAATGTTTTATTCAAATATTAGGATTTCAAATAATTTATTAGGAGCTTTTCAACACATTTATACTGCAAAACCTCAATTTCTGTACTTTTTACTGAGTTAAAATTCTAACGGGTCCATTGAAAGGCCCATTTAGACCTGCTCGTCCGAAACCTCGACAAAAAGGACTGCAAAATAGTTTTAATCAAATTTTAGGAGTTCAAATAATTTATTAGGAGCTTTTCAACACAATTATATTGAAAAACCTCAATTTTATACTTTTTACTCAGTTAAAATTCAAACGGGCCCATTGAAAGGCCCATTTAGACATGCTCGTCCGAAACCTCTACAAAAAGGTTCGCAAAAATGTTTTATTCAAATATTAGGAGTTGAAATAATTGATTAGGAGCTTTTCAACACAATTATATTGCAAAACCTCAATTTCTGTACTTTTTACTCAGAAAAAATTCCAACGGGTCCATTGAAAGGCCCATTTAGACCTGCTCGTCCAAAACCTCTACAAAAAGGACTGCAAAAAATGTATTATTCAAATATTAGGAGTTCAAATAATTGATTAGGAGCTTTTCAACACAATTATAATGCGAAACCTCAATTTCTGTTCTTTTTACTCAGTTAAAATTCCAACGGGTCCATTAAAAGGCCCATTTAGACCTGCTCGTCCGAAACCTCTACAAAAAAGAACCGCAAAACAAGTTTTAATCAAATTTTAGGAGTTCATGTAATTGATTAGGAGCTTTTCAACACAATTATATTGCAAAACCTCAATTTTTGTAGTTTTTACTCAATTTAATTCCAACGGGTCCATTGAAAGGCCCATTTAGACCTGCTCGTCCGAAACCTCTACAAAAAAGGACCGCAAAACAAGTTTTAATCAAATTTTAGGAGTTCAAATAATTGATTAGTAGCTTTTCAACACAATTATATTGCAAAAGCTAAATTTCTGTACTTTTTACTCAGTTAAAATTCTAACGGGTCCATTGAAAGGCCCATTTAGACCTGCTCGTCCGAAACCTCGACAAAAAGGACTGCAAAATAGTTTTAATCAAATTTTAGGAGTTCAAATAATTTATTAGGAGCTTTTCAACACAATTATATTGCAAAACCTAAATTTTATACTTTTTACTCACTTAAAATTCAAACGGGCCCATTGAAAGGCCCATTTAGACATGCTCGTCCGAAACCTCTACAAAAAGGTTCGCAAAAATGTTTTATTCAAATATTAGGAGTTAAAATAATTGATTAGGAGCTTTTCAACACAATTATATTGCAAAACCTCAATTGTTGTACTTTTTACTCAGTTAAAATTCTAACGGGTCCATTGAAAGGCCCATTTAGACCTGCTCGTCCGAAACCTCTACAAAAAAGGACCGCAAAAATGTTTTATTCTAATATTAGGAGTTCAAATAATTGATTAGGAGCTTTTCAACACAATTATATTGCAAAAGCTAAATTTCTGTACTTTTTACTCAGTTAGAATTCCAACGGGTCCATTGTAAGGCCCATTTAGACCTGCTCGTCCGAAACGTATCAAAAAGGACTGCAAAAAAGGTTTTAATCAAATTTTAGGAGTTTATGTAATTGATTAGGAGCTTTTAAACACAATTATATTGCAAAACCTCAATTTTATACTTTTTACTCAGTTAAAATTTCAACGGGTCCATTGAAAGCCCATTTAGACCCGCTCGTCCGAAACCTCTACAAAAAGGACCGCAAAAATGTTTTATTCAAATATTAGGAGTTCAAATAATTGATTAGGAGCTTTTCAACACATTTATACTACAAAACCTCAATTTCTGTACTTTTTACTCAGTTAAAATTCTAACGGGTCCATTGAAAGGTCCATTTAGACCTGCTCGTCCGAAACCTCGACAAAAAGGACTGCAAAATAGTTTTAATCAAATTTTAGGAGTTCAAATAATTTATTAGGAGCATTTAAACACAATTATATTGCAAAACCTCAATTTTATACTTTTTACTCAGTTAAAATTTAAACGGGCCCATTGAAAGGCCCATTTAGACCTGCTCGTCCGAAACCTCTACAAAAAAGGACCGCAAAACAAGTTTTAATCAAATTTTAGGAGTTCAAATAATTGATTAGGAGCTTTTCAACACAATTATATTGCAAAAGCTAAGTTTCTGTACTTTTTACTCAGTTAAAATTCCAACGGGTCCATTGTAAGGCCCATTTAGACCTGCTCGTCCGAAACGTATCAAAAAGGACTGCAAAAAAGGTTTTAATCAAATTTTAGGAGTTTATGTAATTGATTAGGAGCTTTTCAACACAATTATATTGCAAAACCTCAATTTTATATTTTTTACTCAGTTAAAATTTCAACGGGTCCATTGAAAGGCCCATTTAGACCCGCTAGTCCGAAACCTCTACAAAAAGGACCGCAAAAATGTTTTATTCAAATATTAGGAGTTCAAATAATTGATTAGGAGCTTTTCAACACAAATAAATTGTGAAACCTCAATTTCTGTACTTTTTACTCAGTAAAAATTCCAACGGGTCCATTGAAAGGCCCATTTAGACCTGCTCGTCCAAAACCTCTACAAAAAGGACCGCAAAAAATGTATTATTCAAATATTAGGAGTTCAAATAATTGATTAGGAGCTTTTCAACACATTTATACTGCAAAACCTCAATTTCTGTACATTTTACTCAGTTAAAATTCTAACGGGTCCATTGAAAGGCCCATTTAGACCTGCTCGTCCGAAACCTCGACAAAAAGGACTGCAAAATAGTTTTAATCAAATTTTAGGAGTTCAAATAATTTATTAGGAGCTTTTCAACACAATTATATTGAAAAACCTCAATTTTATACTTTTTACTCAGTTAAAATTCAAACGGGCCCATTGAAAGGCCCATTTAGACATGCTCGTCCGAAACCTCTACAAAAAGGTTCGCAAAAATGTTTTATTCAAATATTAGGAGTTGAAATAATTGATTAGGAGCTTTTCAACACAATTATATTGCAAAACCTCAATTTCTGTACTTTTTACTCAGAAAAAATTCCAACGGGTCCATTGAAAGGCCCATTTAGACCTGCTCGTCCAAAACCTCTACAAAAAGGACTGCAAAAAATGTATTATTCAAATATTAGGAGTTCAAATAATTGATTAGGAGCTTTTCCACACAATTATAATGCGAAACCTCAATTTCTGTTCTTTTTACTCAGTTAAAATACCAACGGGTCCATTAAAAGGCCCGTTTCGACCCGCTCGTCCGAAACCTCTACAAAAAGGACTGCAAAATAAGTTTTAATCGAATTTTAGGAGTTCATGTAATTGATTAGGAGCTTTTCAACACAATTATATTGCAAAACCTCAATTTTTGTACTTTTTACTCAATTTAATTCAAACGGGTCCATTGAAAGGCCCATTTAGACCTGCTCGTCCGAAACCTCTACAAAAAAGAACCGCAAAACAAGTTTTAATCAAATTTTAGGAGTTCAAATAATTGATTAGAAGCTTTTTAACACAATTATATTGCAAAATTTCAATTTCTCTACTTTTTACTCAGTTGAAATTCCAACGGGTCCATTGTAAGGCCCATTTAGACCCGCTCGTCCGAAACGTATCAAAAAGGACTGCAAAAAAGTTTTAATCAAATTTTAGGAGTTTATGTAATTGATTAGGAGCTTTTCAACACAATTATATTGTAAAACCTCAATTACTGTACTTTTTACTTAGTTAAAATTCCAACGCGTCCATTGAAAGGCCCATTTAGACCTGCTCGTCCGAAACCTCGACAAAAAGGACTGCAAAATAGTTTCAATCAAATTTTAGGAGTTCAAATAATTTATTAGGAACTTTTCAACACAATTATATTGCAAAACCTCAATTTTATACTTTTTACTCAGTTAAAATTCAAACGGGCCCATTTAGACCTGCTCGTCCGAAACCTCTGCAAAAAGGTTCGCAAAAATGTTTTATTCAAATATTAGGAGTTCAAATAATTGATTAGGAGCTTTTCAACACAATTATATTGCAAAACCTCAATTACTGTACTTTTTACTCAGTTAAAATTCCAACGGGTCCATTGAAAGGCCCATTTAGACCCGCTCGTCCGAAACCTCTACAAAAAGGACCGCAAAAATGTTTTATTCAAATATTAGGAGTTCAAATAATTGATTAGGAGCTTTTCAACACAAATAAATTGTGAAACCTCAATTTATGTACTTTTTACTCAGTAAAAATTCCAACGGGTCCATTGAAAGGCCCATTTAGACCTGCTCGTCCGAAACCTCTACAAAAAGGACCGCAAAAAATGTATTATTCAAATATTAGGAGTTCAAATAATTGATTAGGAGCTTTTCAACACATTTATACTGCAAAACCTCAATTTCTGTACATTTTACTCAGTTAAAATTCTAACGGGTCCATTGAAAGGCCCATTTAGACCTGCTCGTCCGAAACCTCGACAAAAAGGACTGCAAAATAGTTTTAATCAAATTTTAGGAGTTCAAATAATTTATTAGGAGCTTTTCAACACAATTATATTGCAAAACCTCAATTTTATACTTTTTACTCAGTTAAAATTCAAACGGGCCCATTGAAAGGCCCATTTAGACCTGCTCGTCCGAAACCTCTGCAAAAAGGTTCGCAAAAATGTTTTATTCAAATATTAGGAGTTCAAATAATTGATTAGGAGCTTTTCAACACAATTATATTGCAAAACCTCAATTACTGTACTTTTTACTCAGTTAAAATTCCAACGGGTCCATTGAAAGGCCCATTTAGACATGCTCGTCCGAAACCTCTACAAAAAGGTTCGCAAAACTGTTTTATTCAAATATTAGGAGTTCAAATAATTGATTAGTAGCTTTTCAACACAATTATATTGCGAAACCTCAATTTTTGTACTTTTTACTCAGTTAAAATTCAAACGTGCCCATTGAAAGGCCCATTTAGGCCTGCTCCTCCGAAACCTCTACAAAAAGGTTCACAAAAATGTTTTATTCAAATATTAGGAGTTCAAATAATTGATTAGGAGCTTTTCAACACAATTATATTGCAAAACCTCAATTTCTGTACTTTTTACTCAGTTAAAATTCCAACGGGTCCATTGAAAGGCCCATTTAGACCTGCTCGTCCGAAACCTCTATAAAAAGGACCGCGAAAATGTTTTATTCAAATATTAGGAGTTCAAATAATTGATTAGTAGCTTTTCAACACAATTATATTGCGAAACCTCAATTTTTGTACTTTTTACTCAGTTAAAATACCAATGGGTCCATTGAAAGGCCCATTTCGACCCGCTCGTCCGAAACCTCTATAAAAAGTACTGCAAAATAAGTTTTAATCAAATTTTAGGAGTTCATGTAATTGATTAGGAGCTTTTCAACACAATTATATTGCAAAACCTCAATTTTTGTAGTTTTTACTCAATTTAATTCCAACGGGTCCATTGAAAGGCCCATTTAGACCTGCTCGTCCGAAACCTCTACAAAAAAGGACCGCAAAACAAGTTTTAATCAAATTTTAGGAGTTCAAATAATTGATTAGTAGCTTTTCAACACAATTATATTTCAAAAGCTAAATTTCTGTACTTTTTACTCAGTTAAAATTCCAACGGGTCCATTGTAAGGCCCATTTAGACCCGCTCGTCCGAAACGTATCAAAAAGGACTGCAAAAAAGGTTTTAATCAAATTTTAGGAGTTTATGTAATTGATTAGGAGCTTTTTAACACAATTATATTGCAAAACCTCAATTTTATACTTTTTACTCAGTTAAAATTTCAACGGGTCCATTGAAAGGCCCATTTAGACCCGCTCGTCCGAAACCTCTACAAAAAGGACCGCAAAAATGTTTTAATCAAATATTAGGAGTTCAAATAATTGATTAGGAGCTTTTCAACACATTTATACTGCAAAACCTCAATTTCTGTACTTTTTACTCAGTTAAAATTCTAACGGGTCCATTGAAAGGCCCATTTAGACTTGCTCGTCCGAAACCTCGACAAAAAGGACTGCAAAATAGTTTTTATCAAATTTTAGGAGTTCAAATAATTTATTAGGAGCTTTGCAACACAATTATATTGAAAAACCTCAATTCTATACTTTTTACTCAGTTAAAATTCAAACGGGCCCATTGAAAGACCCATTTAGACCTGCTCGTCCGAAACCTCTACAAAAAGGTTCGCAAAAATGTTTTATTCAAATATTAGGAGTTAAAATAATTTATTAGGAGCTTTTCAACACAATTATATTGCAAAACCTCAATTGATGTACTTTATACTCAGTTAAAATTCCAACGGGTCCATTGAAAGGCCCATTTAGACCTGCTCGTCCGAAACCTCTACAAAAAGGACCGCAAAAATGTTTTATTCAAATATTAGGAGTTCAAATAATTTATTAGGAGCTTTTCAACACATTTATACTGCAAAACCTCAATTTCTGTACTTTTTACTCAGTTAAAATTCTAACGGGTCCATTGAAAGGCCCATTTAGACCTGCTCGTCCGAAACCTCGACAAAAAGGACTGCAAAATAGTTTTAATCAAATTTTAGGAGTTCAAATAATTTATTAGGAGCTTTTCAACACAATTATATTGCAAAACCTAAATTTTATACTTTTTACTCAGTTAAAATTCAAACGGGCCCATTGAAAGGCCCATTTAGACATGCTCGTCCGAAACCTCTACAAAAAGGTTCGCAAAATTGTTTTATTCAAATATTAGGAGTTAAAATAATTGATTAGGAGCTTTTCAACACAATTATATTGCAAAACCTCAATTGTTGTACTTTTTACTCAGTTAAAATTCTAACGGGTCCATTGAAAGGCCCATTTAGATCTGCTCGTCCGAAACCTCTACAAAAAGGACCGCAAAAATGTTTTATTCAAATATTAGGAGTTCAAATAATTGATTAGGAGCTTTTCAACACAATTATATTGTGAAACCTCAATTGCTGTACTTTTTACTCAGTTAAAATACTAACGGGTCCATTGAAAGGCCCATTTCGACCCGCTCGTCCGAAACCTCTACAAAAAGGACTGCAAAATAAGTTTTAATCAAATTTTAGGAGTTCATGTAATTCATTAGGAGCTTTTCAACACAATTATATTGCAAAACCTCAATTTTTGTACTTTTTACTCAATTTAATTCCAATGGGTCCATTGAAAGGCCCATTTAGACCTGCTCGTCCGAAACCTCTACAAAAAAGGACTGCAAAAAAAGTTTTGATCAAATTTTTGGAGTTCAAATAATTGATTAGGAGCTTTTCAACACAATTATATTGCAAAAGCTAAATTTCTGTACTTTTTACTCAGTTAGAATTCCAACGGGTCCATTGTAAGGCCCATTTAGACCTGCTCGTCCGAAACGTATCAAAAAGGACTGCAAAAAAGGTTTTAATCAAATTTTAGGAGTTTATGTAATTGATTAGGAGCTTTTCAACACAATTATATTGCAAAACCTAAATTTTATACTTTTTACTCAGAAAAAATTCCAACGGGTCCATTGAAAGGCCCATTTAGACCTGCTCGTCCAAAACCTCTACAAAAAGGACTGCAAAAAATGTATTATTCAAATATTAGGAGTTCAAATAATTGATTAGGAGCTTTTCAACACAATTATAATGCGAAACCTCAATTTCTGTACTTTTTACTCAGTTAAAATACCAACGGGTCCATTGAAAGGCCCATTTCGACCCGCTCCTCCGAAACCTCTACAAAAAGGACTGCAAAATAAGTTTTAATCGAATTTTAGGAGTTCATGTAATTGATTAGGAGCTTTTCAACACAATTATATTGCAAAACCTCAATTTTTGTACTTTTTACTCAATTTAATTCAAACGGGTCCATTGAAAGGTCCATTTAGACCTGCTCGTCCGAAACCTCTACAAAAAAGAACCGCAAAACAAGTTTTAATCAAATTTTAGGAGTTCAAATAATTGATTAGAAGCTTTTTAACACAATTATATTGCAAAATTTCAATTTCTCTACTTTTTACTCAGTTGAAATTCTTACGGGTCCATTGTAAGGCCCATTTAGACCCGCTCGTCCGAAACGTATCAAAAAAGACTGCAAAAAAGTTTTAATCAAATTTTAGGAGTTTATGTTATTGATTAGGAGCTTTTCAACACAATTATATTGCAAAACCTCAATTTTATACTTTTTTCTCAGTTAAAATTCAAACGGGCCTATTAAAAGGCCCATTTAGACATGCTCGTCCGAAACCTCTACAAAAAGGTTCGCAAAACTGTTTTATTCAAATATTAGGAGTTCAAATAATTGATTAGGAGCTTTTCAACACAATTATATTGTAAAACCTCAATTACTGTACTTTTTACTTAGTTAAAATTCCAACGGGTCCATTGAAAGGCCCATTTAGACCTGCTCGTCCGAAACCTCGACAAAAAGGACTGCAAAATAGTTTTAATCAAATTTTAGGAGTTCAAATAATTTATTAGGAACTTTTCAACACAATTATATTGCAAAACCTCAATTTTATACTTTTTACTCAGTTAAAATTCAAACGGGCCCATTGAAAGGCCCATTTAGACCTGCTCGTCCGAAACCTCTACAAAAAGGTTCGCAAAAATGTTTTATTCAAATATTAGGAGTTCAAATAATTGATTAGGAGCTTTTCAACACAATTATATTGCGAAACCTCAATTACTGTACTTTTTACCCAGTTAAAATTCCAACGGGTCCATTGAAAGGCCCATTTAGACCTGCTCGTCCGAAACTTCTACAAAAAGTACCGCAAAAAATGTATTATTCAAATATTAGGAGTTCAAATAATTGATTAGGAGCTTTTCAACACAATTATAATGCGAAACCTCAATTTATGTACTTTTTACTCAGTTAAAATACCAACGGGTCCATTGAAAGGCCCATTTCGACCCGCTCGTCCGAAACCTCTACAAAAAGGACTACAAAATAAGTTTTAATCAAAATTTAAGAGTTTATGTAATTTATTAGGAGCTTTTCAACACAATTATATTGCAAAACCTCAATTTTTGTACTTTTTACTCAATTTAATTCCAACGGGTCCATTGAAAGGCCCATTTAGACCTGCTCGTCCGAAACCTCTACAAAAAAGGACCGCAAAACAAGTTTTAATCAAATTTTAGGAGTTCAAATAATTGATTAGGATATTTTCAACACAATTATATTGCAAAATCTCAATTTCTGTACTTTTTACTCAGTTAAAATTCCAACGGGTCCATATTAAGGCCCATTTAGACCTGCTCGTCCGAAACGTATCAAAAAGGACTGCAAAAAAAGTTTTAATCAAATTTTAGGAGTTCAAATTGATGATTATGAACTTTTCAACACAATTATATTGCAAAACCTCAATTTCTATGCTTTTTACTAAGTTAAAATTCCAACGGGTCCATTGAAAGGTCCATTTAGACCTGCTCGTCCGAAACCTCTTCAAAAAGGACCGCAAAACAAGTTTTAATCAAATTTTAGGAGTTCAAATAATTGATTAGGAGCTTTTCAACACAATTATATTGCAAAACCCCAATTTCTGTACTTTTTACTCAGTTAAAATTTCAACGGGTCCATTGAAAGGCCCATTTCGACACGCTCGTCCGAAACCTCTATAAATAGGATTGCAAAAAAAGTTTTAATCAAATTTTATGAGTTTATGTTATTTATTAGGATCTTTTCAACACAATTATATTGCAAAACCTCAATTTAATAATTTTTACTCAGTTAAAATTCCAACGGGCCCAATGGAAGGCCCTTTTAGACTTGCTCATCTGAAATCTCTACAAAAAGGACCGCAAAAATGTTTTATTCAAATTTTAGGAGTTCAAATAATTGATTAGGAGCTTTTCAACACAATTATATTGCAAAAGCTCAATTTCTGTACTTTTTACTCAGTTAAAATTTCAACGGGTCCATTGAAAGGCCCATTTCACCCGCTCGTCCGAAACCTCTACATTAAGGACTGCAAAAAAAGTTTTAATCAAATTTTAGGAGTTTATGTAATAGATTAGGAGCTTTTCAACACAATTATATTGCAAAACCTCAATTTCTATACTTTTTACTCAGTTAAAATTCTAACGGGACCATTGAAAGGCCCATTTAGACCTGCTCGTCCGAAACCTCGACAAAAAGGACCGCAAAATAGTTTTAATCAAATTTTAGGATTTCAAATAATTGATTAGGAACTATTCAACACAATTATATTGAAAAACCTCAATTTTATACTTTTTACTCAGTTAAAATTCCAACGGGCCCATTGAAAGGCCCATTTAGACCTGCTCGTCCCAAACCTCAACAAAAAGGACCGCAAAAATGTTTTATTCAAATATTAGGAGTTCAAATAACTGATTAGGAGCTTTTCAACACAATTATATTGCAAAACCTCAATTTCTGTACTTTTTACTCAGTTAAAATTTCAATGGGTCCATTTAAAGGCCCATTTCGACCTGCTCGTCCGAAACCTCTATAAAAAGGACTGCAAAAGAGTTTTAATCAAATTTTAGGAGTTCAAATAATTGATTAGGAACTTTTCAACACAATTATATTGAAAAACCTCAATTTTATACTTTTTAGTCATTTAAAATTCCAACGGGGCCATTGAAAGGCCCATTTAGAACTGCTCGTCCGAAACCTCTACAAAAAGGACCGCAAAAATGTTTTATTCAAATATTAGGAGTTCAAATAACTGATTAGGAGCTTTTCAATACAATTATATTGCAAAACCTCAATTTCTATACGTTTTACTCAGTTAAAATTCCAACGGGTCCATTGAAAGGCCCATTTAGACCAGCTCGTCCGAAACCTCTACAAAAAGGACAGCAAAACAAGTTTTAATCAAATCTTAGGAGTTCAAATAATTGATTAGGAGCTTTTCAACACAATTATATTGCAAAAGCTCAATTTATGTACTTTTTAACCAGTTAAAATTCCAACGGGTCCATTGAAAGGCCCATTTCGACCCGCTCGTCCGAAACCTCTACATTAAGGACTGCAAAACAAGATTTAATCAAAATTTAGGAGTTTATGTAACAGATTAGGTGCTTTTCAACACAATTATATTGAAAAACATCAATTTCTATAGTTTTTACTCAGCTAAAATTCTAACGGGTCCATTGAAAGGCCCATTTAGACCTGCTCGTCTGAAACCTCGACTAAAAGGACCGCTAAATAGTTTTAATCAAATTTTAGGAGTTCATGTAATTGATTAGGAACTTTTCAACACAATTATATTGAAAAACCTCAATTTTATACTTTTTACTCAGTTAAAATTCCAACGGGCCCATTGAAAGGCCAATTTAGACCTGATCGTCCGAAACCTCTACAAAAAGGACCGCAAAAATGTTTTATACAAATATTAGGAGTTCAAATAACAGATTAGGAGCTTTTCAACACAATTATATTGCAAAACCTCAATTTCTGTACTTTTTACTCAGTTAATATTTCAACGAGTCTATTGAAAGGCCCATTTCGACCTGTTCGTCCGAAACCTCTACATTAAGGACTGCAAAAAGACGTTTTAATCAAATTTTAGGAGTTTATGTAATAGATTAGGAGCTTTTCAACACTATTATATTGCAAAACCTCAATTTCTATACTTTTTACACAGTTAAAATTATATTGCAAAACACTATTATATTGCAAAACCACAAAATAGTTTTATTAAAATATTAGGAGTTCAAATAACTTATTAGGAGCTTTTCAACACAATTATATTGCAAAACCTCAATTTCTGTACATTTTACTCAGTTAAAATTCCAACGGGTCCAATGAAAGGCCAATTTAGACCAGCTCGTCCGAAACCTCTACAAAAAGGACCGCAAAACAAGTTTTACTCAAATTTTAGGAGTTCAAATAATTGATTAGGAGCTTTTCAACACAATTATATTGTAAAACCTCAATTTCAGTACTTTTTACTCAGTTAAAATTCCAACGGGTCAATTGAAAGGCCCATTTTGACCCGCTCGTCCGAAACCTCTACAAAAAGGACTGCAAAACAAGTTTTAATCAAATTTTAGGAGTTCATGTAATTGATTAGGAGCTTTTCAACACAATTATATTGCAAAACCTCAATTTCTGTACTTTTTACTCAGTTAAAATTCCAACGGGTCCATTGAAAGGCCCATTTAGACCTGCTCATCCGAAACCTCTTCTAAAAGGACCGCAAAACAACTTTTAATCAAATTTTAGGAGTTCAAATAATTTATTAGGAGCTTTTTAACACAATTATATTGCAAAACCTCAATTTCTGTACTTTTTACTTAGTTAAAATTTCAACGGGTCCATTGAAAGGCCCATTTCGACCCGTTCGTCCGAAACCTCTACATTAAGGACTGCAAAAAAAGTTTTAATCAAATTTTAGTAGTTTATGTAATTGATTAGGAGCTTTTCAACACAATTATATTGCTAAACCTCAATTTTATAATTTTTACTCAGTTAAAATTCCAACGGGCCCATTGAAAGGCCCATTTAGACCTGCTCATCTGAAACATCTACAAAACGGACCGCGAAAATGTTTTATTCAAATATTAGGAGTTCAAAAAACTGATTAGGAGCTTTTCAACACAATTATATTGCAAAACCTCAATTTATGTACTTTTTACTCAGTTAAAATTCCAGCGGGTCCATTGAAAGGCCTATTTCGACCCGTTCGTCCGAAACCTCTACAAAAAGGACTGCAAAACAAGTTTAATCAAATTTTAGTAGTTTATGTAATTGATTAGGAGCTTTTTAACACAATTATATTGCAAAACCTCAATTTCTGTACTTTTTACTCAATTTAATTCCAATGGGTCCATTGAAAGGCCCATTTAGACCTGCTCGTCCGAAACCTCTACAAAAAAGGACTGCAAAAAAAGTTTTGATCAAATTTTTGGAGTTCAAATAATTGATTAGGAGCTTTTCAACGCAATTATATTGCAAAACCTCAATTTTTGTACT
Organism: Hibiscus tridactylites; assembly: GCA_958450335.1. Taxonomy (NCBI): domain Eukaryota; kingdom Viridiplantae; phylum Streptophyta; class Magnoliopsida; order Malvales; family Malvaceae; genus Hibiscus; species Hibiscus tridactylites. Next base: position 56,332,229 of record OY288283.1, on the reverse strand, counting down.
TTTTACTCAGTTAGAATTCCAACGGGTCCATTGTAAGGCCAATTTCGACCCGCTCGTCCGAAACCTCTACAAAAAGGACTGCAAAAAAAGTTTTAATCAAATTTTAGGAGTTTTTGTAATTGATTAGGAGATTTTCAACACAATTATATTGCAAAACCTCAATTCCTGTACTTTTTTCTCAGTTAAAATTCCAACGGGTCCATTGAAAGGCCCATTTAGACCTGCTCGTCCGAAACCTCTACAAAAAGGACCGCAAAACAACTTTTAATCAAATTTTAGGAGTTCGAATAATTTATTAGGAGCTTTTAAACACAATTATATTGCAAAACCTCAATTTCTGTACTTTTTACTCAGTTATAATTTCAACAGGTCCATTGAAAGGCCCATTTCGACCCGCTCGTCCGAAACCTCTACATTAAGGACTGCAAAAAAAGTTTTAATCAAATTTTAGGAGTTTATCTAATACATTAGGAGCTTTTCAACACAATTATATTGCAAAACCTCAATTTCTATACTTTTTACTCAGTTAAAATTCTAACGGGGCCATTGAAAGGCCCATTTAGACCTGCTCGTCCGAAACCTCGACAAAAAGGACCGCAAAATAGTTTTAATCAAATTTTAGGAGTTCAAATAGTTAATTAGGAACTTTTCAACATAATTATAATTAAAAACCTCAATTTTATACTTTTTACTCAGTTAAAATTCCAATGGGCCCATTGAAAGGCCCATTTCGACCAGGTTCTCCGAAACCTCTACAAAAAGGACCGCAAAAATGTTTTATTCAAATATTAGAAGTTCAAATAAATGATTAGGAGCTTTTCAACACAATTATATTGCAAAACCTCAATTTCTGTACTTTTTACTCAGTTAAAATTTCAACGGGTCCATTGAAAGGCCAATTTCGACCCGCTCGTCCGAAACCTCTACGAAAAGGACTGCAAAAAAAGTTTTAATCAAATTTTAGGAGTTCATGTAATTGATTAGGAGCTTTTCAACACAATTATATTGCAAAACCTCAATTTCTGTACTTTTTACTCAGTTAAAATTCCAACGGGCCCATTGAAAGGCCCATTTCGACCCGCTCGTCCGAAACCTCTACAAAAAGGACTGCAAAACAAGTTTTGATCAAATTTTAGGAGTTCATGTAATTGATTAGGAGCTTTTAAACAAAATTATATTGCAAAACCTCAATTTCTTTACTTTTTACTCAGTTAAAATTCTAACGGGTCCATTGAAAGGCCCATTTAGACCTGCTCGTCCGAAACCTCGACTAAAAGGACCGCAAAACAACTTTTAATCAAATTTTAGGAGTTAAAATAATTGATTAGGATCTTTTCAACACAATTATAATGCAAAACCTCAATTTTTGTACTTTTTACTCAGTTAAAATTTCAACGGGTCCATTAAAAGGCCAATTTCGACCCGCTCGTCCGAAACCTCTACAAAAAGGATTGCCAAAAAAGTTTTAATCAAATTTTAGGAGTAAAAATAATTGATTAGGAGCTTTTCAACATAATTATATTGCAAAACCTCAATTTCTGTACATTTTACTCAGTTAAAATTCCAACGGGTCCAATGAAAGGCCAATTTAGACCAGCTCGTCCGAAACCTCTACAAAAAGGACCGCAAAACAAGTTTTACTCAAATTTTAGGAGTTCAAATAATTGATTAGGAGCTTTTCAACACAATTATATTGTAAAACCTCAATTTCAGTACTTTTTACTCAGTTAAAATTCCAACGGGTCAATTGAAAGGCCCATTTTGACCCGCTCGTCCGAAACCTCTACAAAAAGGACTGCAAAACAAGTTTTAATCAAATTTTAGGAGTTCATGTAATTGATTAGGAGCTTTTCAACACAATTATATTGCAAAACCTCAATTTCTGTACTTTTTACTCAGTTAAAATTCCAACGGGTCCATGGAAAGGCCCATTTAGACCTGCTCATCCGAAACCTCTTCTAAAAGGACCGCAAAACAACTTTTAATCAAATTTTAGGAGTTCAAATAATTTATTAGGAGCTTTTTAACACAATTATATTGCAAAACCTCAATTTCTGTACTTTTTACTTAGTTAAAATTTCAACGGGTCCATTGAAAGGCCCATTTCAACCCGTTCGTCCGAAACCTCTACATTAAGGACTGCAAAAAAAGTTTTAATCAAATTTTAGTAGTTTATGTAATTGATTAGGAGCTTTTCAACACAATTATATTGCTAAACCTCAATTTTATAATTTTTACTCAGTTAAAATTCCAACGGGCCCATTGAAAGGCCCATTTAGACCTGCTCATCTGAAACATCTACAAAACGGACCGCGAAAATGTTTTATTCAAATATTAGGAGTTCAAAAAACTGATTAGGAGCTTTTCAACACAATTATATTGCAAAACCTCAATTTATGTACTTTTTACTCAGTTAAAATTCCAGCGGGTCCATTGAAAGGCCTATTTCGACCCGCTCGTCCGAAACCTCTACAAAAAGGACTGCAAAACAAGTTTAATCAAATTTTAGTAGTTTATGTAATTGATTAGGAGCTTTTTAACACAATTATATTGCAAAACCTCAATTTCTGTACTTTTTACTCAATTTAATTCCAATGGGTCCATTGAAAGGCCCATTTAGATCTGCTCGTCCGAAACCTCTACAAAAAAGGACTGCAAAAAAAGTTTTGATCAAATTTTTGGAGTTCAAATAATTGATTAGGAGCTTTTCAACGCAATTATATTGCAAAACCTCAATTTCTGTACTTTTTACTCAGTTAGAATTCCAACGGGTCCATTGTAAGGCCAATTTCGACCCGCTCGTCCGAAACCTCTACAAAAAGGACTGCAAAAAAAGTTTTAATCAAATTTTAGGAGTTTTTGTAATTGATTAGGAGATTTTCAACACAATTATATTGCAAAACCTCAATTCCTGTACTTTTTTCTCAGTTAAAATTCCAACGGGTCCATTGAAAGGCCCATTTAGACCTGCTCGTCCGAAACCTCTACAAAAAGGACCGCAAAACAACTTTTAATCAAATTTTAGGAGTTCAAATAATTTATTAGGAGCTTTTAAACACAATTATATTGCAAAACCTCAATTTCTGTACTTTTTACTCAGTTATACTTTCAACAGGTCCATTGAAAGGCCCATTTCGACCCGCTCGTCCGAAACCTCTACATTAAGGACTGCAAAAAAAGTTTTAATCAAAATTTAGGAGTTTATGTAATACATTAGGAGCTTTTCAACACAATTATATTGCAAAACCTCAATTTCTATACTTTTTACTCAGTTAAAATTCTAACGGGGCCATTGAAAGGCCCATTTAGACCTGCTCGTCCGAAACCTCGACAAAAAGGACCGCAAAATAGTTTTAATCAAATTTTAGGAGTTCAAATAGTTAATTAGGAACTTTTCAACACAATTATAATTAAAAACCTCAATTTTATACTTTTTACTCAGTTAAAATTCCAATGGGCAACGGGTGTATGGCTCTCGAAATTCTCCCAATCCTCTCGGTTCTCTCTGGGGTTTGCGTCTGGTCTTTTGGGTTTCTCTTTTTCCCCTTTTCTTTTCCCGTGAATCTCCCCCTCCTATTCACCCTTTCCTTTTCCCCCTCCGCCGCCCTTTCCTCCCAAACCACGCCGTCCGCCCTCACTTTTCCTCCCTTACTAACCGGCGTTCATCCCACGCAAGAGACCCATGCGCTTCACGATGCGGATTTTTCGAGAGCCCAAGGTTTGTTTTCTTTTTCATTATCACCTCGGTTTTTATGTTTTTCCCTTGTTTTTTTGCCATATTTCCTATCCGATCTTGCTGCCGATTCTCTATTTCCTTGGATTTTGTTTGAGGCGAAGGAAAATCCCTTTCACTTTAAGTTTCTGTTCTTATGCTTTTTCTTCGATTTTTTGTTAATCTTATTCTTCGTTCTGTTTTCCGATCTACTAACTCATTGTGTTTTGTTTGTTGCGAGGGAAAATCCCTTTCACCATGAGTTTCAGACTCATCGTCCCAACCACCATCTTTGTGATTTAGACGAATCTTGCTACAAGATCTCACAAAGGCCTTCCCCGCTCAGAGGAGCCACTACGGCTCTTGAAAATCATTCCCGATCTCTCTTCACCATCGCCACCGTTGAAGATTATTACCTTTCGATAACCCCTTTATCTCATCAATCCGTTTCTGGATTTAATATCTTTTCCTTTAAATTAGGGTTTTTTGTTGACCCAAATTTCGCTGGTTCTTTGTTTCAGATTTTCGAATGGAAATCTCAGATCCGGTTCGTGTTCGTCCTTCAATCTGGCCTTGTCTTACCACTCGAACGCTGGCATTGGGTCACCAGATTAACAGGTTACATTTCTTACTTCATAAACACTGATCCATCTGCGTTTCTTTTTATCTGTGTTTATACAATTATCCTTTCTATGTCCATATACATCAGTAACTCCATGAGATCATTGTTATTTTACTGTTCTGCTAATAATTTTTATTACTTCTTTAGTTTCAGTTTTGATCTTGGACAGCTTCTTCTTAATATGGTATTCCTTTTTCTGAATTTATGGTTTTCTAAACTTTATTTGCCTACTTACGTTTTTCACACCTTTAAGTCCAAGTACTTACAACGATCCCTTAACGGGAATTTCATTTCGACCCACCAAGTGGGACCTTACACCATGATTATCAACTTCCTTGCTATCTTATTTAATGATATGCTTAATTCTCTATCTGTTAATCACTGCTTTGTTCAATTTGTATATCTAAATTTTATGTATTATTTTTGCTTGATGCGTAATGATTCTTACTTTGACCTTAGAGTCCCTCTCCGCCTTCTTATTATGTTTTTGATTCTCTCATCTTTGTCTTCCATGGACTTGCTTTCTCATATTCATTTTCTTTTCTTCTTTTATTTATATACTCGTCTTGGTGTATGCTTGTTACTTTTATATTTTAATTTTGCCTATTGGTTGATGATTTCCATGTTTCTACTTTTATATTTTCTAATCCATTATCCTTTTAGTTCGCCTTCTGGTCTCGGTCCATTCATATCTTTGCGGCATCATGTTGTTTCAATTCACTGTATACTGTTCTTTGTTAAATCTGTGCTTGTATCTCTAATTTTAACTTACGATCTCCCTTCCCCCTTAAAGTTATCTCTTCTTGGTTCTTCTAACATGTTCTTTCCCTATCACCAATCTCTTTGCCATGTAATCAAGCTCCTATTCTTTTCAATATATGTATCATGCATTTTTATCCCTTTGCTTGAATGCTTGAATTCCTTCATTTTTATCTCTTATCGGTGGTTTCCTTTTTATTCTGCTGTGCTTTTACCTGTCTTCTATTATGTATGTTCTTTACTGCCTTCTTATGCTTTCTCTTCTTTGACTTTAGACCTCTATCTATGTTCTTCTACTAATATTACTCTTTTTTTCCTACATGCCATGTTTCCCCGCGCTATAGAGATGCCAAGGCTGGACTTTTATCTTCTTCCCCAAGACGTCACTATCTTCTTCCCCTTTCTCCTTTTATCTTTTCGTTTAATTTGGGCATGCATTTATTCTTTTATCCCCCTTTTTATTTTATTTGCTCATTTGGCCTGTATTTATTTTCTTTTCCCCCCTCCCTCTCTTCCCCCGGATTGTAATTTTATTCTTCCTTTCCTCTTTCTGCTTTGCTTTCTAGTTCTTTTGGTTTTTACATTCTTAATATGCAAGTTTACTAGTATCTCTACCTATGCATACTTTTACCATCGATGGATCTTGCGAATTTTAGTCATAGTCGCTATGACTAGTTTCGTCAAATTCTTATCCTTACAACTGCCTGTCCATGTTGTATGTATATATATCCCTTTTGTTTATTCTGTTCCAATGCTTCTTTGGAATTGTCAAACCACTACTTTTTCAAGAATTACTCCCAACTACACCTCTTTTGGTGCTCTTTTATTTATACTTTATATATGCCATCCAATTATTGAATACCACTACACCTCTTTAGGTGCTCTTCTACCACCCCTTATTGGGGAAAACTTTTCGATCATCTTTATGGTGAATATAATAAAACACATACATATCTGTTTAGATAAGGTATCATTTAAATTATTTACATCCCAACCTAATTTTTTTCTATCTCTATTTGCTATTACCAACTGTTTTACATATTTTTACTTCAATTCGAACAGTACCACAACCGCTTATCACCTATTGTCTTTTAATGCAAATTTATTTCTACTTTATCAATCTGATATTAGTCTATCGTTTTTTTCTATAGACTACCGTTCTATATTTCCTTCTTTAAATCCATACACTCCCGTATCTCCTTGTCGATTCTCACCCCTTATGGATAATTTATTTCCAAATTATCGTTTTCCCTTATTTACCCTTTATAGTCAAATTAGCTACCATATCCAAAGTATTCTCCTTCCTTTTTACATCCAACACTACCTTAAACCTTACCTAAATCTAAGCAATAAATTAAATTTTCTACTATATTTTTCCATTTATAAATTAATCCCAGGTTTTTCAAGTCTAATTTTTAGGGAAATTATCAAATTGCTTTATTTATGCTCTATCAACAAACATTTTCTACTTTCCATATCAATGTTATATATTATCATATACCTTTTACATTTCTTGCCTTTTATTGTAAATTTATCTCTATCTCATTCCATTCCTTCTTTTCCTCTCTCTATTCAATTGTGTTACCATATTTACAGTATTTTCTTTCCCTTTTACATTAGACATTACTTTTACTATTTCCTTTTTCCATGTGTAACTTTTAATTATCTTCTTTATTTCTTACCATTATCATCTTATTTCTTTGTTCTATACTTTATTTTCTTACCATCTTTCTCAATTATCTTACTTTCCAATTTTAAGCTATGCGATTCTTCCCCAATATACGGGTACATTAAAAGTTTACTTTCCTCCCTTAATTTCATCCTTTATTTGCTCTCCATTCATAACTTTCCTTCTAGTTTTCTCATTTATATGACTCCATCTACTTCTAATTATTCCATTTACCAATCTCTTTTCTTTTTTCGGTTTTACCCTATAATTATTATTTCCCTCCAATTCAGTTACCATATTCAACTTTCTTTCCTTCCTTTTCCCAACTCATTTCATTATAATTTCATTCCATTTTTATCCTATTCCAACACCTATATCATATCTCCTTCATTAACCCCATATTTATCAATATCATCTTTCCATTCCCCGCCTTTAATTAATAATTATATCTTTCCCTTAATTACTCCATCAATTTACTTTAGCTACCATAACCAAATTATTCCCTTTCCTTTTATCACCCTATCTTCCCTTACACACTACAGATTTCCCTGTCTTTACTTAAACTTGATTCTATTTTTCTCGTTTTCCAAATTTATCCCACTTCCAATCTTTAGGAATATTCTCATCCTACATTCCTTTTCTAAATTTTTCTATCTTTTGATTTCCATTCTTAACTCTACTTATATCAATTATATTCTATATAAGATAACAAGCCACTCTGTTTCCACACGCATTTTTTCACCTTGTCCCTTCCAAAATAACCACATTTACCACCAAATGGCATCCTCTTCTTCTCTTCCTCAATTCACTGATTTTGACCTAACAAATGAGGAAGCCAACGCAATTTACACCCCTGATTTCGATTTCTTTGAAGAAGATCCAAAGACTATCCTGATTGGCAAGTTCATATCATCAAAGCCTATAGATGATTGGACCATCCTCTCCGTCTTTGAAGGTATATGGAAGAAAAACAACCTTAAATCAATCTCTATTATCAGAGACTACTTCTTTCGGATTGAGTTTGCCACTATAAGCGACAAATATGATGTGTTTGAAAGAGGGCCTTGGCTTCACAAAGACGAATGGATGGCCCTAGCTGAATATTCACCTGGCAAAAGTATGGACGAGTACTCTTTTAACCCCATGAGAATATGGTTTCGTATTCACTCCTTACCCAAATCCTTCCTAGAGGACCATGATAGAGCTCACCTTATTGGACAGTCACTTGGAGCCATGGTTGGCACCGTACTACGTACTGACACCCGCAAAGGACGAGGCAATATGACAGAATTTCTGCGAGTCGAAATACTCCTGGACATTTCCAAGCCGATCCGACGATTTCTCCTCATCGGGAAAGGGCCATGAACCACTTCTTGCCGTCTACAATATGAACGTCTCCCCCTCCTCTGTCAGGGGTGCGGCATCATTAGCCACACATTTGACCACTGCCCTTCTAAGGCTACAATTGATCCAGCAAAACTTCAATATGGTGATTGGCTCCGCTGGCTTCCCCCGCGTCGCCGTGACCAGGGACCACGCGGTCGTATCCGAATTGTCGAGCAATCCACTTCTAATGAATGCAAACCACCGCTAGGTATTTTGCACTTTTTTAAATATAACTATTTAATTTCCTGCCTTTTCTCTTATCTACATTATAAACTGCTCTTTTGTACAGCTCCCTTGGACAAGGGGAAAACTGTCGATTCCTCTGCTAATGCTGTACCAAACCCACCACTAGGTATTATAAAATTTTTCGCTTGGCTACTATTTAATTATCATCCCCCCTTACACTGTTTAAATGATTCTTTATCAGATCCTACGGATAAAGGGAAAGCCCCCATCACTACGGCCCAAGATTCAGGTCTAGCCTCCTTCAAAATTCATTACGTTTCTTTATACAATAATTTCATACAATTAAAGCTTATTACTTTACTTCCTTATCTTTTAGGGAACCTCAATGAAGGGGATGCGGCGTCCTTTGCAGATCTTCCCATTGAGGAAACCAATAATAACGACGAGACGGTGGGGGAGGAATCTTCGGATCCGCCCCCCACAAATGATGATCCCAAGCTGTCCCAAAAAGTTCCTATGCACTCAAGAGTCATTTCACCCCAGCCCTTGAACACAATCTACCCGGTACAAGTCGATCTGGAAAGTCAAGATGATGGAAAGACGAATTCTAATGCTCAGCAAGTTAGGAAACTGGATGATCAACTCAGTAAGCCATTACTTCAAACCGGTATATCATTCTTTAATGATTTTGATTCGTGGCTACTCAAGCATTACCCAAATCTTGCAGCTTCTGCTCCGGCCCCTATCCCTATTCCTTTGAACCGAGGCACTAAGAGGCGATCCCCAATCCATGTGGTCCTGCAGCCCAAAAAGTCTCGACCTACTCCTTCGCCTACTTCAAAAGCTGGGATGAGCAGCGGAAAAAACTCTCCGGCGGCGGCTGATGCACAGCCCCGCCGAGGAAAATGATAATTTTATGCTGGAACTGCCAGGGCTTAGGTAAGGCCCAGGCAGTTCAACACCTACAGTCTTATGTTAAGCTTCATAAACCTGATTTATTGTTTTTGTGTGAAACTAAACTCAAAAATACGGCTTATAGCCGTCTTGGTGATTTGCTAGGGATGGCCCTAGCTTTTTCGGTTGATTTTTCCAATAATTGCTCTGGTCTAGCTTTATTTGCTACGAATATTAATAATATTGATTTGCTTTCTTACTCGGATCGTTTTATTCACTCGTATATAACATGTAACTCTTCTGCGTTCTATTTTACTGGAATTCACGGATTTTCCGAAACAAGTAATAAAACCAAATCTTGGGAACTAATAGACTCTCTCAACATTAACGTTGATCACCCTTGGCTTATCGGGGGTGATTTCAACGAAATCTTATCTGATAACGAAAAACAAGGTGCCTGTCGTCGGCCTAGATCTCAAATTAATAATTTTCGCAATTGTCTTATTCGTAATAGTCTCTTTGATTGCAAACCTACAATGGGGTGGTTCACATGGTCTAAAACGGGGCCCAAAACCCCTTCTTTATTCGAGCGTTTAGATCGATTTGTTGGAAATATGGCTTGGAAAGCCTCCTTTCCTAATTATAACATCCACTCAGATTTTAATGCGAAATCAGACCACTGTTTTCTACTATTAAATACGGATCCTCTCCCTCCAACAACTCCCCGTCTCCTACCAACTATGTTTCGTTTCGAAAACTGTTGGGCTTCCAATGATGAAGGTATTAATGTGGTAAAACAAACCTGGTCCTCCACCAAAGGTAATACTTAGGACAAAATTAAAGCGGTGGGCTCTTGCCTAGGAGACTGGCAATCCCAACAAAGATTTAAAACCAATGGTCGTATTACCTTTCTCACTAAGAAAATCAATAAACTTTTACAACGACCTCTTTCAGCCTCTGCCGAAAAAAGATATATCTCTGCCAAAACTGAACTCCACAATCTTCTCGAGATGCAAGAAGCATATTGGGCACAACGTTCTCGTAATCTATGGCTTTCCCAAGGGGACAAAAATACCCGCTTCTTTCATGCCCGAGCTTCTAATAGAAAGAAAAAGAACACTATCACAGGCCTCTTAGACTCCAACAAAGTTTGGCGAACGAATGAGTCTGATATTATGGAAATTGCTTCCTCTTATTTCCATAACCTCTTCTCTTCCTCAAACCCTCACTTTTCTGACCAAATTCTCTCAAAAATCAATCCTACTATCTCAACTTCTATGAATGCGTCCCTCACCAAGGAATTCACCCCAGAAGAAATATACACCGCTTTTCGAGACATCGATCCCAGAAAAGCCCCGGGTATTGATGGCCTCCCAAGTGGATTTTTTCGTCAACACTGGGATACTGTAGGACCTGATATTACTACTCTCTGCCTCAATCTCCTTAAAGGGTCAGCTGATATAGCCTCAGTCAACCAAACTATATTGGTCCTCATACCTAAGATCAAGGATCCCACTACTATGAGACATCTTCGGCCCATCAGTCTCTGTACGGTAATCTACAAAATCATTGCTAAAGTTTTGGTTAATCGTATGAAACATACCATTCCTTTTTGCATCAGCTCAAATCAAGCTGCTTTTGTTCAGGGACGTAATATTACAGATAATATCCTTATTGCCCACGAAATTATTCATTCCATTAATACTGGTACCTCAAAATCTTCTAAGGGAGCTGCTCTTAAACTTGACATGGAAAAAGCCTTTGACAGAGTTGAGTGGTCATTCCTCGAAAATGTCATGACCCGTATGGGGTTTGCCTCATCCTGGGTCTCTCTCATAATGAGATGCATCTCATCAGTTTCCTTTACTGTTAAGGTAAACAATTCTTTCTCCCCTTTGTTTCGACCTCAAAGGGGCCTCCGCCAAGGTGACCCTTTATCCCCTTTTCTTTTTCTTTTTTGTACCCAAGGGCTCTCAGCCTTCTTGGCTGATGCTAAACAACAAGGTCTGCTTCCAGGATTAGGAGCCTGTAAACATGGGCCCAAGGTTAACCACCTTCTGTTTGCAGATGACTGCATAGTATTCATTAATTCAAATCCTCATGAAGCAGCTCACCTCAAGTTGGCTCTCCAAACTTACGCATCTGCCTCTGGGCAAGCAGTTAACTTCGATAAATCTACTATCTTTTACAATCCTCGCACTCCTACTTCCACCCGTCAAACTATCAATTCCTATCTTCAAGTACGTGAGGTCACCAATCCTGGAGTCTATTTGGGGGTACCTCTTCTTATTGGTAAAAATAAGACCCTTGCTTTAGGGTTTATACGAGATAAAGTTCATGATAGATTATCCACCTGGGACAAACAACTTCTCTCCTTTAGTGGTAGGGAAATTTTTATTAAAGCCGTTTTACAATCTTTACCTCAATATGTCATGTCCTGTTATCTATTACCTCAAAATATTATTGATGATATGACATCTGCCATTCGCCGATATTGGTGGTCTGGAAAATCAAACAAAAAAGGTTGGCACCTGCTCCCATGGGACCAGGTATGCCTGCCTAAATCTGTCGGTGGCATGGGTTTTCGGGACCTCAATAATTTTAATATAGCTCTTCTTGGCAAACAACTCTGGCGACTCATATGCGAACCTGACTCCCTTTTGGGAGAAATCTATAAATTTAAATACTTTCCAACAGGTAATATCCTTCATGCCTCTCGGCCTTCGCGAGGTTCTTTTGCTTGGCAAGGTCTCTATAACGCTATGCAACACCTATTTGGCGGTTTTCTCTATCGCCCGGGTATCAACAGTAATATACGCATTCATCATGATAACTGGGGAGGCTCTTCAACTGTCCAACTCTATGGGGACTATGAACTCTCGGAGGAAGTCCATATTCGATGTAGAGATTTTATGTTACGCAACCAAGCGGCCTGGGACCCTATCAAAGTTCGTGCTTACTTTACCGTGGAGGATGCCAATTCCATTCTTTCAGTTCCCATTATTAATGACACGCGTGATACCATCCTCTGGCAACCCAATGATTCTGGTCTCTACTCCGTCAGATCTGGCTATCTTTTCCTGCAACGACCCCCTGAGCCTAGACTTCGTCCCCCCCGTTTCTGGAAATTTCTTGCCAAGCTCAAAGTCTTGCCTAAAGTTAAAACTTTTGGGTGGCGTCTGGGTGCCGAAGCCCTGCCTGTTGGGGCTCGCCTTCAGACTTTTGCTCCAGAGTCTGGTCCATACCCCATTTGTAACTCGGGTATTGAGTCGATTCTCCATGCTCTCCTAGACTGCCCTGGTGCCTCGGAATCTCTTAAATTGATTGGTCTACCATCCTCCTTTATCAATAGTTCTGCTGCCACGGGTCTTCATTGGCTTGAGGAAGGAGCTTCCCTTCTCCCTCCTGATCTTTTCGGCCTTTTCTTAACTACCCTCTGGAATATATGGAACAGACGCAACGACTGGGTCCATAATAATCATCTTCAACCCCCTTGGCTAATTGCTGTCAACTCCATTAGTCTCCATAAGGATTTCTCTAAGGCTATATCCTCCCCTCCATCATCCATCCCTCCATCTCTTCCTCCTCGTTGGAAGCCTCCACCTAGTGGTTTTATTAAAATTAATGTGGATGGAGCTTTTGATCCTTCCACTCGTGCAGCGGCGATTGGTGTTGTCGCTCGGGACGACGCGGGGACGGTTCTCGGTGGCCTGGCTTTTCCGTTGGGCAGTTGTGCTGATGCTATTTCATCCGAAGGGAAAGGTCTTCTTGCCGGCATTAATTTTGCCCGATCTCAAGGTTGGAGCCAATTGATATTCGAGACAGACTGCGCATCCCTAGCAAACAGAATCAACTCTCTTGGGCCAGACCTCTCTCCTCTGGGTCCGATGATTCTGGAGGCTCATACTGCTATGGAGGATTTTTCTATGGTACATGTTCAGTACATTCGCCGAGAGGCAAATTTTGTAGCTCATACGTTGGCTACCCATGCCCTTAGATCCATGTCTTCTTTATCTTTTGGATCTATTTATCCTGAATGTATCAAAAAACATTGTACTTTCTGAGGTTTAACCTCGTTTAATAATACATCTTGGGTACTCTTTTCCCCTTTTAGGTTTTCTCCTAGCCTGTGCTTGGGGATTTTAGTAGGGGTTTTTAATGAGGCCCGTTTTCTTCAAAAAAAAATTCCAATGGGCCCATTGAAAGGCCCATTTCGACCAGGTTCTCCGAAACCTCTACAAAAAGGACCGCAAAAATGTTTTATTCAAATATTAGAAGTTCAAATAAATGATTAGGAGCTTTTCAACACAATTATATTGCAAAACCTCAATTTCTGTACTTTTTACTCAGTTAAAATTTCAACGGGTCCATTGAAAGGCCAATTTCGACCCGCTCGTCCGAAACCTCTACGAAAAGGACTGCAAAAAAAGTTTTAATCAAATTTTAGGAGTTCATGTAATTGATTAGGAGCTTTTCAACACAATTATATTGCAAAACCTCAATTTCTGTACTTTTTACTCAGTTAAAATTCCAACGGGCCCATTGAAAGGCCCATTTCGACCCGCTCGTCCGAAACCTCTACAAAAAGGACTGCAAAACAAGTTTTGATCAAATTTTAGGAGTTCATGTAATTGATTAGGAGCTTTTAAACAAAATTATATTGCAAAACCTCAATTTCATTACTTTTTACTCAGTTAAAATTCTAACGGGTCCATTGAAAGGCCCATTTAGACCTGCTCGTCCGAAACCTCGACTAAAAGGACCGCAAAACAACTTTTAATCAAATTTTAGGAGTTAAAATAATTGATTAGGATCTTTTCAACACAATTATAATGCAAAACCTCAATTTTTGTACTTTTTACTCAATTAAAATTTCAACGGGTCCATTGAAAGGCCAATTTCGACCCGCTCGTCCGAAACCTCTACAAAAAGGATTGCCAAAAAAGTTTTAATCAAATTTTAGGAGTTAAAATAATTGATTATGAGCTTTTCAACACAATTATATTGCAAAACCTCAATTTCTGTACATTTTACTCAGTTAAAATTCCAACGGGTCCAATGAAAGGCCAATTTAGACCAGCTCGTCCGAAACCTCTACAAAAAGGACCGCAAAACAAGTTTTACTCAAATTTTAGGAGTTCAAATAATTGATTAGGAGCTTTTCAACACAATTATATTGTAAAACCTCAATTTTAGTACTTTTACTCAGTTAAAATTCCAACGGGTCAATTGAAAGGCCCATTTTGACCCGCTCGTCCGAAACCTCTACAAAAAGGACTGCAAAACAAGTTTTAATCAAATTTTAGGAGTTCATGTAATTGATTAGGAGCTTTTCAACACAATTATATTGCAAAACCTCAATTTCTGTACTTTTTACTCAGTTAAAATTCCAACGGGTCCATTGAAAGGCCCATTTAGACCTGCTCATCCGAAACCTCTTCTAAAAGGACCGCAAAACAACTTTTAATCAAATTTTAGGAGTTCAAATAATTTATTAGGAGCTTTTTAACACAATTATATTGCAAAACCTCAATTTCTGTACTTTTTACTTAGTTAAAATTTCAACGGGTCCATTGAAAGGCCCATTTCGACCCGTTCGTCCGAAACCTCTACATTAAGGACTGCAAAAAAAGTTTTAATCAAATTTTAGTAGTTTATGTAATTGATTAGGAGCTTTTCAACACAATTATATTGCTAAACCTCAATTTTATAATTTTTACTCAGTTAAAATTCCAACGGGCCCATTGAAAGGCCCATTTAGACCTGCTCATCTGAAACATCTACAAAACGGACCGCGAAAATGTTTTATTCAAATATTAGGAGTTCAAAAAACTGATTAGGAGCTTTTCAACACAATTATATTGCAAAACCTCAATTTATGTACTTTTTACTCAGTTAAAATTCCAGCGGGTCCATTGAAAGGCCTATTTCGACCCGCTCGTCCGAAACCTCTACAAAAAGG